>NW_021026683.1:436968-539932 GCF_004153795.1 Camellia sinensis | reverse complement strand
AAACGCCTAAAACTTGCTCCAAAACTAAAAAGAAGATTGTAAAGGGGCAAGGGGTCAAGTGCTATGAATGTCAAGGGTTTGGTCACATTGCCCTTGAATGCCCTTCGAAAAAGAATCGAAAGAAAGTCTACACTGTGACTTGGGATGATGAAAGCGGGTCGGAGCAAGAACCCGAAGAACCTGAATCTGGAGAAGACGGGATAGTGCTTCACTGGCATTTTGGTCCACTTTCACTCAACCTCTTCCAAAGCCAGCGGAGTTAGCTCGTGATCAGAACCTGCATCATGCTCCTACCTTTGATGGGAGTAACTACCTGTTTTGGAAAATCAGAATGAGGGCTTTTCTGAGAGCTTTTGATCCAGAAGGCTGGCAGGCCATTGAAGAAGATACAGACAGGACTGACAATCCGAGCAGTCAGAGAGCCCTGATCACTATTCGTGGAGCAATTTCTACTGAAGAACAGCAACGGGTTGTTCATTGCACAAAGGCTAAAGAGGCATGGGAAATTTTTGGCCAATTCCATGAAAGAGGAAATTCACCTTCACTACCATCCAGCAACCTTTCTGTCTTGGTTGTTAGACTGGATGAGGTCAAGGAGAATGAAAGAGCAAAAAGAGGATGATGAAACATCTGAAGATAATGATGAGATCAATGGCGATGAACTACAACAAGCCTACGAAAATTTGTACGAGGAATCTCTGGGAATACGGGGGTCTCCCACTGCCATGCCATTGTTGCCTCTGTTTGCACTTAATGGGATTAACTATTCATATTGTTGGCTTTTTGGCTTTCGAAGGTTATTAAGACAGATTCGGGATGAGGTATCACATATGTGTTATGTTTCATTAATTGAACCTAAGAATTTTAAAGAGGCCTTGCTAGATGATAGTTGGGTCAATGCTATGCATGAAGAATTAGGTCAATTTGAACGTAACAAAGTTTGGACTCTAGTTCCCAGACCTAGAGACATGAATGTGATAAGTACCAAGTGGATCTTTAAAAATAAATCTGATGAGAATGGTACAGTTGTTAAGAATAAAGCTAGGTTGGTTGCTCAAGGCTACACACAAGTAGAGGGTGTTGACTATGATGAGACGTTTGTCCCAGTTGCACATCTCGAATCTATTCGTATTTTGCTTGGTGTTGCTTGTTTTCTTGGCTTTAAATTGTTTCAAATTAGGAATAAAGCTAGGTTGGTTGCTCAAGGCTACACACAAGTAGAGGGTGTTGACTATGATGAGACGTTTGTCCCAGTTGCACGTCTCGAATCTATTCGTATTTTGCTTGGTGTTGCTTGTTTTCTTGGCTTTAAATTAATGGATGTGAAAAGTGACTTTCTGAATGGGTACTTGAGAGAAGAGGCATATGTTGAGCAACCAAAAGGGTTTGAGGACCCTAAATGTCCTAATCATGTCTACAAGTTAGACAAGGCTTTGTATGGATTGAAACAAGCCCCTCGAGCTTGGTATGATAGACTCACTACATTTCTTCTTGATAATGATTTTCAAAGGGGTAGTGTGGATAAGACTTTATTTGTAAAACATACTAAGTCTCATATTCTTGTTGCTCAGATTTATGTTGATGATATTGTGTTTGGATCCACTGCTGAACATCTTGTGAAATATTTTTCGGATTGCATGACACATGAGTTTGAGATGAGCATGATGGGAGAGTTGTCTTATTTTTTGGGTCTTCAAATTAAACAGTCTCCTTCAGGTATATTTGTATCTCAGTCTAAGTATGCGAAAAATCTTGTGTCTAAGTTTGGTCTTGAGTCTGCCAAACATGAACATACTCCCTTGAGCACCAGTCTTCACATTTCCAAAGATTCCTCTGGTATTAATGTAGATCCTACCCTTTATAGGAGTATGATAGGGAGTCTTCTTTACCTCACAACTAGTCGTCCTAATATTGCCTTCAGTGTAGGTGTTTGTGCCCGTTGATATTGCTTTCAGTGTAGGTGTTTGTGCCCGTTACCAAGCCAGTCCTAAAGAGTCTCATCTTCTTGTTGTCAAACGCATCATTAAATATGTTAATGGGACATTGGGGTATGGGGTTTGGTTTTCTACTGACACTACAGCTGAGATTACTAGTTTTTCTGATGTCGACTGGGCAGTGTGTGCTGATGATAGGAATAGTACATCCGGGGGGTGTTTTTACCTAGGGAATAATTTGGTCTCCTGGCATAGTAAAAAGCAAAATGTCATCTCTCTTTCGACTGCTGAGGCTGAGTACATTGTTGCAGGGAGTAGTTGTGCACAAATGCTGTGGATGAAGCAAATGCTTCATGATTATGGGATTGAACAGAACACTCTCACTCTTTTTTGTGATAACACAAGTGCCATAAACATTTCAAAAAATCCTGTCCAACACTCTCGCACCAAACACATTGACATTCGTCATCATTTTATTCGAGAGTTAGTGGAAGAGGGCCTTGTTGTTCTTGAGCATATTCCCACTGAGCATCAAAAAGCTGACATCTTTACAAAACCCCTTGATCTTCTTCGGTTTTGCCGAGAATTTACAGGGAATTTATTGAGTAATTTACTGATTAACTTACTGAGTAATTTACTGGGAAGTTACGGAGTATTTAACGGGAATTTACTAAGTAATGTATTAGGAATTTACTGAGAATTTACTGAGTGATTTATTGAGAATTTACAAAGAATTTATTAAGAATTTACTTGGAATTACTAAGTAATTTACTGGGAATTTACTGAGTAATTTACTCGAAATTTAGTAAGTAATTTACTGAGAATTTACTGTGTAATTTATTGAGAATTTACTGCAAATTTACTGAGTAATTCACTTAGAGGACTTGGACCTTTGCCTTAATCCCGACGTCCCAAGAACAAATGTGAGTGGTATTTTTAATAAAGTTATGTTCTTAAGGTTTTGATAAAGCTTTGCCTTGTTTGGATAAAAGTATTTGTTAAGCATGAATGATATCCCTATTTTATGTATCAAGTATAAGCTTTGTTTTGAATGACAAGTTACCAAGTCAGCTTTGTTTTGAATGGCAAGTTATCAAGTAAGCTTTGTTTTGATGACCTTCTCGGATAGTCCCTTGTGCTGGAGGACTCTAAACTTTCGCAGCACTATCGTGTTTTGAGTTACTCTTGATGGAGGTCCAGCCATCCGATCACTACTAGGATTAACTCTAGCTCAGTGGCCTCTCATGGATTGCACACACACACTTTTTTTGTGAGCTCTTATGTTGGATTTTGAGTTGTACATTCTCATGTAGCTTATGATCATTGATTATATTTTATCTGCTTTGCTCATGATTTCCAGTGTCATTTTTTTAAAAAAAAAAAAATTGCAAGTTTACGGAATTCATGAATTGCGGATTATTTCATCTTCGTCGTCAATGTTGGCTAAATGTGATCATCTACTTTTGTCCCAGGTCTCTCTTCTAGCTATTGAGTTTCTTGTTTTATTTATAAAAATAAATAACTAAATAAATAAATAAAAATGTGTTTTTTTACTCCGCTCGAGTGGATATTCCCACGCTCGAGCGTGTTTTTGCGCCTTGCAGTAGTTTGCTCTTTGCTTTACAGTTTTGAGAGAGGTATTTTTGCGCTCGAGCGTCCTTATTCAAGCTCGAGCGGGTGTCAGCTTGCTTGACTTACGCTCGAGCGTTACTACATACGCTCGAGCGGACCTATTTTGTATAAAACTCCCTCCCTCGACTCTTCAGGTCATTTTTTTTTCCTCTTCTTCAGTTTCTCAGACCTAGGGTTTGGCTCGTAGGCTCTGTGTGCTCGATTTCACCTACCTTCTTCCTCTTCCTTGCCGATTTACACTTTGGTAAGTGTTTCCCTCTCTTCTTGTCTGTTTTTTTGTAATTTTGGCACATTTGGGGGTTGTATTTCGGGTTTTGGGGTTTTTTGTGTTTCTTTTTTTTCCCTTTCTCTCACACACTTTCACTGAGTTGTTTTGTCTTCCTCATGTTGCATTTCATGTTTGTGTGTATGGAGTCTGTGTTGTCCATTCGACCTAGGGTTGTGTGTTCCACATGCTTGAGGTATTTGTGTTTGTGCTATAAGTTTGAGCAATTGTTTTGACCACAAGATGGAGTAGTGTTGCCATAGGAGTTCTCTTGGTTTTTATATCAGTGATTAGCATCACTAGGTCATTGATTTTCTGCCATTGCCATTCTGCACATTTTTTTGCATTCTGCATTTCATTGATATTTGTCCTCCATGTTTATGAAGTGATATCCTTGATCTTTGTCCTCCATGCTTATGCATTATGCGTTTGATGTTACTAATGTTCTCTGTATTGTGCCTGTTTTGCTCTTCGGGTTTGGTTTCTTTTTGGCTTTGTTGGGTTTTCTGGTGTTAGTCATCTCTCATCTCATCATGTCTGCCCCTAAACGCCGAAAGGCGACAGTGTCTCGTCCTACCTTTAATTCTGAGAGGTTTCAGACTGCTAAGCAAGACAAGTTGTTCCATAAATCTTTTGAGGCTCGCACTGTTCACCTAGAACGGAATGTCCAGTCTAACACTTTCGAGTCCATCCCTATCCGTCCATTGTTTGATCCTCTAGGTGGTGATTTGGTGTTGTCTTTTTCTGGGCGTCAAAATCTCGACTGGGTCCGAGAATTTTACTGCAATATTGAGCAAATTAATGACTTTGAGCCTTCATTCACTACTTGGGTTCGGTCCAAATCCATTTCTGTCACACCTGCTCTCATTCGCCAGCTTCTTAAGATTGATCAAGTGTACCCTCAACACTATCATTTTCCTGTTCCAGGCCGTCCTACCTGTGATTTCAATAATGTGACTGAGGTGTTATGTGGTACTTCTCATCCTTGGCCTACGGGTGCATTGATTAAACAGTTTGAACTTCTTCCGGAGTTTAGACTGCTTAATCTGATTGTTTGTGCAAACATCCTTGTGACCACTCACTCCTCCGACATTAATCAAGACCAAGGTTTTGTTTTGTTTTGTATCGCCCGTCACATGTCTATTGATCTAGCTACCCTGATTATTAAGAAAATGATAGGCGTTTCTGGGAATAAATAGTTAGGCCTTCCTTATGGTTGTTTGATCAACCGTCTTTTGTCTGAACTTAGGGTTCGAGTGTTAGAGGATGATGAGTTTGCCTTCCCCTCCCGACCATTCACAAAGAAAACTGTTTCTCAGAGTCGGGCTCATGTTAAGGGGGAGTCTTCTCGGCCGGTACTTCTGCAGGTACCATTGCTGGCCTAGCTAAGGAGGCTGAGTTTGATGCTGCCGCAGCCGGGGGTGAGGAGGATGCTATTCCCCCTGTTCCACCTCGAGCTTTTCATGATTAGCTTCAGCATTTTGAGGAGGCTATGACCCGGCGGTTGGACCTTCTGGATGCCCGCTTTGATGCGTTTGATGTTGGAGCAGACTGCCGTCCACACTACTTCTCAGCTGGCCCACATCATTTCCTTACTTCAGTTTCAGCAGCCACCACCTCCCCCTGGTGCATGATTCATTGATTCCTTGGTTCCCAGTCAAAAAGGGGGAGATAAATCGGTGATGGTGATCTTGGTGGTATACATTTTTTGACATATTTTGTTAGATGGATATTTTGTTCCTATGGATATTTTGTTCATGTTTTGCTATGTTGGATACTTTGTTGATATTCGGATAGGTCGGTTATTATAGTTGGTGGATACTTCATCATGGTTCTCTTTTTATGTATGTTTTGGTATATTCTTATATAGTTCCACAAGTTTTGTTTTTCTGGTATGTTGCTAGCTATTTCACAGGTGAATGGATGGATTGATTGATCACAGGGCAAGATTGTTTGATAATAAAGTTGTTTAGAGTCTTTTCGCTTTATTTTTAATCTTGTCTAGTGCGTGTGTTTAAGGACATTTGTTTAGAAAGGTTTTGTCCGGGAATTGACAAAGGGGGAGATTGTTAGATCCCTTATTTGTCAAATCCGGGTACAAAACTTTGGGTTGAACAAGTTGTAATTTTCCTGTGTTTTTGTTCTTCCCGCTCGAACGGGACCATTGGCGCTCGAGTGGATATTGGGGTCTCTCAGTATTTTGTCAGGTCTGTAAAAATACTAGAAGGTGTGATTTCGCGCTCGAGCGGGTCATCAAGCGCTTGAGCGGAAATCTGTTTTGTCGCTCGCAGCTTTTGCTGAAGCCGCTCGAGCGGGATGTTGGGCGCTCGAGCGGAGATCGCGGACTCAGGATTCCTATTTATACCTGTTTAGGTTGTTTTTAGGACTACTTTTCCTAGATCTTATTCAAGTGTCCTAGGGTTTTGTTTGAAATTTTGTTCTGAGGTTTTTTGTGAGTTTTCCTTGATGTTTTGAGAAGAGTTCTTCAATCATGATCTAAGATACATACATCAAGGAGTTGGTTACTTTAAATTCAAGAGAGAGTTCTCTTTCGTGGATTTCGAATATTCAAGCGTAGAGTTTCAAAAGGCGTTTGATTCTGTACGTTGTCGTTAATTCGACAAGTGAAGTTGTGGATTCAACTTCAGGATTGATCAGTTCCGAGATGAAGGCGTGGTGAAAGAGTTGCAGAAGATTCGAAGACAAATTGACTGAGTTGAGTAATTTGTGTATTATCTTTGTAATCTTTCTTTCTTCAGTAGTGGATTGATTAGTGGCGTTTCGCCCGTGGTTTTTTATTACAATTGAAGGTTCTTCAATTGTGATTTTTTCCACGTAAAAATCGTTTGTGTCGATTTATTGTTTATTCCGAAAAACAAACAATCTAAATCACTTTCGTAAGTGCTATTGATTTAGATTGTGTGTTTTGGATAATTGGGATTTGGAATATTATAATCTTGATCTAATCACGAATCACTTAGGATTTTCAAAAGCATTGTAACCACTAGATGTACTCTCATTTAATTCAAATGAATGTATACACATTTGAATCTGGACTAGCTTTTGGTATAGACACTGCTGGAAAACAGATTTTTAGTGGCGTTTAAAAAACGCCGCTATAAGTGTTAAAAGCGCCGCAAATTCCTTTTGCGACGCTTAGCACCAAACGTCGAGGACGCGGCCGTCGCTATAGCTTTGTGGCGTTTTAAAAACGTTGTGATATTTAGCATAGGCGGCGTTTTTTAAAACGCCTCCAAATGTCTTAAATGACAGTACCATGACGTCACTGCGATATTTAGCGACGTTTTTAAAACGCCATCATATATTTTTAAAAACATATGACCGTTAGATTTAGGGTTTAAGTGGCGTTTTAAAAAACGCCGTGATATCCTTTTTCATTTTTTTTTTTTTTTGAAATTGTGCTAATTTTAAACCCATCAAGATATTCAGAGATTCTGAGACAGTTTTCAAACTGCTTTGCAAAAGAAAAACATTATTATAAATGCTTATTATGGTAATTTTAAAGAACTCAGTTGAACAGAAGCTAGTGTGAAAAGAAATTGTTAGAAATCAAAGAAGAAAAAAGACTTATCATTAGAATAATGCTGGAACATAGTTTTCACCCTAAATTACATAGTTTTTCTTTTCTCTTTTAATATATTGATGAAATTGCTGTAGACTATGGACATAAACATTCTTGTCAAACTGTGTACATTTGTACATCGTGTTTTTTTATTTGTAATGGAGGTTTTTTATTGCCAAACAGTATAGAACATGCAAGGTGTAATGTCATTATTACACTTTTTAATGACACACTTGCCTTATCGAAGTTGAAGAAATGTATGTTTGAATGAGGAGTGCATAGAAGATGGGGAATCTATGAATAGAATTGCTAGAATCAAGAAAACTACAGACCACAAATTCCACCATGTGCAAATGAAAAAGAAAGAAACTCACATTCATAATTTTGCTTACACAACCACAAAATAAATTAATATGAATGTCATACACAAAACCACTTGGCTCTCATTAAACATCATTTCATACCTCTGAGCCGCTCTGTGAGGATCCATGACAAACAAGAATTATCCGATTACTGGTTTTTCTGCCTCCAGAACTTCCAGCTGCAATAGGTGAATTTGGGGTCTGTATCAATTACAACAAAAATTATGTTCTGCACTACAGGGAAACTAAAGCCTATGCTAAGTGCTCACAGTAAATGGGTTCTTTACCCTAAAAATTTAGGCATTCAACATATACTAGACCACAACTCTGATGAACAAAAGTTTGGAAAGCCGTACCAAACTTTGCTTTTCCCTCATGCTTTAGGAGACCCTGAAGTCAATAATGGAATCAGCAACCATTACTATACCATTTCTTTGGCATGTTACGTCTTCCTATCATTAAAAAATTATTGAAGCATATAATATAACTGCACATCTGATGGAAGAGATGTTGAGAAATTAAGCTAACTTGAAAGGAGTATAGGTCAATTTCCCTCGGATCAGAATCAGTAATAATCTCCTCCTTGCAAGCACTCCAAATGATTTTAGCTGTTCTCTTCGACCTATTCAGTGGACTGAAACAAACAAACCCATATGGTCAATTGACTGTGAAGAATATGAAAGAATAAATTCTTGATCATCACTCAAGAATCAACTCAATATGAATTTGGGTGTCATATAAAGAATGGATTGAACCATTCTGTTGTACATAGTATCAAAATTCAACAAAAAAAATTGAAGCCATCATCACCAAAAACAAATAATTTTTGGCTCCCATTTTCTAGAAATCAAACTGTAGCTCAAACTGCCCATTCTCTAACAGGGACCAATTCTTCATGCAACAGTAAAAGCTTCGGATGTCAAGTTTGACAATGCGGGTTTGAACCTAAGGGCAACCACTTTCTGCAGATAATGCTAAAGGTTTGGTATCTACCAATTTAACTATTCTAGCACCCCACTTATCAAGTTATTCTCCAAAATCCTAATAAACAGCCCAAAATTATATAACACGTGTATTCGCCCCAAGACCAACCCTAATTAACACAAAGTGAAATTAAACCTAAAAATATCTAAAATAATGTAACCAATTAAATAAAAAATAAAAGCTGGACACCTAGAGAAGCAGACATCGAAGGAGTCATCGATGAGCATGAGGCAGGAAGTCTCGGCTAATACAAACAACAACTAATACAGCTGTCCACATAGTTAGCAAATGATTATCTGAAGCACACCAATAAAAGCAGATCAACCACCTAAACCACAAATATATTGTGGTCTGGACCAGTTTTATAATACCAAAAGTACATACTCAGTAATAAATAAAGCTAAGAACAAATCTAAAGGTAATTACTGTGTTCTTTTACCTAAAATAATGAAAAATGCACGAAGATCATGTTAAGCATCAAAATTGGCGTTAAGACGATGAAAATCAAATTTGCTCAATTTTTAAGAAGAGTAGCAAATCCCCCATGACAAATTTCCACTAGTTGTGCAAACAAAAGACATTTGTGGTTAGCATTTGAGTATGTGTGATCATACAGAACTATAAGAAAAATGGCTACAATACAATCTAATTTTTATGGTGAAATGATCCATTGGAACAATAGAACAAAAACATTGTATGTGAGTGTGAATGTCAGTTTTGCCAATTTAAACTGCAACTCAGATGATAAGTTGCGACTGAACCTTACCTGTGTCACTATGGCATAGAGTGGTAGGGTGCTATAACTATAGAGTACTTGAACAAATACCCTAGAAAGTCGAAATGATCATGTTATTAGAATTTTAACAGTAAATAAACAGAATAAATACAAATCCCATAGCATCACAATAATTACACATCAAAATATCTGTAATAAGAAAGAATATCAAAGTGAAAATGGGGCAATGGTTCTCACCCTATAACGAGCCTGGGGATAATAAAATGGACATGTCCCATTATGCAGGAGTCAAAGCCATATTGCAACTACAGGCAATAAAAGCATATGAGATTAATATCCACACAGAAATTATTACTAGTTTACCAAAAGATGACAAGCAGCGATAGCATATATCATCTTACCCATATCCAAAAGAAAAATGCTATCTCAAAAGCATTTTGGAACAGTATGAAATGCATCAAGAAAACGACAATGGGGGGCCGATGGAACCAAAAATGATTATCTGAAGGTTGCACTACTAATTCCCCTTCAATTGCAATGTGTTTCTCTGCAACCTCGTGACCTAACTAGGTGATTACATGCTCCAACTTAGTTCCCACAGCAAGTAGAAGCTGAAAAGTAAATTTAAAAAAAAAAATTAATGAATAGAAGCGATGTAATAATAACTCAGATAAATGTAATATTAAGTTTCATATTATGTTCATTCATCTGTATGCATCTCAAATGAAATTGCAATGAGAGCAAAAGACAAATTTTGTACAAGGATCAATCTTGGAACAAGACTTACAAAACCCATTCAGTAGCAAACACTTAGAATTGACTTGTATTTAAACAGAACGCTTTCAATGGAGTACCCATTAGCCACTACAGCGTATTCTATGTGAAACCCACCGGCTACGGCTGAAAGAAAACATGTAGGATAAATACTTTCTACGAAGTGTTACAGCACAATAAACATATTAATAAAACAGAATAAAAACACGCTACTTCCTTTCAAGTAGAGAACCAAAGCATTGAATGGATCACAATAACCTCTTGTTAAACCCAAAACAAAGAAAAAAAGAAACTAATATCAGAGCAAAAAAGAAAATAATTAAATCACTCAACAACATTCGGCAACGTAATTTAAAAAGACTTATAGTAACTTTATATAGTAACATACCATTAATGTTCACGACCACAAATATCCATAAATACCAACTGTAATAAGCCAAATTAGATATTAAACAAGATGCAGATTAAAAATAAAAAGATTTTTTGTTTTTTGTTTTGAGACAATATCCCTAGATTACCCCCTCCCAGCACTGGGTAGTGACAAACCAGCAGCTGCAAATGTTATCCTCTCTCTTTTCGAATATTATTTTTGGCAATACACCCAACGAACACAGAAGAATAAATAAGAAGCTGTACAATTTGCACAGGAAATCCCAGCTATAGCTTGCCTTATACCAACGACTTTCTTAAAATCATCTTCCAAAGCACGGATCATATACTTGTGAAAATTGAACTTTGAATTTCCCTTGCAATGTGTCTACACAAGGAATAAATTCAACATTAACACAAATGCCAGTGAAGTAACAATAAAAAAAATCTGGAAATTTAAAGTCAGATACTAACAGGAAATTGGATACTTACCGTGACAAAACCAAGTCTCAGTACAATATAGTCTGATTATGTGACAAACCCATAAAATTGCTTTAAAAAGGAATGCTGAAAAGTACAATAAAAATTGTGTTACAGGAATGGCTTGCACATTTAGTCAAAATAATAGTCATTAGTAGTTTCAGATTGTATAGCTTGTTATATCATTCCCGATATAATTGAGCCAAGTCCAATCTTTATTTCGAGTTTGCTAATCTTTCAAACAGAGCTTGAGCAGCTCACTATTCAGATCATTCAAAACTTGAATAGCAAGATAGTTTCCCCATCATTCTCCACCATGTTACTCTGTTGAAAACAAAAGGCAAAACATAAAAAATGTATGAGCCTATTGTAAGTTAGCATACATATGTCTGTGTTTGTCTATATGCGTGCATAAGAATAAGGGAATTCTGCACGTGAAAGGATACAGCTTGTTTGTCTGCTAAAAGGAAATCAATCTCCTCCGCCCTTTATCGAAATTACTATCAATGAAACCTTCTCAGAAAGCAAAAAAGCATGAAACCTCCACCATCTCTCTTTTCTGCCTTATCTTTTATTGCCAAGGCAACTTATTTTTCCTTAATGTGTTACTCATTCCATTTTGTCCTCCATCAAAGTAAACATAACAGTTAGATACTTACTTAGATTGTGTATCACAGTATCACCAAAAATAATAGTTTTGATATTTCAGATTCATATGAATATAAAATTTTGAAAACAAAATATTTTAAACATATTCATGCTCAGCACAGAGCATGAATTTGTCAACTAATAATTTTCCAAAGTAATGAAGATAGTAAACGACTACCTTGACCATATCGAAACTAGTGAAGATAATTTTCCAAAGTGACAGTTGTTCAAAGTTAAATTGACATTTTCAGCATATAAAAATAGATTACTGATGTTGGAGAAGTGTGATGAACACTCTCTTACAGGCAAGAAATGCCAAAGTGAGATTCCAAAAAAAGGCAAAATAATGGACTATAGAGAGACAAAGCAGATCCGATATTACCATGTTATCAGGTCGGAGAGAGAGAGAGAGAGAGAGAGAGAGAGAGAACATATCTGATCGAAGAGAGAGCAGATCTGTATCTCTTCATCGTTGAGCTTCTACTCACTGTTTCCAACGATCCACATCCAACGCCACTTGCTTGTCCCGTGCATGATCAGAGACACTAACACCGCACTCGAAGCCCTAGATAAATCGATTCACCATTGCTGCTGCTCAATCTGATGAAAGAGAAGAGTTTTCCACACAAGGACTAGAAAGAATAAAGGAACAAAAACGAAAGGAGAAAACACAAAACAAAAGCAAAAAAAGCTGGAAATCAACTAAATCAAGAGAAAATAATTCCAAATCGTTAGTTTTAGCCATGAAATTTTATAGATCTTGTGTGAATGCAGCAAATCTATATCAGAAAACCCTAACCTTGAGCCCTAGATCGATTTAGATCATAGGGATTCAAACAATCTGGAAGATATACGCTCCAGAAAACCCAAACCTTGAGCCCTAGATCGATTTAGATGATAGGGATTCGAACAATCAGGAAGATATACCCTCAAATCAAGAGTAGAACAAGATTTTTCGGATCAAACAGTCAAAGAATTGATGAAGATCGAAGATCCAACGCTTCGATTTCTCTCTCTCCCTGAAGTCACGCCTCTATTCAATCAGGATAAAAGAATGCCATAGCCTTGAGTTGAGCCACTGTTTAAAAGAAATAACTAGCGCACAAAACGAGATGATCTAGTTTAATTCTTTTAGAATTTGAAAAATCTGGACAGATTTGATGACGCTTTTGAAAAACGTCATAAAAAAAACGTCGCTATATGTCCTTTTTCTTGTAGTGAGACATCGAGCTCGAGACTTAAAAATTAAAAGATAAAATCATTAAAAAAATTAAATTAATATATTACAATTTGCAAAATATTCAATCAAATCTGGAATTTTAAGGAAAAGAATTGAGCAAAAATCTAGGCAGCGCAAAATGTGGTGTGTGCTGTGTGGGAATTTGAAATTATCATTATTATTTTTAAAATAAAATGATATGGTTGATTTTTGGTACATGAAATTTGAGTGAATAATAAGAGTAGAATATCTTGTATTGGAATAAGTTTAGACAAGTTTCCAATCATTGGTAATAAATTAATAGATAATTGACTAAAAAAATAAAGATTAACAAGAGAGAGTTTGAATGGTTTTGGTTCTTCTGGAGACACGTCAGCTACCCAATTATTGTTAAATGGCTGCATGGAATTCCAAAGAGATGCATGCAACAAAATTAAGGGCATATATTTGATCTGAAACCAAGGGTCAATCTGAATTAAACTATTCAATTAAACAAAACACATTACCACAAATTTGAAATAGAAAAATGCTTGATCTAAACAATTTTTTGCCCCACAATTTCCACAAATGAGGTAGTAAGACGTAATGCAAGTTCTATACATAGGAGTGTGGGTTAATTTTTAAAATTTTGCTTGCCATCCCATTTGTGGGAATTATGGGGAGAAAATTGTGTGAATGTAATAATTATAAAACATGAGAAATTTCAATTCAGTGTAATTCTTTTAAATAATTTAAGATTAATGGTAAATTGTACAAATATTAATAATTGAAATTTTAATTTTTTCATAAAAATATAATTATTTTATGAAAATATGCCAAATTATAATTTTTCCTTTGAAAAAAGGAAGAAGAAAGTTTCAACACATAATTCAATTACTTACATCTCTTGTATTGTATTTTAATACAAATTAAAATAAATTAATAAATAAATAAATCAAAGCTCACAAACAAAAGGCAAAATGTTCTAATAATTTATCACTTTGATAAAAATTTTAATATCGTTACTTGTACTTAAGGTTGTTTTGGGAAGATAATTAAAATTTGATTTTTTTTTTGTTTTTTTGGCTTTTTTTGAAAAAAAACATATAAAAACTGTGAGAGATGGACCCTGTTTGGTAGAGTTTTTTTTAAATTAAAAATTGATAATTAAAAAGCAGAAGTTAAAAGCACCCTTATCTCATCTTCTAAATAATCAGAATTTTTTAGATTATTTAAGCTATTTCTGTCCAATAAACTATAAGCAGAAGCTACACCAAACAGTCTAACACAGACTCTCAAATTAAAATAAGTTATAATCACCCCTCAAAAACTATAACAAACAGTCCCATAATGTGATCCAAAATGAGTTGAAAACTGAAACTATCTTTCTTAAATAATCCTAAATAATTATTTCACAAACACAAAACATATCTAGAAAGTTTTAAAAAACTTCATTATCAAAACGATGATAGATACGTAGTGGTAATAAAAAATAAAAAATCAATCATTTAAGACTTACAAGCTGTAAAGAAATAAGTTCGGTCAATAAAACTACTTAACTAATTACCGAAAGAAAAGAGAGAAAAGGCAAATACAAATACAAAGATTGATGGGTAACCCGTTGCGACCTACTGGGCATCCGATGTAGACTGCAATCCTCTAATCTTGGGCTCGAAGCCTTTGGACAAAGGTAAATATTAAAGCTATTTTCACACAAATATGAAATCTAGATGTGAAATTCTACATGCGAGATTTACCATTTATCTCATATGGGAAACTTATTGATAAATCTCATACACAAAATTCAAATTCTATTAAATATCAAAATAAGACACTTACACTAATTAGTTCTACATATTTTTAATTGTTATCAAAAAATCCTATTTTAAAAAAAAAAAATTAAAGACGATGTTACATCCTATCACTACTAAAATTCTTTTAAATAGTCATCAGAGACTCGTTGAAATGTTCAACATTACTGGAACGTCGCTGGAATATCACCGAAAATTTGTCGGAATATTCTAAACATCGCCGAAAGTCGCCAGAATGTCTAGAATGTTCGCTGGACATTAAGAATATCGCCGGAGACTTACCGGAATGTCCAGATACTGCCAAAAAAAAAAGAATAAATTGAGAAATTAAAGCAAAAAAAAACATAACAAAATGTGTTAAATATTGATAAATTAAAAAAAGAAAAAAAAAACTAATAACAATAAACAGCAACAATGGAAAAAAAAAAAACATATATTATTTTCAATTTTTGTAGGGTTTACGTGTAACAACCACCATCTTAATTAACTGCTAAGTATGTAATTTGCCTTAATTATGTGTTTATCTGTTTAGTAATTGCCATGTGTTATTTGCTATGTGTTATTTGTCTTATAATGATATGAATAGATGTATGGAGAATAGGAAATAAACATGTCTGAATCAGTAAATCATAAGGTTAAAGTTAAATATATGGAATAGGAAATTAGAGCCTGATTCATAGTTGTATAATAAAGTTAGTGTAATTTGATGTGATTTGAGATGAGAACTGAATTAATTAAGTAAACTTGATTTATTAATCTAAACTTGGAATTAATGAATTAATTTAGAATAATTAGTGGTGACTTATATTTCCTACTCGTCAAGTTGAATAAAGAAAAGGGAAAAAAGAGAGAGAGAGAGAGAGAGAGAGAGAGAGAGAGAGAGAAAATCGGATTTGTAGAGAAATTGAGAGAGGGTTCTAGAGACTAAGAGAGAGAGAGAGAACCCTAGAGCTCAAGAAGAAGAAGAAAGGGGATTTGAGCAAAACTTCACCAAATCAACCCTTTAAGGTAAGAATCTCTTGAATTGAAGTTGTATTAACCATGAAATCATAGAATCTTGGTTGAATTAAGAGGTAGAGTGGTGTAAGTTGTTGTTGATGATGACACATGGCATTATTCTTGTTCAATCACTTGCTTCTTGCATGAGTTTCGAGATTTAAAAAGGAAATCTCCATGGATTTTGAACACATACATGATTCTTGATTTTCTTCTCAAATTCAAGCTTTTGATCTTGTGAATAGTAAAATGAGTTTTGTTTTAAAGTTATGATTTTGTTTGAAGTTAGAGTTATGAAATTGATGATGTTTTTGAGAGTTTGTGCCTTGATTTTCATAAAATTAGAGTTGGTTTTTGCAATGGGAAAAATTCCATTTCACAACAAAAATTTTGACTAACTGCATTTCAACCCAGACTGCTTGAGCGGCCTGGGCCACCGCAGGAGCGGCAATCCATCCTTTGCTCAAAATTGCATTCTACTCGCTAGTGTGACCAAGGCCACCACGCGTGTGGCCAACAGGGCAAGCTCAGTTTTGTTTTCCTTCTATTTTTCTGACTTTCAAGCCTTCGTTTGCATGGTTTTTAAGTGTTTTTCATATGCATACACATTTCATGAATACAAAAGAAATGGAAGAACGAATAGCCACAATTTAGGAAATAAGTAACGGTTAGGGTATGAACCGATTGAATAGTTGAAATGTATTTTGAACCGTTGTGCTTGCATGTGTCTGTGTAGGTCAAACACCACGTCCTAATCACGTGTTTCAAGGAGCCAACTGTGAGTAACAATGTTGTAAAACTATGTTCAAGTTATAATTATTTTCTGAATGATATTATTAAGTTCTGTTTCTAAAACGATATTGTTTACTGAGTGAATGACTGTTCTATTTTATGAACTGTATTCGTGGCATCTATAGCATCTGTTATTGCTACTGTTTTTCGTTATTGTCACAAAGATCTCTGTCAGTTCCAATTCTTAGAACTTTTGTTTACTGTATTGATGGTCAGTAAATTCTGACTGTTCGGTCTTTATGACCTACTATAATGTTCTGCTATTGGATATACCATGTATGACTGCTATGATTTTATTATGACTCTGAAATGTATAAGATACTGCTTTGTGAATTGATTCACTACTGAAACTGACTGTTTGGAATTATTACGAGGACATCATTCATAAACCGCTTTACATAATTGTTATTTACTGGGCTCTTGCTCATTTTTTTAATATATATAAATGTAGGTGATCAAGCACCGGACCGGACTTAGTGGCATTGACCTCTGTCACGATCCAAACCCGCCCCTATAGATTTAGCGTCATAACTGGCCAGTAATCCTTGGATTACCAAAGGCCTCTTAATATAATAACATATAATTAGGGGCTACAGAAGCAAATATACCAACAATTCATAGTCCATAGAGCCGTGTAGACATACATGGGATAGAAATTTAAAATCTTATATAATATATATGCATATACGCAACATCATAATGCAGTAATCTTCGTCATATTTAATACAGTTGTAGCCCAAAAGGGAAATACCCCAATAAACACAAAAATCAAAAGACTTGATCGTATTACTTATTAACACTAGGTCGTAACTTATGCCGTTTAGACTTGACTTGTGTACAAAAGGGAACCTCCTTGGAGGCACAACGGCTAGCTGACAAAACGGAGACACCAGATCCTCAACTTTGGGTCTGGTCACGCACCTGGTCGTCTACATATATAATGTAAATAGTGAGCGGAAGCCTAATGAATAATAACAGAGTAAAGATTTTAATGAATGATTCCTGGAACAGATTTCAAATCTTAAAGCAAATCAAAATCATAATCGAATTTATAGCAAAAATAGAGTCATGGTCTTATTCACATTTAAATCATGTGTGGTACATCCGTTAGTATAAACATGTCTCTTTGGTCAAGCATATCAAGTTCCAAAAAGGAACCTCCAGTACCGGATAACATATCTTATACATGGGTCACGGTATTGTTTCCTAACGAGGACCTGTACCACGGTATTATCTCCCCCGGGCGAGGTTCTCATGACCATAAACCACAATATTATGTCCCCTAGGCGAGGGTCTCTGCTAAAGATACCACAATTATTTTTCAAAGAAAATCAGGCATTCATTCATTCACACAAAACATAGCATTTCAGAAAACTGATCATTTTGTATCATCAGAAAATAATTAAAATCAACATAACTTTACAGAGTTATTACTCACAGATAGCCTTGGCAGTAAACAAATGAATCAACCACTCACAGCACGTGGCCTACACCAAACATAACAGATACGTATAATAAAACACACACTCGGTTGATACTTAACTTCTTTGTTTCATTCATAGTGTGTTTCTAAGTCTTTACCTCTTATTGAGTCTTAATCATGGCCTAAAAGTGCCTAAGATACAATGAGGATGCTAAAATGTACTTGAAAACACTTAACAAAAATTACTGAAAACAATGGTCTCGCTCGAGCATAGCTTTCTTCACTCAAACGGACATGCAAAAATATAGTGGTCGCTCGAGCGCACATTCCTTTGCACGAGCTGTCTGCAAAATTACTAGTTGCTTAGTTTTTCCGCTCGATGCTTACTCAATGCTCGCTCGAGCATGAGACTCAAGTCCTTGCTCAAGCACAACTCTTGTCACTCAAGCGGTCTACAAAACACTTAGACTTCTAGGAGCATGCATTTCACGCTCGAGCCAACCTTTGGTTGCTTGAGTGGAGGTGCAAGACACAGAGTGGTCAGTCGAGCGTAGACTCCTTCGCTCAAGCATAGGCGCAAAATTCTAGAATTTTCAAATTCGCTCCCAAGCTCAAAATTCAATTTTCAAACCTTCAAAACACATTCTTTTAGGCCAAAACTTAGTAAAATATTAAGAAATTCATAGTACATGATAAATTACAAACTATTTTGCAAAAGTAAGCCCCAAAACTAAGCCAATTGCATTAAACAAAGCTTGAAACTTAAATAACATAACTTGCATGTAATGTCATGAATTTCAATTCCCCAAAACATGATCAAGTGAGTCATTAAGCTCAAAAACAAGTTGAATTCTTTTAACAAAACCAAGATATGAACATACATGTGGGAATTCTTGTAAAAACAACTTCAAGACCTCATAATATGCACATGCATGCATGAGTCATGTTCAATTCTATCATCTAATCTCAATTCCCTTTGAATAATGCATAACAACTTCATTTCTTGTTGATTTCACATGTAATTGAGCCTAAGGTTACAAAATGTGAGTTGAAGTTTTACCTAATGCTCAAATTCTTCAAGTTGGAGTTTTATTCCTTTGAATTCACTTCAATCTCCTCCAAACTCTAACAATCACTCTACAATTGAGCTCAATTTCCTTCTCTCCCACTCTTACATGTTTTTGATGGTCAAGCAAGAGGAAGTGGAAGTGTAAAAGTGTGTAGGAAATAATGAGGTGGCCTTATATAGGCTTGATTAATAAATTCATTAAATTGGGCTTAATTGAACATTAATTATTTTAATTATTTCGTTCCGAATCGAATTTTAATTAAGCCTACTATAAAATTTTAAAAATTCTAACTAACACATAAATCAAGCCAATTTCTGAATCGGATGCCAAGAAGGCCTTCAATTCACAAACCGAAACGGAATCATGAAAAGTTCTTTCTACGTTAAATAGATATAAACACAAATAAGACAATGTATGATGCAAAATTTCAATTTCTTATTAGGCATAATTAAGCATGAATTAACATTAATCATGGGTTGGGATTGTTACAACCTGAGCCTTGTTTTGTCAAGCCAACTACTGTGCCTCACTGTGAGGTTCCAAACCATCACGTATCAAGGCTTTTAGGTGGTTTCGAATTCGCTCTTTTCCATTGTGATCAAATGTTATGAAGTTTTGGGTTAAGATCTTTTGTTTTGTTTAATTTTGTTAATGGGAATTAATTCTCTAGGTTATGTAAATGTTTTTGTACTTATGTATGAGATGAATTATGTGAATATCTGCATATAGTATATAAAGTTGTTTTGTTCCATGTAAGTCTCACAGCTCATTGGACGATTTTATTTTATTATTGGCTTCTGTTAGCCCCTGTTACTGTTTACTGTTAAGCAGGCCTTTAGTAATCACGGATTACTGGCCGGTTATGACGCTAAACATATAGGGGCGGGTTTGGGTCGTGACATTAAGCAAATAATCTATAGTATTGATCAAACTGAAAAGCAAGTTTTGAAACTATAAAATGTTATAGTTTCAAAGTATGATTCTATTAATCATTTATCCTTATTAATGAAACTACAACATTTTACAGTTCTAAAGAAAGTTATGAAAACTATAAAATTTTACAGTTTTAAAAAATTATTCATTTCAGCACCAAATAAACTGAAACTGTAAAATTTTTAATTTTTACCGCCTGTAACTATAACTTAAAAACAATTTGTTTAAAACTTGAAAATTCTCCATTATAACAGGAAAATAGAAATGTGTAGAATAGAAAAAGTAAAAAAAAAAAAAAAAAAAAAAAAAAAAAAAAAAAAAAAAACTGAGAGATTGAAGGAAAGAGACAGATATAAAGAGATACTTGTACTTCAGCAACTATTTTTTGGTTTAGATCTAGTCGGATCTAATGTAGATCTGCTCATCTACATTAGATTTGAGTAGATCTAATCATCTTCTTCGTCGGAAACTCATCTCTTCCGTCGTTGGTGAGCACGAAGTAAGAAGTTAATGCTCGATGGTTGCCGGTGAACCCCAATCAATGATAGTCGTCGATGACTGTAGATTAGAAAGAGAAAAAAAATAAGGAAGTTATGGTCGTGGTCATGGTCGTTACCTATATCAGAGAAAGAGAAATAAAGAGAAGAAGCAAGGTATAAAAAAAGAGGAGAAGGTAAATGGGCATAGAACTTTTGGGTCTATTTAAAAGATTTTAGAATTAAATAGAATACATTCTTTTTCAAAAGAACTTGTAAGTAATTTATCCTATTTATATCTCATTTTATGAAAATCTTTCCTACACTTAGACTTTCTCAAAACATTAGGTTCAAAGCATATTGAGTCTTCCTATAGAAGTAATTAGGTAATATTTGACAAGTGTTAAAATAATTATTATATATTTTTTTAATTTTTTTATTTTATTTTTAGTAATCATTTTAAATAAAAAAATATTTGTTAGCATTTTAGGTCAGATACTAAAAATTTTAAAAAAAAAAATTGAACCAAAATTTAAGAAGTTAGTGAAGACAAAAAGAACATCAAAAAAGCCCAGAGATTTTTTTATTCATTTTTTAAAAAATAAAAATAAAGTAGAGTCTTTCAATTTAGTAGGACTTAAAAAGTAAAAAATTAAAAAAAAATTAATTAAAGACAAAAATAATTATAAAAAAAAAATTGTTAAATACGTTTGTTGAATCCCCGTTTAATTAAATTGTAAAATTTGTTGGGTGACTACTACTATGGTCCCTTAGTTAATTTACCCATTTAATTTACTTTAAATTGGATAATCAATTATTCAAGAAAATTTAATAACACATTTCCATAAATTCAACAATCACATATTTAAAGCAAGAAAAAATCGGCCCATATTTAAATAATAAAAAGAAAAAACATATTTCAATTCTAAAAGGAATAACTTAAATAAAAATAAAATCAAGCAGGTTGGTAGCACAAAATCGATTATATTTTTGTAAAAATAATTGCATATTTCAATATATAGTGAGCTGTTAGATTGGGGCATATGCGCTTAGCCATGTGATTCTTAATAAAAGCCACACGTGCCCCATGGTCCCCACCCATTTCGAGATATATATTATTATTGGGAGAATTCTGCAATACACCTCCTCATTAAGTCATTTTTTTTTTAATTATGACCCTTTTTTTTTGAAAAATGCTTGGGAGCACTAATTAGGTGGCAGTGGGTCTCGTCATTAATGATGTGATGTTTTGATCTTGGAGTTGTGTTTTTTTTTTTTTTGAACTTTTTTAATGCATTAGTGCTATTAGTGGTGGTGTTTTTAGTGGGATGAATCATTGTTGTTTTTTTTTAGTTGTGATATTGTTTTAACATGGTTGGTTATGTTTCATGTAATGGTTGGTTATGAATTTTTTTTTTTTTAATTATGACTCAGAAAATATAGAATTGTTATATTTTCTTTTTCAATTATAAAGTGTATATGATATACATCATTTGAAGGGTGTATACCATAATTTTTCTCTTATTATTGTAATCATGATTTGTAAAATTGTTATTTCGATTGATTCATTTCAAATTAAACATCAATCCTTGGGGTGAATAAAATTTTTTGCCATTGATTTCAATATAATTTCTAAAAAGATGTTATTAATTGAATTAGGATTTTGAGAACAACATGTAGAAGTCAAAAATGAAAAAGCCATTAAGCTGTTTATCATCAACTAAAAAAAGTTAAATAGCACATCAATTTTTTTACTCACAAAAACAATAACAGTAACTTTTTAAACACATTAGTTTTTTTAAAAAAACAAAAATAAAATAAAAATTCATTAAAAAGTCAACCTTAGGCCCAGTCGCCCAAGTTGAAAAATTCAGTTGTAAAATTTATGCAATTAGAATCACAAGGTTAAATTGATACAACAGACAAATTATAAGATTGTCAGTATAGTTTGTCACAATAATATTTATTATTATTTTATTTTAATTTGAATTAGCAAACAAGAAAAGGGTGGAAGAAAAGTCGGAAAGTCGGAGTTTTTTTTTTTAATATTCTAAAAAAAAAACTATTTAGAGAATTAATCGACTTTTTAAATTATTTGGGAAACTAACCTGTTTTTAAAATCGCATTTTGAAAATTTGATTTTGAAATTGAAATTGTATTTTCAACATGTAATTTCACCTTGAAATCGCATATTGAAATCGCATATTGAACATGTAATTTCACTATGTCATCACAAATTGCATTTTCAACCTGCGATTTCAAGGTGAAATTGCACGTTGAAAATGTAATTTCAATTTCAAAATCGCATTTTTAAAATACGATTTCAAAAAATAGGTTAGTTTTTCAAATAATTTGAAAAGTAAGTCAATTCTCTAAATAGTTTTTTTTTTTTAAGAATATTTTTAAAAAAAAACTCCGGAAAGTCCATGCTAAGGAAGGAGATTCAAACCAAACATGAGTCTTGCCATTAACTATACTGTGTGTGGTGACTGATTAATCTATGTTTAATCATTATTTGTGAAATTTCTTACATGAGCAAGCCTAGCCACTGTAAACTAATCAAAAAGAAATTATAATAATATATTTTTTCATTGTTTTTTGTACTTTACTGTGTATTTATACTTTAATTTTTAAAAAAAAAATAAATAAGAAATATTTAAATGATGACTAGCTAAAATAAAAGAATTATTAGAAAAAAATATATATGAAGTGCCTAATTAAAATCGAAAATGCATTTTTTAATTAGTCAGTAGGAAAGGGCAATTTAATTTTCTACACATATATACAAAATCTATGCTGCCAAAAAATAAATTAGAAAATGATTTAGAATTTTAAGAATTTTAAAATCTCTCTCTCTAGAATGAGAGCTTTCTCTGCCTGAGTGTAGCTGTTAGGGTTCATCCCTTGGTGTCTTTCTTTACTGTTCACTAGTCTATTGTCCTTACGTGCATTCTTGCACTGCCCCGTTCTTAGATTGGAGGGGTATTTGGTTGGAGTATGGAGTCCTTTGAGTTGTCGGGGGTTACGGATGAGGGTGAGGATGTTTCTCACCGGTGTCTGGTGGGGAGGATTCTTGTTCCCAAAATCTTGAACAAATCAGCTGTTACTAATATCCTACTTGCTGCTTGGAAGACAAGGGCGGGTGTCTCCATTACCCCTTGGAAAGAGAACATCTACCTTTTCCAGTTTGAAGATTTGGAGGATCGTTTTAGGGTCCTCCAGGAGGCTCCTTGGTCAGTTATGGGGAATTTGCTGGTTCTTCAGACGCTTCAACCTGGGATGGTTGCGGATGAATTGGATTTCCGCTGGAGCCCTTTTTGGGTTCAAGTTCATGGCCTTCTTTTTGAAAAAATGACCTGTGCTCATGGGGAGGTCATCGGCAATAGAATTGGCCGACTGATGGAGGTCGAGGCTCTCTCGGACGGACTTCTCCTACATCGTAGCTTTTTGAGATTACGTGTAGAAGTGGATGCAACTAAACCTCTTTTGTATCGGCGTGGTGGCTCAGGGCCGGGTAAGGATGGCATCAAGGCTTATTACAAGTATGAGAAACTGACAGAGTTTTGCTACGATTGTGGTCGCATTGGGCATGATAGGTTGTCTTGTAAATTCGTCTCAAGAAAGGAGGGTTTATCTTCTGGCTATGGCCCAAACCAACGAACAGGGGCTACATGAAGCTTGAATTCCCTTCGCAATCCAACTAGGAGACCTATGGAGGACCAGCGTGATGGGAGGGGAAGCCTGCACAACCTATGAATTTTCCTATCAGCCACACGGAGGCGCGTCGAAGAGAGGAACAAGGGGTTGACGTGAGTGGGTCTGCAACGTCCAGCGCACACAAGCTGGCTGAGAACGTAGATGTACGATCAGTACGAAATCGAGTAGTGGAATTGGGAGATATGGAAACCTTACAGCATGTGGTCCCACGTCCATGCTCATCCGGTTTGTCTCTAGAACCTTTTTCTGACCTAGGCTCCCCACGCTTGACTCAAATTCGGTGTGTGCACCATCTCCCCTTTGTCATTCGCATATTGGGCTAGACAAATTAGTGGGTGTGGATCGCACTGGTTTGGGCCCCCAAATGGTGCATTCTGTGATGAGGCCTCAAGCCTCTTATTTTGTAACCGAGCCATTTGATGCTGAATCTGCTATTTCCCAGCCCATGGGTCACAAGTTTCACTCTACTTTTAGTGTAGAAGAACTTAGCCCAGCCCAAGTCCCGAAAGGCACAAGTCCAATGATGCTATCACAGATTTGAGTATAGCCCAGGTTTTCACTTGTCTTTCTTTGAAGAGGCCTCACGGTGAGGAGGTCTTGTGCAATCAACTGGCGAAAAAATTCAAGGGGGCTAAATTGGAGAGGGAAAGTGTTGCTACCAACCCAAAGGCGTTGTGTGTTGTTGCCCGCAAGCCTAAAGCAAGGATTGTGCCTCGAAGAGTGAGTCATCAGAGGAAGGACTATCTTGTTGACATCCAAGTCCAGTCTTTTGCTTCCGCTGTCATACCGAGCCAAGGGGGTGATGTTCCAGTTGGTGTTGTTTCGTTGGATGCTGACGAGTGTTGCACATAGGGTTCTGGCACACTTCGGACCTCGGCGATAGGAGGGGTGGGGACTTCTGTTAACATTGAAAGGGTGGTGGTGGCTGACCCAAAATAGCCACAAAGGTTCATGTTAATCATAAGTTGGAACTGTCAGGGGTTGGGTCGTCCCCTGACAGTCCGAGTATTACGAGGGTTGTGTACAACCCATCAGCCTGCGGTGATCTTTTTAATAGAGATAAAGAATAAGAGAGCTAAGCTGGAACGGATTAGGTGAAGCCTTAATTTTCAGAATAGTTGTTATATTGATCCCATCAGCACCTCTGGAGGACTTGCTCTTTGGTGGATGGATGGGGTTGTGATGGATGTCCGGTCTAAATCACAAAACATTTTGCAATGTACTGTTTCAGCAAATACAGGATGGAGTTAGGCTGCCTCATTTATTTACGCCCCTCCTTGTAGACAGGAGAGGAGGGCGTTTTGGCATTATTTATGTGATATGGCTCGGGAGCTGCATTATCCATGGCTATGTGTTGGTGACTTCAACCAAGTGGGTTCTATTTTGGAAAAGTAAGGAGGCAGGGCATGTCACTCCTCTCATCTTAGTGAGTTTCAAGAGATAGTATCGGACTGTAATCTGACTGATTTGGGTTTCAAGGGGAATGCTTTCACTTGGTCCAATAACCAGGGGGCGAGGCTAATATTCGAGAAAGATTGGACCGGGCTTTGGCGACGGTGGATTGGAGGGACCTCTTTCCATACGCCCAGGTTTTTCATGAAATTTGTTTCGGTTCGGATCATTGTCCCTTGATCATTAACTGTTGTGTCCCTCTTGCTCGGGTGCCAAAACAATTTAAATTTGAAACATTGTGGACCACAAGTCCAAATTGTGCGGCTACTATTCAATCAAAGTGGGACCAAGATCAAGCGGGCTCTCAGATGTTTAAACTTGTTCAAAAATTAAAGAGGAGTCAACGGAGTTTGTGGACCTGGAATGCTAAGGAATTTGGTAATGGAAGAACGACCACTGAGAAGCTTAGGTGACAGATTGCTCAACTTCAAAGTCACCCTTGCACTACGGCCAATGCAGCACAATACAAGTTTTTGTCCCAAGAGTTAGATATGGCCATGAAGAGGGAAGAGATGTATTTACATCAACGCTCCCGAGTGCGCTGGCTCAGCTTTAGAGATCGAAATTCTGCATTCTTTCATGCTACACTTAATCAGCGACGCCAAAGAAACCAGATTTTGCAACTAAAATGTGATGATGGCAGACTGCTGACGTCGGAGTCAGACATTAATTCTCACTTGTTCAATTATTTCTCAACTCTCTTTTCAGTTAGTGATAGAGGTGATATGACTGCAGCTTTTGATGTAGTGCACAGAGTTATCTCGAATGACATGAACATGTTGTTGATTCGAAATGTGTCGGATGAGGAGATTAAAACAACCGCTTTTCAACTTGGATCTTTGAAAGCTCCCAAACCGGATGGATTTCCCGAGTACTTCGATCACCATCATTGGGATATTGTGGGGCCATCTTTGTGCTCTGCAGTGAAAAGCTTCTTTCGGGGGGGTTTTTTGTTGAAAGAGCTCAATCATACGAACTTGATTCTTATTCTCAAAGTGGCAACCCCAAAAAAACTATCGCAATTTAGGCCAATCAGCTTATGCAACTTCAACATGAAAATGATCACCAAGATTCTTGCAAACCGGCTGAAAGGGATTCTAAGTGATGTGGTTTCGCAAAATCAGTCGGCCTTTGTGGCTGGATGGCTGATCCAAGACAACATTATTGTGGCACATGAGGCTTTCCATGCAATGAAAATTCGCAAAGGGAAGGTGGAAGATGTGGCGATTAAGGTTGATTTCAACAAAGCTTACGATTGTGTGGATTGGAGCTTGCTCAGGGCCATGTTGACTAAGATGGGCTTTCGCTCTCAATGGGTTCAATGGGTGATGGAATGTGTCTCTACGGTCTCCTTTTCCGTGTTCGTTAATGGGGCCAAGCGGACTAGCTTTAAACCTATGAGGGGTCTTCGTCAAGGGGACCCTCTATCTCCTTATTTGTTTATACTTGTCATGGATGTGCTTTCGAAATTGATCGATCGTAGTGCTCAAAATAGGAGATTGACTGGGCTATGGATCCGGAGGGGCTGTCCAACGTTAACTCATTTGTTCTTTGCGGATGATGCGGTACTTTTTGTCAAGGCCAACAGAGCGGAGTGTCGTGAAATTTGCAATCTACTCCAAGTATATGGTCAAGCTTCGGGCCAGTCGGTTAACTTTGACAAGTCGGGAGTGCAATTTTCCAGCAATGTCTCAAGGTCCCGTCGGATGGAGGTGTGTGATTTGCTCGTTATTCCTCAGATGCAAGCTTCTACCAGATATTTGGGCTTGCCATCGTGTTGGGGTCGTTCTAAGGCTGAAGCTTTTAATTTTTTGTGCGAGAAAGTGTTGTCTAAATTGCAAGGTTGGAAGGCGAAATTACTATCACACGCAGGCCCGGAAGTCCTATTTAAATCAGTTGCCCAGGCAATGCCCACTTATGCCATGGCATGTTTCTTGTTTCCTAACAAACTGTGTGATAAACTGAGCTCCTACATTAGGAACTTCTAGTGGAAAGGTGATCCAGAGGGGCAAGGTATTCATTGGGCCAGTTGGCATAAATTGTACTTGACGAAAAGAAATGGTGGCTTGGGCTTTCAAGACTTTCGGGCTTTTAATCGAGCTCTTCTTGCTCGTCAAGGCTGGAGACTTATTAAATTTCCAGATTCATTATTTGCTAAAATGATCAAAGGCATTTATTATCCCAATTCGGATTTTTGTCATACCACGCAAGGGGCGCAACCTTCATGGGCTTGGCTTAGCTTACTTCAGGGAAGAAATATTCTCACAAAGGGTTTACGGTGGCAGGTTTTGAATGGCAAATCTATCAACTTCTAGGATGACCAGTGGATCCCTTCTAATCCGAGCTTTCGTGTTCAATCAATGAGGAATAGTGGGGTTTCGGTGCAAAAGGTGAATGAGGTGATTAACTTTTCTTGCAAGTCCTGGGATGCTTGGAAGCTTAGAAGCCTTGTGTCTGCATCGGATTGCGATGCTATTCTCTCAATCCCAGTTTCAGTCGATGATAAAGACGATATTCTTCTTTGGCACCATGACTCCAAGGGTTGTTATACGGTTAAGTCGAGGTACCAAGAAGCAGTGAAATAAGCGCACTTGGGCTCAAATCTACCATCTTCTTCTATGGTTTGGTCTCAGAAAGATTAGCTGATTGTTTGGAGTCTGAACTTACCCCCAAAACTCAAGCATTTCGTTTGGAAAATTTATCATAATGCTCTGGCCACATCGCAGAACCTTTATAACAAACGGTGTGCACATTCGGCATGCTGCCCTGTGTGTTTGCAAGCGTCTGAGTCTATTGAGCATCTTTTGTTTGAATGTGAATGGTCAAAAAGAGTTTGGCTTAGGTGTGATCTTGGTCTAAGATGTGATGCTCTTGACAGTTCTTCGGCTCGAGATTGTTTTAGGAAATGCTTTGAATCTCTAGGTGCTTCTAGCTGGGGTAAGTCCGTGATTTGCTTTATGATTTGGGTTGTTTGGACCATTTGGAAAGGTCAAAATGATCATCTATTCAATCATTGTCTGGTTGATCCTACAGTAGTGATAGAGAAGGCAAAGCGTGATGAATCTGAATTCTTGGCCTCCTGCCAAGTGCCCTTAACACCCTCGACTGTGGCCATGGGGGTGAACAGCAAAGGAGCTGTGTGGGTTCCTCCTGTTAGAGGTAAGTGGAAAACTAATTGCGATGCAGCCGTTGATTTGAAACAAAACACTAGAGCGGTAGCAGCTCTACTTCGGGACCATTTGGGCGTTCTGGTGGATGGAGTTGTGTGTAAGGTAAGAGTGAGGTCAGTTGCTCAAGGCAAATTATTGGCAATTCGCCAAGCGTGTCTTATGGCCATTGCTCTCAATCTTGTTGCAGTAGAGTTCGAAAGTGACTGCAAACCCGTTATTCACCTCTGTGTCTCAGAAAGGGTCCCCCCGTGGGAATTTCTTGTTGTGCTAAGTGATGTAAGATCGATGGCCTCGAACAGGCAATGGGTCTTTCGATAGTGTCCTAGAAACAGCAATAGGGCTGCCCACTGGGTTGCTTCGGCTTTTTTTCGAAATGTTTTAACCCCTAATTGGGTTGCCCAACCACCTATGGGACTTGTTAGGTGCTTATCTTCCAATTCTATGTAGTTGTTCTCTGCTTGTTTGCCCGATAAAAAAAAAAAAAAAAAAAAAAAAAAAAAAAAGTCTACCGTTTATATTTAAAATTGTTATTGTTAGACCCACACTACAAATAAATCTTGAACTTTGATTACAAATTATGGACAGTTTTCTAATTTTTTCTTTTTGGATTCATAAAGTTGCAAACAACCATATTTTCCTTTAAAAATTCATTCTTTGTTTGCAGTTGTCTGAATTGCTACTTGGTTTCAACTATAGATAATTGGACCCTGTGATCATGTTTGATTTACAAGACTAATAGTGAAGTATTAATAATCCTATTAAATTAGTGTAGTATTCACTATCCAATTGGATTAATATCCATTGGATTAATAATCTCACCCCTACCCCATTACTAATAATCCTACAAATTTGTTAGATTAATTATCCATTGGATTAATAATCCTAAACCAAAATGTTAAAACAAATATAGGATAATTGGACCCACGGATTAGTAATCTCAATCCCATACTCTAATCCATCCAATCAAACATGCCCTGAATGTACAATTTGATATAGCATACATACAAGTGAAATTCCGTAGGAAAGAAAAAACCACACTCACACACCAACTTAAAAAAAAAGAAAAGAAGAAGAAGAAGAAAGAAAGAAATGGCAATAAAGAATCCATGATGAATGAACAAGAACTTCAATTATTTGGTCAGCTTTAAGCTAGTGATACAACCTTCCTTCATATCTTAACATAACATTAAAAGTTCCATTAAAAAAAAATTGAAAAAAAAAATATATATATATATATATCTTGAGAATGGAAGTGGGACAAGGTTGAAATCTCAGCTCTCATTGCATCTCACTCAGACGACAATTAACATTCTTTTCAGATACATTTTATCTATTTTGTCCTCCCAGCCTTACTAACTTCCAAAGGATAGATTTTTCATCACACTTTGCCCCTAGGGGTTTTTTTTTTATTTTTTGATTATATCTATAGCTCTATTTGAGAAGTTGGATTCTGCAAGAATCACTTTGATCTTGAGTTTCTGTCCTTTTGAGTTGAGAGGATGGCATCAATGGCTTCCTTCACTTGAGAAATATCAGGAGCTTTTCCGCCTTGCACCGGCCAAAATTCATCGGTTGCCAGCACCTACCCCATAAAATCAAATTAAATTATAAGTAACCAAAAAAAGTTGAAGTTCACATAATTACGATTTTTGTGATAATCAAAATCAAAATCTGGTGATCATGAAAATCTTAATTCAGGAAAAAAAAAATTTCTGATTTGAATCCACACCTTCACTTGTAATTGAAGAAACTTCACATAACTTATGGCCTTCTCTAACATTGTAACCAAATCAACCTGCAAAGTAATCATATGAACAAACTTCAATCTTATTTTCCAAGTAATAAATCAACAGGGTTGTCTATTTGAGATTTTCCTCTCTCATTTGGCGAGTTTTTTTGAATTAATTATATGTTGTATTTAATTTTCATTGTAATCGTAATTGGTTTTCATTGTAATAAACCATATATACACTAATAAAAATAAAACCCAAGTAATTTAAACCAATAATCATGAAATTAACCTATACCTTGGAGCCATTGGGAACAAGTTCCTGCAGTACCTTTAGCCTCTCACTAATCCTTTCCCGTCGATTCTGCAAACACAAACATTCCCTCATTAATACTAAAATTCCATTGTTGATCTTACTTAATTAGCAATCAAGCTTTATCAACAACGTCTAAATAATTAAGTTAAAAACTTCAAGAAGAAGCAAACCTTGGCTGCAATACTTTGAGGGTCCTTGGATGGAGTTGACTTTGGTTTGGCCTTCCTTGTTGCACTGCCACTGCACTGCCTCTTTAGAGCTTGCATGCTCTCACCCTGTCATAATGCATCCCAATGAATCAAGGAAAAGCTTATATGGAATTTATGACCAGAATGACATAATAACATTTTAAAATTTTAAGCCACTATGCCAGTTTGACAGGCCTTGTTATATCATTCTGTAAATTTTTTTTTTTTTTTTTTTTTTTTTTAGAATATTAAGAAAAAAAAAACTCAATTAATTTGTGTTAAATTTATGAGACTCATATTTTTTTTTTGGGGGTTTAATTAAATATTTAGGGATTGTTTGGGATGCAATTTAGGCTAAATTTTGAGGTGAATAAGGAAAGAAAAATACCGCATGGGGACGCTTATTGAAGCAAGTTTCTTGTGCTCCAACCTCTTGAATGGTTCCATTAATGGTCGCATTTGCATTTGCTTCCGACTCCGGCCACCCAAATGTCTCTCCTCCATGTGGGTTTTCTTTCAAAGCACTTCCCATCCCTCCATAAGTGCTGGCAGATTGAACACAGTTGAAATCTTGCGACAGCCGCTGATGATCATGACGGTAACCATGAATGAGATTGTCTTCCCAGATTGAGTAATCATCTTGTTGATCATTTTGCTCGAAACTAAGAAAAGATCCACTGTTGTTATTGTGCATGAAACTGTTGATCCCTGAAGTTTTGAAGTCGATCACAGAGTGAGTTTCTGCGGGCTGATACGCAGTGGCGTACCCGTTAGAGCTGGAAAGGGATGATGACCGACTCATCGGCGGTGGTGGTGCCTTGTGGTGGTCATCGAAGACGTAGAGCTCCGGTGAGGATTGGTTGGAAGGTTGAATTGATGATGATGGAATTCCAAACACGTTGTTATAGTATGTAGAGGATTGAACCAAGCCCATCTGTGAGGGCTTTGGGTCCTTGGCAAGGGCCATGGAGGGAAAGAAAGTGAGAGGAGAGAGAGAGAGTTGGAGGTTGTAAAGAGTAGCTCAACCAGTCAAGAATATTGTGGAGAAAGGTAAGTGATGAGGAAGGCCTATTTGTAGGGTTCGAAAACTATGGTTTCTTATATTAATGGGGATTGGGTTCACTGGTATATTTTTTTAACTAAAAGGAAGTAGATATGAGAATATACCCTATAGGATTTAACAAAAACCAAAAATGAAAAAAAGAAAAAGGAAAGAAAGAATAGGGAAAGATCCCAATTGTTAGGGGATTCAGAAAAAAAAAAAATTAGAAACACAAAAATCAAACAGTGAATCGAATATATACAATTTTCTCATATATGAGATGAATTTCAATTTTTTTTGGGATCTCGCCACGTATGAGCGGATGTAACCAAATCTATAATTAGTTTTTGGGCAAATTACATATACACCCCTCCAGGTTTGACAAAATTACAGATACCCCCTGAGGTTTGAGAAATTACGAATTCCCCCCTAAATGCTATATTTGCATAAGAAATTAGGGGGTAATTTGTTATGAAATATAAACCTCAGGGGGTAAATTGTTATGAAAATACAAACCTCAGGGGGCGGGATGTAATTTCCGAAACCTCAGGGGGGTATCTGTAATTTAACCAAACCTGGAGGGGTGTATATGTAATTTGCCCTTAGTGTTTTTACGCAGGTAGATGAAATGGAGTAAGAAATGTGATGGTAGGATCGTAAACTAGCCCAAGGCAAGTTGAGTAGTATAGCTTGTTTCGGTTGAGTTTGAAAATTTAGATAGCGTTTGATAGAATTTTAAAATTATGATTTGAAAATAAAGTTATATTTTAAATTTGTGAATTTTAGAATTATGATTTAAAAAGAAAAAATTTGTTTAATTATAATTTTGAATAGAGTTTTGAAAACTTAGTTTAAAAACTTATAATTCATAACAAAACACACAACTCAAAATACTATTGAAAATTTTATTCAAAATTTATAACCAAACTCGTTTTAATATTCAATTCAAAAAAATAATTTGTTATTTTGGTCTAAAAAAATAATTTTTATATTTAAAAAATATCAAAAACAAATATATTTTTTTTCCCAAATAATAGGTGGTGATTGGATATTGCAAAAAAAAAAAAAAGTATTATTCCAGTCAACCGGCCGGACATCCGGGGGAATGTCCGGTGGATGACCCAAAGCGCAAATTCAAAAATCAAAAACTCACACTACCAAACATGGAATGTATTTTCAAATGTGGGGTTAGAATTAATTTTTAAAAACTTCAACCAAATATAGATTGGAATGTAGGGGTGGAATTATAATTTCAAAGCTATACCAAGCACAACCTTAATATTTTTTCAAAATATATCAAAATTTAAGCCTTGTTTGGCATAACCTATTTTAGCCCATCTTTTTATCTTTTTTGGATCACATCAATCATTATTTCCTCTCTACTTTTCTACACATCTTTTTATAAAAAATCAAAAAGTACACTTATTTAGGATATTCCAAAGTTTGTCAAATTTTTTAGTCAATCTCAAAGAGCTGTAATTGAAATATAAAATAATTTAGTTTGTTATCGAGTTGAATACAAATATAATTTAAAAAATTAACGAATTGCAAAATATATTTGTGAGGATATAATTTTGAGTTGTCCACGTGGTCTAGGTGGTTAGCCGAAGTGCCACGATGATGATTATGATTGGTCGAGGTGTGGTCAAACCACATCTAAATGCAAGATGTTTGAATGAGGGATTAGAGTCTAAATGACATCAAGCTACCTATTTGGATAGCGATGATACTCTAGTCTATTTGGATAGAGATGGTACTCTAGAGTCTTAAATGTTATCTTTGTAAATGATAGAATCTTATGAAGTAAGACTTTTAGGAGAAGTTCACCCCATGGGTCTAAGGTATGTGATTTCTAGAGAAAGTTGGATACTGCTCATTATAAAAAAATAAGGCATCCTATGGATCTAAGGTGTGTGATTTATTATGTAAGCTCTTGATTTGTGTATGTGATTTATTTTGTGAGCTCTTGATTTGAATTGATAATATATTGTGAGATAAGTTACTAACTTGATCATCGGAGTGTCTCGGGTGGACGAGTCACCGTAATATTCTTATCTACTTGTTTTTAAGTGCTTGATTTAATCTATTCCGCCTGCTTATCTATTTGTTGGTAGGCGTTTAGTTTAATCTATTCTACCGCATGTTCTCCAGTTAAGTTCTCTAAATCTTGGTAAGAGATCTGTTTAGTTGTGAGATTAAAAATTAAAAATTAGCACTCACGGTATTTAAATTTGATTTATTTATGTAACGAGTTGAATCCAAACATAATTAAACTTGAGTAATTTGATTTATTTTTTCTAATGATTATATATCTATATATATAGAAGTAAGGGACCTGAAATACATTGTTTATATATGCATGGGGATTGTTAGCTGGCAGAGATGAATTGAATAGAGATTAGAGAGTGAAGAAGAAGAAGATGAGCTTAGAGAGAGATGTAGAAGAAGAAGAGAAAGAGGACAAAGCAGCAAAACCCTCGGCGGATCTTTAGCCATCCCACGTTTCAGATTCTCTCTCCCTTTCTTAGTTTTTAGTCTCACTTTCAGCGAACCATTTTTATTATTATTTTTCATTCCAAGGACCTTCCTAGCTATCTCCTTTACTTTCCTTCTCTTCTCTTCGCTTCAGACACGTGGACTAATGCACCTTTTTTTTTAAAATTCATCTTACATTCCCTGTAGAATATAGATGGTGGGTTAGCATAGATAGTTTGACCTTTTTAACATTTAATTATTCTATTTTGATTGTCTTGTAGTATGGTATTAGATAAAATGGTTTGGGATGTCAAAAAAAAATTAAATAAATAAATTCATGGTTTGGAAATTCAATGACAAGTGTTATATTTCACCAATTCATCACCGTTTTATTTCACTGTTTTTATAGCAAGATTTGATTTCTAACATAAAATCAATTACAACCATCTAATTAGGTGACTTGTATAGAATGAAGTAGAAAAATAAATAATTGAATAGAGGTTTACAGAACTATACTGAGTTTAGACTACTCAAATTTAAAATAATTAATTAAAGAAATCATAATATCAACTCCTAATTAATATGCAATGAATAACATGAATTTAAAAAATTATGGCTGCTCATCGATGATGACAGTTAAGAACATCTTTCAAAACCCGATGAAGATCGTCAACCACATGTTTGGTTTTCTAGAAAAGAAAAGAAAATAAAAAAAGAAAGTGGAAGTGGAAGTGGGAAAAATCAAAGCTAGCAGTGGATCGAAGAAATAGCAATTCCTTGTCTCAAGGAGATATGTGTTGGTCTTTAAATTTGCTTATGGCCTTGTCACAACACAGATCATAATCTCACAAACTCCATGTTCACTTAAATGCCTTGTTAACTTATTATCCCTTATCTTTGAGTATAAAATAATTTATTTTATTTAAAGATAGAGAACATTAATTATTCCTAATCACTTGAAAATTGCTGTCTTGTACCGCGTTGCTAACCGCCCTAGTGAGTCATGTGGCAAGTTTAATTTAAAGTTCTAATCACCATTTATCATAATATCCAAAGTTGAAAACAAATATTGTTTCCCCCAAATCTCTCTCTCTCTCTCTCTCTCTCTCTCATATGTGTAAGTAAGCATGCACATGGAAATAGAAGTTCAATTGAAAAAAAGTCGTAATTTGGCCAGGCTATCTGCATATGAAAGGCTTATGAGAAAGTTGACCTTCCTTGCTACTCCATTTTCATCTACAAATGGGCCACCACTTAAAGTTGCTAAAACAGAGCAAACACAAATAAATAATTTGTGTGGTTTTGGTATTTTAAGCACCTTTGTTCTTTCCAATTTTGATTAGTAATGTTGTGCCGTTTAGAATTACTTGTAAATTAGTTTTTACGGTTAAACCATCTTAGATTATTAGTGCAAAATATTTAAAATAAATTATAAATCTATTTAGTACAAGTTTTGATAATTTATGAAAATATTGAAACTTCATTTGGAGAGTAACTATTTTAACTAAAAAGTCAAAAAATCACTACAAATTATCACATCACTCTCTACTTTTCTGCACATCTTTTCATAAAAAATCAAAAAGTTACTAAAATAATTTTTTTCCCAAACGAGCCTGAATCTATTTGGTTAAATAAACTATCAAGTAACTTTTTTTTGTTGTGCAAACATCATACATACTCTCAAAAATTTTAATTAAAACATGAAAATTATGAGTCTTTTCTCCATACAGTTTGATGAAAAAATAAAAAAAAAAACTCACTTCCTTGGGTCAGATAAGCTAAAAAAATCAAATAAATTATAATTTAAAATTCTAACAAAACACCATTAGTCAACTCTTTTTAGGTTACATTTGATTTATGAATTTGAATAAAAATTTGAAAAAAAAAATGACAAGACTTGGATAAAATGTAAATGAAATATAAATATATTTCACATATCTTTTCCTTTCTTCTTTTCAAATTACCATCCAAATTTATAAACCAAACATGCCTTCGACGCAAAAAAAAAAAAACATAAAAAATCAAAAAGTTACTAAAATAATTTTTTTCCCCAAACGAGCCTGAATCTATTTGGTTAAATAAACTATCAAGTAACTTTTTTTTGTTGTGCAAACATCATACATACTCTCAAAAATTTTAATTAAAACATGAAAATTATGAGTCTTTTCTCCATACAGTTTGATGAAAAAATAAAAAAAAAAACTCACTTCCTTGGGTCAGATAAGCTAAAAAAATCAAATAAATTATAATTTAAAATTCTAACAAAACACCATTAGTCAACTCTTTTTAGGTTACATTTGATTTATGAATTTGAATAAAAATTTGAAAAAAGAAATGACAGACTTGGATAAAATGTAAATGAAATATAAATATATTTCACATATCTTTTCCTTTCTTCTTTTCAAATTACCATCCAAATTTATGAACCAAACATGCCTTCGACGCAAAAAAAAAAATTTAATTGAACTTCCAAGTACTACCAAACGGATTGTTAAATATCATGCTTGATATTGTATTCTCATTCACAATCGCATTAAACCTTAGAATTGTGTTTAGATATTGAATTTAAAAAAAAAAAAATTGAAATGCAAAAAGTGAATGAAGTAAATTTTTGTTTCTTCCTTTTCCTTTAGAAAGAGATTTTTCATTTGGTATAATATGAAATCATACAATTAAGCAGGGACTGTCACAGTTTACATCAGTGATCTTAATCCCCTACTAGGAATAACCCAAAAAACCATGGGAGGGGTGAGATTCATTTCTCTTTTTCCTTTCAATCTCTCTCCTTCACCTTTGCCGCCAACCACTCTCTTTACCTCCATTCCTCTCCTTCAAAGTCATAAAAATATGTATGTATATATACAACAATGCAATCAATTAATCTCCAGCAGATTACATACAATTAATCTCTGACCAATTACATACATATATACATACACATACTGCAACAATCAATACATTCTATCCCGGGGCTGTCCTAGGCTATCAATCCAGTTCTAAAAATTAATATTAGAATTGCATGAATTTGAGGGCAGTTTTGTAGAATTTTGTTAGATTATCGAATGATTCCAATCCAATCCCACAGTGGCCCGTAGTTCAAGCATTAATTCAGACCAGTGATTTGTATTTCCAAACACTAAGAGGAACTATTAGTCCAGGGACAATCCAGGGATTTGTATCCCCCCTCCTCCAATCCAATCCCGACAAACATGGCCTAAAACTACAACACATTAATCGATAATGTAAGATGTGTCCCAAATATCAGATATATTACAGGGAAAAAAAGTTCAACATCCAACAAGAGAAAGGAGGCTTGATACATACCCAACAAGTAAATACAAAAATGGAATGACCTTCTCACTAGAATATTGAACAAGGGATGGGCTTCATTAAAAGCAACAGCACAGCAACATGAAACCTGCAAAGTTTTCCAGAAAGAGTGACGATTAATTCGACCAGACTACACGAAGCACCCAGGAAAGAGAATATATTTTATACATTCATGTCTTAGTGGTGTGTGGAAAACTAGGGGAAACTCAATCAGGACAGTCAACAATGCAATATAGAGAATGTTGTTGGATCATAACATCATTTTGTTAGGAGAGCGTTGGACATCCAGAAACAAAAATGAGATTGTTTCGTTTTGCCTACCAAAAAAATACAGACATTTGAGCTACTCATTGGGCAACTGAATAAGAAGGAATTTGACTTGAAGGCACCACAGCAACAGGCAACCTGCATAATCAGAAAGAATGAAACTCAATAAAGCAAAATTATATATACATATATATAAACAGATCTCAATTAAGCAAAATAAAAAAACAATCTTCATTAAAGTTTATTTAAGAAATGACCAGAAATAACCAAGAAATCAAAGCAATCTCATACAGTAGTGCAAAAACTAATGCTCCATTTGTTTCAACTGAATATTTTTCCTATGTTTGGTTGCATCCTTAAAACTAATGTACTAGTGCTGGTGGAGATGGCGGAGGTAGTGGTGGTGGAATAGGTGGTGGAGGCAGTCGCAGTGGCAGAGGTGGAGGTGTGGGGGTGGGGTGGTATGGTGTAGGATGGTGTTAGTGGTGGTGTGGTGACATTGGCAAGTCTTTAGTCCAGAAAACGTTATTCTTTCAAAAATGAAAAACAGTTTCCGCCCAAATAAGCTTGCTTCCCGTCATCGAAAACATTTTCCATCATACCAAATGCTAAAAAATGTTTTGCCCAAACAAACAGAGCACAATTATGAAACCATATGCAAATGAGCACAGAAGATGCAGCAGGGGTCACAGAAGTTGCTAAACATGACACAATGAAACTCAAAAGCACAAATGTAAGTTGGAACATCATACCAGAGGGTCATAAACCGAAATAATGACATTGGTAAAAAAAAAATTTGTTTTGATCAATAAGGTACATTACTCACTGAGCATCAACCCGAGATTTCTTTTTAGCCTTCTTCTTGCGTCGTTTTCTTGTAGAACTTGAACCAACAGCCAGGGGTTGTCCGAGTGCTGGAGGCACAAAAACAATAGGAGGTGTAATTGTAATTGCCTCAGATGATGGTTCAAATTTAGGTTTCTTGAATTCATGGAAAGGCTGGTGAGCTGTTGGCACATAAGGCTGGTGCGTTGCTGGAATGTAAGGCTGGTGAGTTGCCGGAATAATGTTGAGTTGGCCCGACCAAGGGTATGGAATTGCAGTGTTTGGCGTGTTACTGATATACCCAGAAACTTCAATATCTTTCCCCTTATTCACAGGAATGGCTAAACTAGTTCCTGCTGTGCTCACTGCCACAGGATTAATGCCACTCTGGGTGGAGTCAACTTTATGCAACGCAGCATAAAGCTTGACTTTAGACTTGATGATCTCAGTGATGACAGTTCTTGAGTCGGAAGTACCTGCACAATAGTGTCAGCAAGTCAATCACACAACTTGGACTATATCGACTTACATGAAAAGAGAATATGTTGGCCTATCTCCAGGGAAGTGACACACTTTCCAATCATGCCCTAAAAACTTCAGTTTAGTTATGCACACCCTTCTCACCCAAAACAAAAGAAAAGAAAATAAAAGAAAATTAACAAATATAAGCAAATACCAATAAATGTATCATGTATGTAGTCTATTCTACGCAGGGGAAAAAAAAAGCAGCAGCAAGTGGACCAGTCAAATGTCTATGCAGGAGTAACAAATTTCCATGTATCCACTCACAAACATAAAGGAGTCAAGTGCTGATATACCAATGAGTGAAGTAACACTTGCTCATACCCTTGTACTTCTCACAGATTAGAATTATGCCAGTTTCCTGAAGCTCCCCATTAACTCCATTAGATGAGATTCAGTTTCCCCCAAATTTTATTTTATTTTTTGATAAATAAGCAAACTTTATTGAAAAAGCATCAAGACGATGCAAAGGATACAAAAACAAACCTAACAGCTAGCAGCAAACATAAGCCAAGACAGCACTAAACAGCAAGACACAGAGCAAACAAAACAGCTACTGAATCAAATCCTCTACAAAATCAACAAAAGTCAAAACATCAGGTCCACTGTCAACGATATCCAACTATGCAGCACAATGAACAAACACCACTCCAACCATGACACTGAACGCATCTCCTCCCAAAACACTCGCCTATTGTGCTCCAACCAAACTAGCCACATCAGACAATGGCCAGCCATCTTCCATACCTTCTGATGTCTCTTCGCAACCCTTCTCCCTGCCCAACTTTGTAACACTACCCTCACTGTCCATGGTTGAACCCAAGCCAAACCGAAGATAGCAACAATAAACATCCAAAGGTGTAAAGCAACCAAACAACAAATAAGCAAGTGATCCACCGTCTCTGCATCCCCACAACACATGCAACACCAGTTCACTAAAATATGCCCACGACGAATCAAATTATCAATCATCAAAATACGCCTTAATGTTGCTGTCCACACAAAGAAAGCGACTTTGGATGGACAACCCACCACCCAAACACTCTTCTATGGGAACGACATCCCATCCCTTCCCATAAGCATATGGTAAAAAGAAGACACAGAAAATACCCATTTGGACTTCAGGCAATCCCATCTCAAAGAATCCTCCCCAACCCCTCCAAACCAAAGGCCGTACAAAAAGCCCAACAAATCCAGTAACTAGCCCACCTCCCAATCCTGCACTTCACGACGCAACCTAACATTCCACACCACCATGGCCTTGCACCTGAGCATAAGAAGCCACCGTTGCCTCCCGATCAATCACAATATAGAAAATCAACGGGAACATCACCTCCAATGCCATCTCTCCACACCACTTGTCCCTCCAAAAACGAACCCTATCCCCCATCCCTACCCTAAAACAAACTCTCTTCCAAAACTCCTCCCGGCCCAGTGTTTTTAAAGGCGAAAAGCGAACCGAGGCGACAAGGTCTCCTAACGCCTAAGCGCGAGGCGACGAGGCGAGGCGAGGCGAGGGCTTCATCGAATCGAGGCGACCAGAAAGAATATTTTTTTAAATAAATAGCATAGACAAAAATATAAATATTTTCAAGAACCATCATGCAGTTATCATTCCAAATACTATCCAACAAGCAATTCAATGTTTCAGCATAAAGAAATTAAAGAACATATTTTAACAACATTAAAGAACATAAAGAAATTAAAACAGTTGAAATTAATTGAATTACTTGAATTAAAATAATTAATTGAATAACCAGGAAATTAATTGAATTAAATTAATTGAATTAAAATAAACAATTTAATTGAATTAAACAAATTAATTGAATTAAAATAATTAATTGAATAACCAAGAAATTAAAATAACTAGGAAATTAATTGAATTAAAATAAACAAATTAATTGAATTAAACAAATTAATTGAATAACCATAATTAATTGAATTAAAATAATTAATTGAATAACCAGGAAATTAATTGAATTAATTGAAATTTTAACACAGAAGAAAAAAAATAATTAAATTAATTGAAAAAAAATTAAAGATAAAATAATTGAATTAATTTTAAAAAATAATTGAATTAATTTTAACACAGGGTTCGACTGTGTTCTTCAAGTCGAAGAAAAAAATGAACAAAGAAGAACATGTGAAGTCGAAGGGAAGAACAGGGGGAAAGAAAGGGGGGGGAGGGGGTTCCGATAGTGAACAAAAGAGAAAGGAAGAAGAAGAAAGGAAGAAGGAACTCACCTCAGAACGACGTCCGAAGAAGGATGAAGAAGACCCAGATGATTCGACTTCGGAAGAAGAAGACCCAGAAGACCCAGATGTCGACAAACGAAGTCGATCTAGGGTTTGGACTTCTTATTTAGTAATTAACTTTGTTTATGAAGGGCCTAGATGATTCGAACGAAGTCGATGAAGGGCCCAGATGGTTCAAACTAAAATCAGGCAAAAATATGATGAAGCGTCGCTTCGTTTCGCCTCCCGCTTCATCGCCTAAGCCTCGCTTCAGTTGCTTCTCCATCGCCTCACCATTTCGCCTCGCCTCAGTGTGCATGAAGCGCTAAAGCCTCGCCTCGCCTCGCCTCGCTTAGCGCTTAGGCTAGCCTCTGATAACACTGTCCCGGCCCAACCAAATTTCTTTCCACAAACTCTGCCCATGCGACTGTTTAACCTCCCCACTATAATTTTAAAATAATTGAATTAATTTTAAAAATTATTTTTTACGAATTAAAAATTAATTTTAAAAAATAATTGAATTAATTTTAACACAGGGTTCAACAATGTTCTTTAAGTCGAAGAAAAAAATGAACAAAGAAGAACAGGTGAAGTTGAAGGGAAGAACAGGGGGGAAGAAATGGGGGAGGGTCCGACAGTGAAAAAAGGAGAAAGGAAGAAGAAGAAGAAAGGAAGAAGAAGAAGAACTCACCTCGGAACGACGTCCGAAGAAGGAAGAAGAAGACCCAGATGATTCGACTTCGGAAGAAGAAGACCCAGAAGACCCAGATGTCGACGAACGAAGTCGATCTAGGGTTTGGACTTCTTATTTAGTAATTAACTTTGTCAATAAAGGGCCCAGATGATTCGAACGAAGTCGATGAAGGGCCCAGATGGTTCAAACTAAAATCAGGCAAAAATATGATGAAGCGTCGCTTCGTTTCGCCTCCTGCTTCATCGCCTAAGCCTCGCTTCAGTTGCTTCTCCATCACCTCACCATTTCGCCTCGCCTCAGTGTGCATGAAGCGCTAAAGCCTCGCCTCGCCTCGCTTAGGCTAGCCTCTGATAACACTGTCCCGGCCCAACCAAATTTCTTTCCACAAACTCTGCCCATGCGACTGTTTAACCTCCCCACTACTCCAATCCCCCCATCCCAAACCACATTTAGCCCTCCTCTCCCCCAACTTTCCTCCACAACCGCTCCCTCTCTACCTCAAACTACCATAACCACTTCTCCAAAAGAGCCAAATTAAATGAAATCAAACTCCGAATCCCAAACACCCCCCCTCCCCTCCCCAAAAAAAAAAAAAAAAAGAAAACATCTTGGGAGAACAAATCTGATCCCATGCTACTACATGGTAATGAAAAGACTCATACCCTCCACCCCACAAGAAATCCCTCTATACGCTAACCGCTTTACAACAGACACAGGAATGACATGAACTAGCATGAAATAAGTCGGAATGATCAAGAGGACACTCTTTATCAGTGTAACTTGCCCCCCCTTTAGATAGATATTGCCATTTCCAGCATGCCAAACGTCACTACACCCTACCCACCACCCCATCCCACACTCCTTTCGCCTTATACGAAGCACCGAAAGGTAACCCCAAATAAGTTGTAGGTAATACTGCCACTTTGCACCCCAAAATCACAGCCAATATCGATATACGTGCCACTGAACCAACCGGAATCATCTCGGACTTTCCCAGATTTACCCGAAGCAACGAAACGGCCTCAAAGCATAATAGAACACACCTCAAATATCCAATCTAACCATCCTCCGCTCCACAAAAAATGAGAGCATCATTCGCATAAAACAAATGAAACACCACCAAGCTAGTATTCTGATCCATGCCCACCTCGAAACCCGTCAACAAACCCCTCTAAACCGCATTGGATAGCAAACACCCTAAAGCCTTCATAATCAAAATAAACAATAATGGAGGCAAAGGATCTCCCTGCCGCAAACCACTATAAGTCGGGAAAAATCCTGCTGGCGTCCCGTTTACTAGGACAGCCATTCCAATAGTAGATATACAAAACTGAATCCACCTCCTCCACAACTCCCCAAATCCCATTCTCTCCAGCATATACATCAAGAACCTCCAGTTCACATTATCATATGCCTTTTCAATATTTAACTTGCAAATAATGCCTGCTTGCCCCTGCCGAATCCACGAGTCAACACACTCATTTACTACCAACACAACATCCAAATTCTGACGCCCACCTGCAAAGCCACTATGGGACTCTAACACCACCCCCTCAAAGACCTCCCACAATCTATTAGCCAAAAGCTTGTACACTTCCTAACAAGCTGATGGGTCGAAAATCCCTAATGTCCTCAGCCCCTCTATTCTTTGGAATTAAAGCTATGAAAGTTGCATTAAGACTCCTCTCAAACTACCCTGTCTGATAAAACTGAGCAAACATAGCCAACACATCTGTCTTTACCACTCCCCAACACTATTGGAAGAAGAGCATAGTAAAACCATTAAGAACTAGTGCCTTGTCCCCAGACATTTTCTGCAAAGCCCCTAAAACATCCTCCTCTAAAAATGGCCTTTCCAGCATCTGCCTATTTGCCTTTGAAATAGCATCAAACTGAACACCATCCAACCCCGGCCTGCAAGTCCCTCATTCTCCCGAAATAGGTGCTGATAAAAACTCACCATACCATCCCTCACCTCCTCTTCTAACAATAACACCACACCATTAACACGCATCTTCCCAATCTGATTCACCCAACGATGAGTGTTCGCCATACGGTGAAAAAATTTTGCATTTCAATCCCCATCTTTCAACCACAAGCATCTGAATCTCTGTCGATAACCAACCTCCTCCACGTGAACAACATGACCATACTCCTTTCTTGCCCCTTCCCGGGCCGCCACATCCTCCTCAATCAAGCTACCCTCAACTTCCTTCTCATCCAACCCCTACAACACCGCCAAAATAGTCTTCTAAGTTTCCAACCGACCAAATACCTCCTTGTTCCACCTTCGTAAATCAAACTTGAGAAGCTTTAATTTTTTAGCCAACCTACTACTAGGATCTCCCATCATGTAGTAACCTTCCCACTACGACCAAACTGTATCCACAAAACCTTCTAACTGCAACCACATATTTTCAAACTGAAATGGCATTGGTCCACTCCGAACCCCACCACTGTCCAACAACACAAGCCAATGATCTAAAACAAGACACTTCAATCTTTGCTGAACCACCTGAGAGAAGTGCTCCTCCCAATCCCCATAAATCAAAAAACGATCAAGGCAAGAGAACACCCGGCCCCCAAGCGAAGTGAAGCTACCTCCTTGCATCAGCAAATCAATGAACTCCAGGTCATCAATCAACGATGAAAAACCAACATTGATCCCACTGAAGGACCCAATCCCACCTTCTCCTCCGGCCGACGCACCACATTGAAGTCACCCCCTACACACCATGGCGCCGACCACCGAAAAGCAATACTCTGTAACTCTTCCCAAGAGAGAGCCCGCTTTGACTCCCTCACTGGCCCATAAACTCCCGTAAACACCTACTGTAAATCATCCCCAATGCAACAAAAAAGGGAGAAAAAAAAAAACACTTAAAAAGTTCATTAAACTTTATTATATTTTTCCGTGTCTTGGGAAAAGTTTAAAAGCAAGAAAAAAAAAAGTATAAAAGAAAAAGAAGATTTCTTGTACCATTACCTCCCCCCACTATTGAGGCACTGTTGAGGGAATTAATATTCACTTCTCTAAGAATTAAACCCTCTTCCTTTTTTCCTCAAGAAATTTTTCAGTAAACATGTTGTGCAAGAGTTATTGCACTATTTTGACATCTTCAAAGGCTTCCTTACCACAGTAGTATTAAGATAGCATCATGGCACATTTATGTTGTCGCTTTGTTGAATAATGTGTATATAACTAATTATACATATAATATAGATAGATATATAGAGAGAGAGAGAGAATGGTATAATTTGTTTGAAACTGTCCAAAGCGTTTCATGGCCGCTTACAACGTGTCTCACTACCTCTAACTTCCTAACTTCTTCCAGCACACTTCACCATTCAAACTGTTTATTGATCATTCCAACATAACAAAAGGTCTTCCTTTAGTCAGGAATGGGGTTAGGTGAAGGCTCTCTATGAAATACCCAAAAAATTCTTTGCAGGGAGTGGGCTAAAAAGGAAAGAAAAAATAGATAAATAAAAAAAAGTGGACGGGTCAGGTGCCTATAGCCACTTGGTTGTAGATTTTTAAGTTGCTTATAGATTCCACTTCAGATTTTAGGGGGAGCCCCCAAAAAATTTAAAAAAACGAAACTTTATGGGTCTAAAATTTGATTTTGGAGATGCTGTAAATAGATATAATATATATTCCCTTTTTTTCAGCTTTTTTTTGCAAAAGTGGACAAGAAATTAACTTTTTAGACAGCCTAAACAAACACTCAAGTTAACGGATAATTAGCTTTTCTGAAAAGAGATTTAGCTTTGGAAAAGCTGAAAGCTAAAGTTGATTTTATTGTTTTAACCACTTCTTTCTTTTTTCTTTTTCCTTTTTTTTAAAATTCATGGAGATGGAAGCAAGCAGTTTGTTGTAATTTAGTAAATCAATTGTCTCGATAGTAAGCACTCTTGCTAAAAAGGAACAGAAGGAGAGAAGTGGAAATGGTGAGAAGGATCAAGAAGAAAACATGGTAACCAGAATAGAGTTCTATTAGGATCATTCATCAGCTCTTCACTAAGAAGTGTCATTTTATCACAAGTAATTGGACCTCTAGGGTGCTCTCAAATAATAGATCATTTATTAAATGAATAATGTTATATGCACCAATTAATATACTAACTAATGTACCAATTGATGATGTGGCATAATTTAAGAGATTTTGGTATTTGTATAATGAGGGGTCAATAATAATGCCGTAACATATGTTGGTACACTAGTTATTACACTAATTGGTGCATGTAGCACCACCGTTATTATATAGCATAAATTAGTAAACCAATTGCGTCATCTACTTACAATTGTGAAAAATGACCTACTTAAATGACACCTACCCCCCCCCCCAAAAAAAAAAAAAAAAAAAAAAACCCTTCTTTATGCAATCTTCATATCTCATAATGGATTTGATGCATAATATAAAAAGCTCAAAGAATGCTAAATTCAAAGAAGCAGTGATATTTGGATATTGGCATAATTTCAAAGAGAAATTGATAGGATTCTTATATAATTATATTTCTAGTATTATTAGAATCTTATTGTATGGTTATTTTCATGTTTTCTAAGATTTTTAGGTCAGGGATATTTAGGTAATTTTGATATTTGCTTACATGGGCTATAGGGGTCTTCCATGGGTTGTCTTGTGTAATTGGTTTTTATTTATATTTCTTATTCAGTCTTAAATTGATTTTGGAAGTCAAAGTAGTTTAGTAATTTCTTTTTTTTATTCTAGTTGGTTTAGAAAGTCTTCTAATTCTATATAAAGTCATGTAATACTTATAATTTAATAGAGTTAATATTTTATAGAATTTTCAGAGCTTTTGAAACCTCTTTTGGGTTTGTGTGATGCAACCCTACCCTAGGTGTGATTCCCAAGCCTCTAGGAGTGATTCCTAGAACTATCTTCTTCTTTTCCTTTCTTTGTTAAATTTCAGCTCTTTCACAGTCCAAATACTGTTCGCGAATCACTGTCCACAGCCTCTTAACAGCCCCCAAAAATAGTGCCACAATCTCATCTTTTCGTACTCAAAACTCTTACCCCTTTATTACCCTAAACCCTTTAAACCCCTAAATGCTTATTACAATTTCAGCCATAAAACCCAATTAAAATCAGCCCCCAAAAAGCACACTATTGCTGCTGTCGTTACTCAATCTACATCAGGATTCTGTTTAAGTTAATCAATTAGGTGAACCAAAAAACAAATAAACAAATAACTGATATATAAAGCTAATATGTACACAGAAGTATGCACTATACTGCCCACATAACCACTCAAAAATACATATACGAAGAGAAAGACAAGCTCACAGATAGACAATCCATATATCTATGTATTCTGAGCAATGATTTGTATACAAAGACAGAGAAGGGATACCCAAAATTGACAGGATAACAGCCCGTGCTGCCAACTGTTCAGCCTCTTTCTTGTTTTTGCCTGCCTCGCCAGTGTAAGTCACACCATCGAACACCAAGGAAGATACAAAAACTGGAAGCAACCCCTCTGACCGAATTGTGTTATAAGTGGGTTTCTCCAGATGCATCTTGACTGCATATTCATTGAGGATAGACTTGCAGAAGACTGTATCCTGGACAAATGACAAGAGAAGGCAGAAAAGGAGGAAAATGATTCAAACAGTGGCTAAAAAAGAAGAAAGAAAGACGAAGAAACTTGACCGTCATAAAAATGAAAAATATAGCCCCAGTCAATGAAAAATATCTGATTGATTCCACTGAAAAATATAGCACCAACACCAACCCTTCCTTGAGCACCAATCAATACATTGAAAATTACACATCTCAAGTTCCATTCATTCCTAGAGCTATTACAAGTAAAAAATATAACAAATCCAAATAAAGAAGCAATACAGACCATAATTGAAGTTTTGTTACAATCATAGAACCAAACAGAAGCCAGTATAATTGTAAACATCAGAATTTAGCAACAAAATTCTAAGGTGACTACAATCAGCCACTTATCTCAACATTTGCAAATATTCTATCTTACTAGTAGGAAACTTGATAAGACTTTTTTTTCTTAATAAGTAATAATGTTCTCAAGGCAATATTGGCAGCAAAATAACAAAAAAATGGGGACATAGGTATGTCCCTCCAAGTCCCATGCCACTTGGTGAATAAAGAAACTAATTTTTCGATAAATAATAAGCGAATAGAGAAACAACATGATTGGATAGGGAAGGTGAGTAAATTATGAAACTTTTTACAGTAGACAAACCTTTTTATCTCAAAGCACCCTGAAGTAAGAGTGAATGAACTCCACATTTCAAGGCTAACGCCTTGTCAGGCAGTGGCAAATCTGTAAAGCAAGAACATTTTCCTTAAATTGATACCATTCAGGGTACTGTTTATCTCACCCGGAACAGCCCCTACACTTTCATTATTTCCGGTTTAATTACTCCCAAACCCTTACCACTTTAATATCATGTTGCAGCCCTTAGAAAACTTGTATTTACTAACCATTCAGCCACAAAAATCAACTGCAATAGCCCATAAATGCTGCTCTACATCAGATTTGGTCGAGCTAGTAAGAATTTTAATCACTCATCCTGGATCATGCTTTGCCTTGCAACAAACATTGACATACAGGTTCAACAATTTAATTGAACAATGACTTGGTTCTATAGGGCTCATTATGAAATATATTTCGATCAGAAGTCAAACAAGAAAACCACTCGAAAAGGCTATGTTCTGCCTACAAGTAGTTGAACCTAGCACTTGAGGATATGCATGTAGAAAGTGATTCAGCCATTTCTCATCGAATTATCAGATGTAAAAAGAACAATCAAAACAAGATAAATGATAAGGTTCCAATAATGTGACTATCAAAGACGATGACATGAGAATAAAGAAATAATAAATAGACATACTAGGTCCCATAAATTAACCTAGGGTCCTAGGACCTCTTATTTTCTTCCAGCGATGACTATATTATCCAACCAGAATGTGATAGGTTGGGCAGAACCTAGATTTCATAATTCACAATTCTTTTGAGACCTTGTTCGGTGGGATAGAGAAGAAATGTATTAAAAAAAAATCCAATTAGGTAATAACTAAAACTAAATCAAAACGAAGCCAAAATTCAAAATTTGAGTGGCAAGAACTTATAAGTAAAAACCGTAAAAGAGAACATTTTCTAAAGACATAAAAGCCTCAAGCTACCAAGCCAATTAATCCTTTTAAAATAACAAAGCAAAACTTGAACTAGTGAGTTGAAATGAGAGTGAACCATTGTGTAACACAACACTCCCTTTCACTAAGCGATAATATTAAAATAAAACCTAACTTAGTAAGTTGAAAATTGGAATCATGCATGCTACAAACCTCACGAATAAGTGGAGATCCTTCCTCTTTTATCTTCTGTGTTATACCATCCAAAGCCACCCTGGCAACATCTTGCTCTGCAGCCTTTCGATGTAAAAATACATGATGAGATGTATATGATGCTCCATCCACCCAGACAGTGGACCTAAACCTCGGCTCATGTTGAACTCCTTCATTAATTGTTTGATAAACTGGGAGTGGTATGGATGATTTTTGAGTGTACTCTTGCAAACGGTTCTTGTACATTAAAAGTTCCGGAAGATCTAGCAATATTAAGAAAAATATATTATCACAAAATGCACTTCAAGCTCCCAATGAATAATTTGTTTTCAAGTATTGTCATCTGTAAACTAATTTCAAAAAGTGCATGATCAAGAAATTAGAACCTTTCAAGTACAACGATGAGCAACCATGTGGAAAATTTTTTGTCATTCACACAACAGCTCTAAGGAAGTCCAGCTAAGTAACCCAGAACCGTTTGCTTAGGGCTGCACACGGTTTGCTTGGGTCAGGTCGGGTTTACCCCTGAACCGTCCACTGGCTGGCAACATTCGGATGGAGAAAATGTCAACCGGTTTCAACATAAACCCCTTTTGAAACCGTCTGCTTATGCTATTCGGTTTCACAGTCAGTATAGGTTCGAGTATCGGGTTGGACCTTAACTCAAATGCAACTAAGAATCTCATAGATCTACCAATTTGGTAAACAAGAATGGAAAAAAACAAAAAAAATTTGAAACAAATTTATCACTTTCCTTCAGCATAGATCTATTAATTTGGTAAACACAAATAAAAGAAAATCAAAAAATTTGAAACAAGATCTCATAATCTAATATTACATTTAGGGATTTTGTTGGACTTTAAGAAGATCATGGTCAAGGGTCGCTTAAAGCCTCAAATATCAGAGGTACTTACTGGATGAAGAAGATCTAAGCAATCTCCGGCAGCAAAGTGCTTTGCTATTTTTTTGAAGTGAAAATAATCAATAAGTCCTATTTTGGTCGTAAGATTACTATTGAGTCCTATCCTATCAGGTGTCAATATGGACAACTAAGTCTTATTTTTCATAACATATTTTCAAAATATTTAGGGGTTGTTTGGGGTGTCCTAAATAAGTGCACTTTTTTGACTTTTTATGAAATATGGGTTGGGTTTGAAATGATGTGATAGAGAGGTGATGTGACTTAAATAAGATGATGTGACTTAAATAAGATGATGTAACTTAAATAGGATAGTGACTTTTTGACTTTTTGGATTTTTTTGAGGATGCCAAACTTGGCCTTATTGTTCCATAATAGTGGATGTTATCTCAATTTTACCCCCATTTAATATGAACAAGAATTTCATAAATATTTTTAATTTAAGTAAAATAATATTTTTTAATTGAAAAAATTATGATATTGTATTAAAAGAAATTATAAACCACAATGAAAAAATTATCAATAAATTTTATATCGTTTTGAAAATTACTATTGAGTTATATCAAATTTCAATATTAACAAATAAGTCATATTTTTTTTAATTTTATACATTGTTATAAAAAAATTCAATTGTTCATAATAGTATATTTTATTTTCATTTTATCTTTCTCAATAAAATATGAACCAAAAAAATCATAAATAATTTTAGTTTATTTAAATTTTATAATTAAATTATTTTTAATTGTTCAAATTAAATGAATTTTCATAAACAAAAGCATAAGTATAAGATTCATCAACTATCTCATGCATTGAGAAATATATAAAATTTTCATAGTACTATTTTTCATAGCTCGTTGTAATTTAGCCTTTTAGATTTTTTACACTTAAAAAAATCATAATTTGGAATAATATTTTATAATATACTTGTTTCGATCCAACTGTTGTTTATGATTTTTGTTAAATTAAGTTAAAATTATTTATAAAATTGTTGTTCATATTAAATAAAAATGATAAAATTGGGATAAGATACAATATTATAGAGTAATAAATCTTTTGGGAACCTTTTATCACAAATAGGACTTAGTTGTCCATATTGAAATTTGTTAGGACTCAATAGTAATCTTAAGAGCAAAATAGTACTTAGTGGTCATTTTTCCTTTTTTTGAATTTCAATTTGCAAAAGAATGGGCTGTGGCTGATAATAAATTATAAAGATTGTAAAGTGTAAAAATGAACTTAAGACCAAAAACAGTGCCTACTGGGCTAGGGTTTGAGAAAAAACAAAATCGGAGAGAGAGAGTTTGACCAAAATGGGTTGGAAAGATAAAAGGTGTAATATGATATTCCCCAGGAAACATACCACGTCGTAAAATATATTAATTTATCATAACATGTAGTTGGTTCGGGTATTGCAATTTAGTGCACAATCAAACCGAAATCCGACCGATAACTCGAATTATTTAATTCTTTGGTCCTGCAGCCGACCGCTGCAAAGTGTGAAACCGTCCATTGCAGTGTTTAGTGGGTCAGGTTTGGTCAAGTCCATCGGGTGATCTGTTCTGTGCACAGCCCTAGTTTTTATGCACAACTAATTGCACAAAATTCAATTTAAAAATAAATGGAAGGTTCAAAGTTGGCACATAGTATGAAAACCATAGTACAATACACAAAAGAACTAAAAACTATAGACGGGTGAGCAATCTACAAATAATTAAGGTTCTAAATGCAAATTCTGTAGGATCTATTTCAAAAAGCTACATAATTTATTGGATAATTTATACCCATGATCCTTGTAATTTGCCTTTTGTTTCAAATTAATCCTTGTAGTTTTGATTGTATCAACTTTGTCACTTAATCTTTCATATTGTGTCAATTTAGTCCAATTGATAACATTTGGTAAGAAATTGGACATAAATTAAGAACAAAATGGTCCATTTAAAAGGGAATTGATTATTTTGAATTGAATGTCAACCCCTCAAAACTTTGAGGAGAGTGAATGAACTATTTTGCCCCTTGATTTCAGTTCAATTTCTAAAGAATGTCACAATGTGAAAAAATCAAGGGTGAAATTGATGCAATTAGAACTACAATGGCCAAATTGACACGAGGTAAACTACGATGACTAAGGATGTAATTTTCCCCTAATTTTATTGAATCTTTTCCTTTAAGAGGAGTGGTTCAACCACTAGGCAAGTTAGGTTCTTGCCCAAGGCCCTGCATAGAGGAAGGCCCTACATTTTATACTTCATAGAAATCAAAACATACCACTTTCTCCATAAAAACAATAAGGTTCCGTTTGATTAGAAAGAAAATTTGGTAGAAAGTGAAAGTAAAAGAAAATGAAATAAAAGAAAAAAAATAGAAAAGAAAATATATTTTCTTGCACGTATTTGATTAAGATAAAAAATCTATAAGAAAAAGATAGAAAAATTTAAAAATTTAGTTATAGATAATTCACACATTCAATTTTTCTTGTGTTTTCTTGTAAGAAATAAAAAAAAAATAGTTACAATGTTGATAGGGGTTGTACAAGAAAATTAGTTTTCTCATACTTTCCACCACTTTCAAGTTAAACAAACTCATAAAAGTTAAGGTAGCGTTTAGTGGAGTTTTCTAAATATGATTTGATAATAGAGTTGTATTTTGAGTTTATAAGTTTGGGAATTATGATTTAAGTGTGAAAAATTTGTTTCGTTATGAGTTTTGAAAAAAGTTTTGAATTGAATTTTGAAGGGAGTTTTGAGTTTTTGAAATTAGAAAAGTTTTTTGATTCAAAAACTTACAACTTATAACCAAATACACAACTTAAAATTCTATTCAAAACTCATATAAAAATCAAAAAAAATGCCGAAAATATTTTTTATTTACAATATAAAAATAACATGTGTCAAAAAAAAAATTAAAACCGAACACTGTTCCGGTCAACTGGCCGGACATCCGGAGGGATGTCCGGGAGGACAACCGGATTAACCAAATTTTCCCACCTAAAAAAGAATTTTCAAAAGTGGGTGTGAAATTATAATTTGAAAACTCAAAACAAACACCACACTCATGAAAGTGGGTGGAAATGTGCTTGGCAAACATAACCAAACACAACCTAATTTTTTTCTCTTTCGTTCACTTTCTATCTATTTCATTCTAAACAAATTGAGCCTTACGCTATGTTTGGATTGAGTGATTTGGAGAGAAAAGAAAAGAAATGGAGAGATATGCATTTCTCTTAGTTGTTTGAATAACTTTAGTGGAGAGAAATGGAAAGAAATTGAGAGAAATGGAGAGAAACTCATTTCTCTTATAAGCCTCATTTTCAATCTTCCCAAAAGTGGAGAGATTGGGAGAGAAAAGAAACCACTATTTTCATAATACCAATTTTGTCCCTATAAAAATAAAAGAAATAAAATGATTGAAAATATAAAAAGGTTATTTTGGTAATATTACATAAAATAATTTCTTTTCTTTTCTCTTAATGAAATCTAACCAAATCTAAATATGATTTGATAATAGAGTTGTATTTTGAATTTATAAGTTTGGGAATTATGATTTAAGTGTAAAAAATTTGTTTCGTTATGAGTTTTGAAAAGAGTTTTGAATTGAATTTTGAAGGGAGTTTTGAGTTTTTGAAATTAGAAAAGTTATTTGATTCAAAAACTTACAACTTATAACCAAACAACTATGTTACATGGACTCTTCAAAATAAATCAAATACCCGTGTCGGACACCCGACACTCGGACAAGGGTATGAGATATGTGTCGGATACTTTTCAACGGATACTTCTTATATAATTGTATATAACACTATTATTATATGTACATATTGTTGTATAATTGCTATAAATGTCATTTTGACACTATAAGTTAAATATAATACCATTTTATCTCATATATTAGATTAAAAATATAAAATATGACATTTTTTTGCCGAGTCCGCGTATCCTTAAATTTATGATTTGATGAGTCCGACCTCTAGATACATACCCGCACCCGACACCCGTATCCGAGTCCATGTAACATAGCCAAACACACAAGTTAAAATTCTATTCAAAACTCATATAAAAATCAAAAAAAGTTCCGAAAATATTTTTTATTTACAATATAAAAATAACATGTGTCAAAAAAAAAAATTAAAACCGAACACTGTTCCGGTCAACTGGCCGGACATCCGGAGGGATGTCCGGGAGGACAACCGAATTAACCAAATTTTCCCACCTGAAAAAGAATTTTCAAAAGTGGGTGTGAAATTATAATTTGAAAACTCAAAACAAACACCACACTCATGAAAGTGGGTGGAAATGTGTTTGGCAAACATAACCAAACACAACCTAATTTTTTTCTCTTTCATTCACTTTCTATCTATTTCATTCTAAACAAACTGAGCTTTAGGCAAAAAGTTATATAATTTCCCAAATGCATACATTGTTTACAAATTCTTATGTCACAACAACAACAACAAAAACAAAAAAAAGATTAAACAGGTGAGCTATAATTTCAACTAAAAATGATATGTTACCACAACGTGAATATAAAACTAAATTAGTAATTTTGCGTCTAAAATTAGAGAAATTAATTTTAAATAAGAATCACAATTTAAAAACTTATTGCTTATAAAGGGCCTCAAATTTTTCGCTTTGACCCTCAAATAATATTGAGCTACCTCTGCCATTACAAAACGACGATCAAATTATAAACCCTAGCATAGTCAATACCAACACCATTTTCACAAACAAAAACGAGAAACAAATAAACAAAACCATAGCAAACCAACAAAAAATCCTAAATAAAACATTTAAAAGACAAACAATGTACTAAAATCAAAACTCCATCAACACAGAAAATACTAGTCCGGCTAGTTTCGGCACCAAGAAAATAACTTACGACATTAGATCCATGAATTTCTTTCATTTTCTTATCTAGTATTTTCTCAGCAATCAAACAAATCGATTAGTAGAAACAGAATATAGAGATGAGGGCTTACTACTGTTGGAGGGAGCTGGAGGTTGATGCGCTTCGAGTTGGGGCTCTAGCGACTCGGCACTTTGTTCAGCCATGATTGAAGTGAAGCCCAGAAGAGAGAGAAAGAGAGAAGTCACACCAATTTCACTGTGAAAGTTGGTTGCGTAACTTGCGTTGCCGAACAGACTTCTTCGCCGTTTAGGGCTTCACTGCCACTTTTTTATGCTTTGTTTGGTTGTTTTTTCTTGGGGATGTGAACCGACTGACTTTGTTCAGGTATGTTTTTGCTACTTCCAGACCCAATTTTTGGTACAATTATTATTTATTAACTTATATATCTATTACACCATCTTTATTTCCATAGGCATGTTTAGTAGAGTTTATAAGCTGTTTATTTAAATTTTTAACTTAATTTAAGTTAAAATATTATATTTGGTGCAGTTTAAATTAATCAACTTATAACTTAAATCAAGCTATTTCTCAGCTTATCTCAAAAGATGGTCAGGGGGTGCTTAAATTTTTTACTTCAGTACACAGCTGGTGCGGGGGCCTAAAATTACTTAAATGCCCTTGTCAATACCCAAATATTAATATTAATTAATATTAATTAAAAAAATAAAAATTGTATATTTCTGAAGAAAAATAAAAAAATCAATATTAATTGAAAAATAAATATTAATTGGTATTAATTATTAATAAATTCATATTGTATATTTTTATATTAATTAAAAAATAAAAAATTGTATATTTATGAAGAAAAAGAAAAAAATCAATATTAATTGGTATTAATTATTAATAAATTCATATTGTATATTTTTATATTAATTAAAAAATAAAAAATACTAATTAATAATTTTAGTATTAATTGAGACTTATTAAGCCATTAATTGATACTAATTAATAATTTTAGTATTAATTGAGACTAATTAAGCCATTAATTGATACTAATTAATAATTTTAGTATTAATTGAGACTAATTAAGCCATTAATTGATACTAATTAATAATTTTAGTATTAATTGAGACTAATTAAGCCATTAATTGATACTAATTAATAATTTTAGTATTAATTGAGACTTATTAAGCCATTAATTGATACTAATTAATAATTTTAGTATTAATTGATACTAATTAAGCAATTAATTGATACTAATTAATTTATAATAGAAAATAATTGTGACAATAATACTTCCATTACATTTTAGCAAATGGATCACTTTTTATATTAATTGATACTAATCAATACTAATTATATTAACTTTTATTAATGAAATATTTTTTTTAAATTAAAACTGAAAAAAATGACAAAATAATAATTTTTATATCATATAAGGGTAAAGAGGACAATTATACAGTAAAAAGTTATTTTACAACTTATTAACCAAATACTATTCTGCTGCTTAAATCCATAATCTCACAGCTGCACCAAACAGGTTAACAGCTTATATTCATAGCTATAAGTCATAATCTGTTAAGATATAATTTATAATCACTTTTTTACAGTTCTAACAAACGGGGCAATATATTTTTTCATAAGAAATTGTTTGACATGTGTTACTTTAACACATCCTCTTATCTTTACATCTTATTAAAGTTACAGTTATTTATTTGAATTACATCATATCTTTATTATATTACATATCTTCTCATAAAAATTTATAAAGAGTAATGCTAGAAACTCCAAATATTCTACTAAAAATTTTATCAAATGTCTTACATAAGTGTACCACACAATGTGAGTCTCATGTAAATCTCACACCCATGTAAAATATTTAATAAAATTTTTGAGATCTCTAATATTTTTAATTTACAAAATATATTACCATCCCAAATAAACCTAAATAAAAAAATAAAGAAATAAACAATACCCAAAACAACGCTCCCCTCCTGGCTAGGGACATTAATCCGATCACCGATTATGAGATCATTCAACCCTGCGCCACTGCAGTGGTCATACATACACTTGATATTTAAATATTCGATAAATTATATTTATATAAATTTTTTTTTTATTTGTTATAAAGATAAATTATAAATATATATCGATATTTGCTTAAAATATATCTCGTATAGTTTTAAAAATTAAATCGCCTCTCTTTAAATTTTAATTACATAATAAATTATTTATTTTATTAATAAATTATTTAATCAATTAATAATTTTTGATGATATCACATATTTTAATTAACAAAAAATTCTAACAATAGAGTATTTACAATTTTTAAAGTTACTGAAAGTAATTCGTATTTTAGGCAAATTTCAATACCTGACTTTTTTATGCTATATAACTAGTGGTAACTCGTGCTATGCACGGAACTTTATAAATTAAAAAACAAATCATTATAAATATGTTGAAGTAATTTAATATTTTATCTTGTGGAATATATAAAATTTATAAGTTAATTTTTATATCTATAACTTTTTTAATTAGTACTTTAAAAAAACAAAAATATATATATGTCTATCAAAAATGCTTGGGACCCCCACAACCCCTTTGGATTTCACCCACTCATGTATGTGTAGGACCTACTCATGTATGTGTAAGACCTACTCATGTATGTGTAAGGTCTACACCATCAATAATTGAGATTCAAATGGGCTTATGCGGGTCCCCAAAAAATGGGGTCTCAATCATTGTTGTAAATCTATTTAGTGCAATTTTGATAAATTGTAATTAAAAAAAAAGTTAAGCCTAATTAAATGAGGTTATATGAGTTATGATATACCTCTTCTTGTTATAAAAATAGATAAATTTAAAAATTATAATAAAGACAAATATACAATTTTATTATTAAATGTGAAGTGAAGTGATATTTAACAATAATTGATATGATGTTTCTGTTATTAATCCAATAATTTAAGTTACATTTCTTTTGATTTTAATTTCATAACTAAAAATACAATATGAATATAACACACGAATTTCTAGTCTTTAAAAATAAAAAAGTTTTAGAATATTTCCAACCTTTCATCATTTTCTTTTAATTTTTTTTAATCTAATTTGATTTTAAATTTTGCTATGAATTACATTAACTTTTTCATTAAATTATTATCAATTTTTAAAAGAACTTTCATTCTTATCCCAATTTTTTTTTTTCTTTTCATCAATTTTGATGAAAAAAATAACGCTTCATCTTTTTAAATTTTTATCAAATTATAATTCGATAAAAAAAATATTAATGGTTGAAGATTTTCTTAATTAGAATTATAGTGAAATAACATCTTGAAATAGTGAAAGTTTGAGTATGTAATTAGTTGAAATGTATAATTTGATTAATTTTCTTCTCATAAATCTCACTAAAATCGAAACTGAAACCAAAACCAAACCAACAACAGAGAAAGAGAATCACACAGGAAAAAAAGTAAAATTACAGAACAAAAAAATTTATGGAGTGATATAATATTCCCCCCTACAACTTAGTCTTCACCACACCTAATCCGTCAGCTCCTCCGTCAGTGCCTGCGAAGTCTAGGAGTTGGGATGACTAATCAAATTATTCTTCAAATAAGACTTAAAAATTGATTAATTTGTCTCATGAAGTGATTTAGAATTTTGATAGATATATATAAAAAAAATAGATAATTATATTATTAAATTATAATTCAAATTTTGATATTGTCATATCTTTTTGAGATCTATATCTAAATTCTTATCTTATTTATTTTTGTGTGGTTTCTATTTTTTTTCAATTTATTTAAGATGGAGTTGTGGATTTCTATTTTTTTAATTTAATTTATCTATAGTTTCTATTTATTTTTAATTATAATTATTTAGGTAAGTTATGATGTGAGTTTTATTCATTTAAAGTATGATAGTGTGAGATATTTTCAAATTAGATTTGTTTAGATAGATTTTAAAGATTTTTAAAATTTAAAATAGGATATTGAGAGGCAAAAGAAAGATTTCAACTGAATAAATAAAAATCATATTTATTAATTTTATCTATTTGTATATCTGATATTTATTTTTAGTTTTTGGGTTATGTAATAATATAATATATAAGATATAGATAAATTTCTACAATTCTCATGAAAAATATTATCTGATTTTTTGAGGGAAAGAAAAGAAATTCAAGTTATAATATTTTCTTTTGGAAATCGATGAGAGAAATTTCAATGCAGAGATTATGAAATATTTTTTTTTATCTTTCCATTTAAAATCCATAAATTAAGGGATAATTATTATTTTCAAAATAATTAAATAGGTGTGTGAGAAGTTAAAACGGGGGGATAATTATTATTTTCAAAATAATTAAATAGGTGTGGGAGAAGTTGAAAATGGGTGATAATTATTATTTTTAAAATAATTAAATAGGTATGTGAGAAGTTGAAAATGATGTATATGAGAGAAGTCAAAAAGACTTGGGAAAATCAATAAATGCTAAAAAAAATTTAAAAAAAAACAAAAAATTAGGAAATTAAGATTGAGGTATTAGAGCTTTTACAAAGCTTATGAGTTAAAAATCTCATTTTCCTTATATAATACTAGCCTATCACCCGTGCTATGCACAAGATAATTATACATATTTATATTTGTTTTAATTTTTTTAATATACAAATTCTTTTTTTTAGATTTTTTATAAAAATAATCTAACAATCTTATCACTAACCATAGTGTATGAGAGAAGTTGAAAAGGGTGCTAAAATAACTATGCACGGGTTGTATCTATAATTATTTGTATGAAGGGATTTTGACCAAAGCTCTCAAAAGACATGTAGATTGGAAAAAGGTAATAAATGCTGATCAGAAAATTTTAACCAAATCAATAATGCAGGTATGTGGAAAGGTATATAAATTGGAAAAAATTAATAAATGCTAATTAGGAGATTTTGACCAAATCAATAAATGTTGAGTTTTTTTTTAAAATTAAAAATTTTAAAAATTAAGATTAGGATATTAAAGCTCCCACGAGACTTAGGGGTTAGAAACCCCTTTTTCCTTATATATAGATATAGATAGATATAGATTATGTTATAATATAATATATAAAATATAGATAGATTTCTACAATTCTCGGAAAAAATATTATCTAATTTTTTGAGGGAGAGAAAAGAAATTCAAGTTATAATATTTTCTTTTGGAAATCGATGAGAGAAATTTCAAAACAGAGATTATGAAATATTTTTGTTATATTTCCATTTAAAATCCATAAATTAAGGGATAATTATTATTTTCAAAATAATTAAATAGGTGTGGGAGAAGTTAAAAGGGGGGGATAATTATTATTTCAAAAATAATTAAATAGGTATGGGAGAAGTTGAAAATGGGTGATAATTATTATTTCCAAAATAATTAAATAGGTATGGAAGAAGTTGAAAAGGATGTGTATGAGAGAAGTCAAAAAGACTTGGAAAAAATCAATAAATGTTAAGTTTTTTTTTAAATAAAAAAATTAGGAAACTAAGATTGAGGTATTGGAGTTCTCACAAAGCTTGTGAGTTAAAAATCTCATTTTCCTTATATAATACTAGACTATCACCCGTGCTATGCACGGGATAATTATAGATATTTATATTTGTTTTATATTTTTTTTAATATATATATTATGTTTTTTAAGATTTTTTATAAAAATAATTTAACAATCTTATCACTAACCATAGTGTATGGGAGAAGTTGAAAAGGGTACTGCAGTAATTATGCACGGGTTGTATCTATAATTATTTGTATGAGGGGATTTTAAATTCTGATCAGTAGATTTTGACCAAATCAATAAATGCAGCCATGTAGAAAGACATGTGGATTGGAAAAAGTTAATAAATGCTGATCAGGAGATTTTAACTAAATCAATAAATGCTGAGTTTTTTTTTTGAATAAAAAATTTAGAAAATTCAGATTGAGAGATTGGAGCTCCCATGCACGGATTGTGTTTACAATTATCTATATATGTGAATTATGATTTTTAAATTATTCTTTTTAAATGTCTTCTTTTTTATAATATTTTGATAATATTCATGTGTTGGACTTTTCAAAAAATTAAATGTCTTTTTTTTATTTTATTATATTATATTAAAGTTTAATATTTTGATAATAATCATATGTGTTAGACTTTTCAAAAAAAAATTTTATGCTTGTTCTTAATACATTAAAGTGTTATTATAAGGGATAATAATCATATGTGTTGGGACATTTCAATGAATTCATATGTGTTGGATTTCAAAAAAAAAAAAATTATGGTTGTTCTTAATGCATTAAAGTGTTATTATAAGGATAAGACTTGGGAGTTGAGAGATGTTAATAAATGCTAAGATTTTTTATATTTTGATAATAATCATATGTGTTAGAATTTTCAAGAATTTTTTTTATGCTTATTCTTAATATATTAAAGTGTTATTATAAAGGATAATAATCATATTTGTTGGGACTTTTCAATGAATTCATATGTGTTGGATTTTAAAGAATTTTTTTTAATGGTTGTTCTTAATGCATTAAAGTGTTATTATGAGGATAAGACTTGGAAGCTGAGAGAAATTAATAATTGCTAAGATTTTTTTTTTTAAATCAAAAAATCAGGAAATTTAGAATGGGAGATTGGAGCTCCCACAAGGCTTGGGGTTTAGAAACCCCTTTTTTCTTAATATATTTACAATTATCTCTATATGTGAATTGCGATTTTTAAATATATTTTTTTTAAATGTCTTCTTTTTTTCCTTTTTTATATTATATTAAAGTTTAATATTTTGATAATAATCACATGTGTTGGACTTTTCAAGAAAATTTTTTGATGCTTGTTCTTAATGCATTAAAGTATTATTATAAGGGATAATAATCATATGTGTTGGGACTTTCCAAGGAATTCATATGTGTTGGATTTCAAAAAAAAAATTATGCTTGTTCTTAATGCATTAAAGTGTTATTATGAGGGTAAGACTTGGGGGCTGGAAAAAGTTAATAAATGCTAAGGTTTTTTTTTAAATCAAGAAATTTAGATTGGGAGATTGGAAATCGATGAGAGAAATTTCAATGGAAAGATTATGAAATATTTTTGTTATCTTTCCATTTAAAATCCATAAATTAAGGGATAATTATTATTTTCAAAATAATTAAATAGGAGTGGGAGAAGTTAAAAAGGGGGGATAATTATTATTTCCAAAATAATTAAATAGATATGGGAGAAGTTGAAAATGGGTGATAATTATTATTTCCAAAATAATTAAATAGGTATGGAAAAGTTGAAAATGATATGTATGAGAGAAGTCAAAAAGACTTGGGAAAAATCAATAAATGCTAAGTTTTTTTTTAAATCAAAAAATTAGGAAATTAAGATTGAGATATTGGAGCTCTTACAAAACTTGTGAGTTAAAAATCTCATTTTCCTTATATAATACTAGTCTATCACCCGTGCTATGCACGGGATAGTTATAGATATTTAAATTTATTTAAATTTTTTTTAATATATAAATTATGTTTTTTAAGATTTTTTATAAAAATAATTTAACAATCTTATCACTAACCATAGTGTATGGGAGAAGTTGAAAAGGGTACTGCAGTAACTATGCACAAGCTATATCTATAATTGTTTGTATGAGAGGATTTTAAATGCTAATCAGAGATTTTGACTAAATCAATAAATGCAGCCATGTGGATTGGAAAAAATTAATAAATGCTGATCAGGGGATTTTGACCAAATTAATAAATGCTGAGTTTTTTTTTTTAAATCAAAAATTTAGAAAATTAAGATTGAAAGATTAGAGCTCCCACAAGGCTTGGGGTTTAGAAACCCCATTTTTCTTAATATATTTACAATTATCTATATATGTGAATTGTGATTTTTAAATATATATTTTTTTTAAATGTCTTCTTTTTTTCCTTTTTTATATTATATTAAAGTTTAATATTTTGATAATAATCATATGTGTTGGACTTTTCAAGAAAAATTTTTAATGCTTGTTCTTAATACATTAAAGTGTTATTATAAGGGATAATAATCATATGTGTTGGGACTTTTTAAGGAATTTATATGTGTTAGATTTCAAAGAATTTTTTTTATGCTTGTTCTTAATGCATTAAAGTGTTATTATAAGGGTAAGACTTGAGGGTTGGGAGAAATTAATAAATGCTAAGGTTTTTTTTTTTTAAATCAAAAAATCAAGAAATTTATATTGGGAAATTGGAAATCGATGAGAGAAATTTCAATGCAGAGATTATGAAATATTTTTGTTATCTTTCCATTTAAAATCCATAAATTAAGGGATAATTATTATTTTTAAAATAATTAAATAGGAGTGGGAGAAGTTAAAAAGGGGGGATAATTATTATTTCAAAAATAATTAAATAGGTATGGGAGAAGTTGAAAATGGGTGATAATTATTATTTCCAAAATAATTAAATAGGTATGGAAGAAGTTGAAAAAGGTGTGTATGAGAGAAGTCAAAATGACTTGGGAAAAGTCAAAAAATGATAAGTTTTTTTTTTAAATAAAAAAATTAGGAAATTAAGATTGAGGTATTGAAACTCTCACAAAGTTTGTGAGTTAAAAATCTCATTTTCCTTATATAATACTAGCCTATCACCCGTGCTATGCACGAGATAATTATAAATATTTATATTTTTTTTAATTTTTTTAATATACAAATTCTTTTTTTTAGATTTTTTATAAAAATAATTTAGCAATCTTATCACTAATCATAGTGTATGGAAGAAGTTGAAAATGGTGCTACAATAACTATGAACAGGTTGTATCTATGTAACGCCTTCAAAATAATACATAAAAACCCAACATTCATGGCATCCATCGACATAAGAGAATAAAACATATTTCCATTCATCTAAGTATTCATGACAAAAGTATTACATGTTGACGACAAAAGTAAATGTCCTACAGGCTTACAACTTTTCAAGTCAACACTTGGTTACACAAATAAAAAGTTCTAACTCTAAACACATTAAGCCCTTGGCTTGAATTTACATGTAACACCAAAAATAAAAAAACGACCAAAAGTGTCTTCAACTCCCAAAACCATCCAAGCTAAGACCATGGAGGCTGCGTATTACCTGCACCTGAAAATGATGTCCCATACAGGGTGAGCCAACGCCTAGTAGAGATATGCTAAACATGATATGAACAATAACTAAAACATTAACATTTGATAAATATTCAACTCAAATAAACAAACTTACTTCTCTATCACAACCAATCCATATTCACATGTCTATATATATATATATATATATACATATCCATCATTTTCCTTTTCATTATCCAAACTAGTTCATAGATATGGTTCTCAATTCATCCAGACAGTTTATAACGAGATTACAACTCACATTATTAACATTTCCATACTTCAATTCAAAATGAGACTACGACTCATATTATTAATACTTCAACACTTCAATTCATCTACGTTATACAAACGTAATCAAGATTTCGGGACTTTCACCATGGACACTCCGACCAACTTAATTATCAATGGAGTCCATCCCCTATCTCCTCCCAAACAAGTTTGAGAGTACATCCCCTATCTCCTCTTAAACCTTGGAGTATATCCATTATCTCCTCCCAAACAAGATACATATGCAACGTATTTAAACACTTATCATGTATAATGATTAAGCAATCACATATTCAATGTGTTATTACGTCTGTCACATTCAATGATATACTCAACTAATTAGTTTTAATTCACCTAATCTTCATGCAATGTCTACAACAATCAAGACTATCCCCCACCGATAGCCCAAAGCAGTTATTTCTAAACAGATAATAAATTATTAAACAGATAAATTATCTACAATTTCAAAGGTGAGTGATTTATCAATCCAACTACACCATTCCATCTCATAACTTTCCAATTTCATGATTCTCATCTCAATTTCACATTCTCATACTTTCTCAAATTAATTGTACAAATTAATTTATCACATAAAATTAAGGCTTTTCCCCATTGTTCCCAACTTTGTCCCTATGGCTCATTTATCATCAATAAACATCAATAACCTCATTTTAAGACCCACATACACATATGCAGTTCAAAGGAACAAAACCTCTCTTTTCAATATTTCAAATCTCAACCCTAATTTCCCAAATCAAACCATTTATACAAAATGCCCAACATCTATGTTAAAGCTCATAAAGATAAGTAGTTATCCCTACCTCAAGAGATGAGACCAAATGGAGAAGATGAAGGATTTCGGAGGCGCACCAAATCCCAAGATTTTTGGATCAAAATGAAGAGCAAGCCAAACCCCACACTTTTTACAAAGGCCCAAAGGTAGGAGATCACTCAAACTAGATCAAACCCTAGAGAGAAGTTGAATTTTAGAGTGAGGAGCTCTCCAATGGAGGTTTTGAAAAGTTAGAGAGAGAGAAGGTGCTGAAAAAGTAATCCAAAAAGTCACTTTCGGACTGATATAAAAGTCGCCCTGCTCGAGCGCGGAAATCCCCGCTCGAGCATCACACACAGATTCACGCTCGAGCGTCAAAAGTGCCGCTCGAGCGCCGGATGCACAATTCCAGAAGTTTTGCAGACCATGGTCCCCGCTTAAGCGTCAAAATCCCCGCTCGAGCGGAGGAACGAAATCAAAGGGGCCCGCTCAAGCATCCGATGACCTGCAGAGCAAAAATGCTGAGAGATGAAAAAACCACGCTCGAGCGTCAAAAAGCCCACTCGAGCGGAGAAGCAAAAACGAAGGGCCCGCTCGAGCGTGAAGGCCAATTTCTGGGCATCAACTCTAGGTTTCCAAACACAACCAACCTGTTTCAAACCTACCCAACACAATCCAAGACTCAAATACAAAGAGTAAAGGATGGAAACGAGAATAAGACAACAACACATCCACAGAACCGAGTCCGGAATACAATACACAAAGGAAGGGAAAACCAGGATCGCTATATCAATAGTGTAATTAGTTTTTTCAAAAATAACTCTATAACCTTTGTCACATAATTGATTAATGCTAAGCAAGTTCTATAACCTCCCCCCCTTAAAGAATTTCATCCCCGAAATTAGATATATAAAAGTTTTTAAAAGTATGATTTCTCAATTCTCAACACATTATAACTCAACATTCATCAACTTGACCCAATACCAGTCATCCCATCTCTTTTCAAGAGGCAATTTACAATATATTTTCAATATGCATTATCAACATGTTTTTCTTTGAAATTCAACAATTTCAACACGAGTATTCCACAATTCAATAACATATTCAATGTCAACAATATATTTGCATTTCTAAAACATAATTAACATATACAATGTTAAAGTAAACTTTCATTTTCGAACCATATTCAATGGCTATAACATTTCCACAATCTAAAACATATACAATGTTTCCAGAATTCATTAACAAAACAAAATTCCCAATACATGGTTAAATGTTAACAAACAAGTCCGGGTATTCCCCATGGACCTCCAACTCTCATTCCCAAGTGACTTCTTCCACTCCGTGATGTTTCCACAAAACTTTCACCAAGGGAATCGTTTTGCCTCGCAAGACTTGGTTCCGCCTATCCAAGACCCGCACCGGTCTCTCCTCATACGAGGCATCCTCATCAACCTCTAAGTCGGTCCAATCCAATACATGCAACGGATCCGGCTCATACTTCCGAAACATACTAACATGAAACACGTCATGTACTCCGAACAACTGCGGCGGCAAGGCTAAACAGTAGGCAACCTCACCAATCCTCTCAAGAATCTCGAAAGGGCCAATAAACCGAGGGGACAACTTCCCACTCTTCCCAAACCTCATCAAATCCCGTCTAGGTGATATTTTCAGAAAGACGTGATCACCCGCCTCAAATGCCAAAGGCCTCCTCCTACGGTCAGCATAACTCTTTTGGCGACTCTAGGCTGTAACAAGCCTCTTACGGATAAGCTCAACTTTCTCCGTCGTTTCCTGCACCAACTCCGGGCCCAACAAAGGTGCATCACCCACCTCGGCCCAACATACTGGAGTCCTACATGGTCGGCCATACAAGGCCTCAAACGGTGTCATACCAATACCCGATTGGAAACTGTTGTTGTAGGCAAACTCCACTAAGAGCAAGTGCCTCTCCCACGACCCACTAAAGTCAAGGACACAGCCTCGAAGCATATCCTCAAGGATCTGAATAGTACGCTCGGACTGCCCATCAGTCTGAGGATGATAAGCCGTACTAAAGGCCAATCTAGTGGCCAAGGCACTCTGCAAACTCTGCCACAACCTAGCAATAAAACATGGATCTCTATCTGAGACGATCGACATTGGGACCCCGTGCAACCTCACTATGTCCCGAATATACAAGTCGGCAAAATGATCTACCGAATCTCTCACGCGCATAGGAATAAAGTACGCTGACTTAGTCAACCGATCTACTACCACCCAAATAGCATCACTACCCCGCTAAGTCCTCGGAAGACTTACAACGAAGTCTATCGTGACATGCTCCCACTTCCACTCGACTATAGGCAAGGGTTGTAACAAACCCGCTGGCCTCTGATGCTCGGCCTTCACTTACTGACAAGTAAGGCACTTAGATACAAAGACTGCCACATCTTTCTTCATACCCCGCCACCAAAACTGGTGACCCAAATCACGATACATCTTAGTGCCTCCCGGATGCACCGCAAGGCATGAATGGTGAAACTCTCGGAGTACTTCCTCTCGGCAAGACTCCGGCACAATCAGACCGTCTCGGTACCTCACACTCCGGTCAGGATACACAGTCAAACCCTTCTCAACCTTCCCACTAGAGATCTTCTCCCGGAAGGATTCTACCTCAAGGTCACTCCTCTGTGCCTCTAACACTCGATTCACAAGTGTAGGCTGTGCAAGTACAGAAAACAAGGCCACAGACTCAATAGATTCGCCCAGAAGCAAATCAAACTCGCCAAGTGCACCCAACATTTCCCACTCTCGGATGGCTATACAAGCTATGTCACTAATGGATTTCCTACTAAGGGCATCGGCCACAACATTGGCCTTTCCCGGATGGTAATACAACTCAAAGTCGTAATCCTCAATAAACTCCATCCACCGTCTCTGCCTCAAATTCAAGTCTTTCTGTGTAAACAGATACTTCAGACTCTTATGATCTGAGAATACCTTGAATCTCTCACCATAAAGGTAATGCCTCAAAATCTTCAAGGCAAATATTACAGCTGCTAACTCTAGGTCATGTGTAGGGTAATTTCTCTCATGTGTTTTCAACTGCCACGAGCCATAGGCTACCACTTTCCCCTCTTGCATCAACACACAACCCAAACCCTCTCGTGAAGCATCACAATACATTGCATAACCCAAACCCCTCTCCGGAATAATCAAAACTGGAGCGGTAGTAAGTCTAATTTTAAGCTCTTGGAATGACTTTTCACAAGTCTCACTCCATACAAACTTGACTCATTTTCGCATCAATCTAGTCAACGGCGAAGCTAGCCTAGAGAAATCTTTCACAAACTGACGGTAATACTCAGCTAATCCCAGAAAACAGCGGATTTCAAAAACACTCTTAGGCTGTGCCCAATCTTGCACTGCCTCTATGTTGGATGTATCTACTGTCACCCCTTCTCCGGAGACCACATGGCCTAAGAATTTAACCTCTCTTAGCCATAATTCACACTTTCCAAACTTGGCATATAGCTTACGGGCTCTAAGCAACTCAAGCACCACTCTCAAGTGTTCCTCGTGCTCCTCCTCCGAAGGTGAATAAATCAGAATGTCGTCCATAAAGACGACCACAAAGCGATCTAAGAACTCCCAGAATATCCGGTTCATCAAGTCCATAAACACTGTCAGTGCATTGGTGAGCCCAAAAGGCATCACCAAAAACTCATAATGGCCATACCGCGTACGGAATGCCGTCGTCTGGATATCCTCCTTCCTAACCCTCAATTAATGGTAACCCGATCTCAAGTCTATCTTAGAGAAACAACAGGACCCTTTCAACTGGTCAAACAGATCATCTATACGAGGCATAGGGTATTTGTTCTTAACCGTAGCTCGATTCAATTTCCGGTAATCAATACAAAGTCTCAAAGTCCCATCTTTATTTTTAGCAAAGAGGGTTGATGCTTCCCACGGTGAAGTACTAGGACGAATAAAGCTCTTATCTAGCAACTCCTGGAGTTGAATCTTCAACTCACTCAATTCGGCTGGGCAAAACGATATGGTGCCATGGAAATCGGTGCCGTGCCAGACACTAAGTCAATAGAGAACTCAATCTCTCGATGATGTGGCAAACTAACAGGATCCTCGGGAAAGACGTCCGAGTACTCACAAACCACTCTTGGTAACTCAGCCTAGGTCTTATCACACTCACTACTTATACAGCTAGCGAGAAGACAACTAAGCTCACTCCGCCCTCGCGGATCATACACTGGTGGCAAGACTCTACCAACCCGATCTCCCAAGAAATGGAAACAATCCCCGCTCAAGGTACATACAGTAACCCTCTGGCGATAGCAATCAATAACGGCCCGGTATGACGATAACCAGTCCATACCCAAAATCACATCAAAACCCGACATAACCATTACTACAAAAGAAAATGAAAGCCCACGGTCAGCGACCTTTATATCGCAGCCTCTACACCCTTGTTTCAAAATCAACTCACCCCCAACAGGTGATACAACACAAATAAGAGATGCTAACTGCGCCAACTCCAAACCCAAAACAAATGCAAATGCAGCAAATATAAAGGAATGGAATGCACCCGTATCAATCAACACATTAGCAACCGAGTTGCAAAACAAAAAGGTACCTCTCACAACAAACGGAGCCGGTACAAGATCATGCGTTATAACCGCATACACGCGCCCTAAAGGCCTCTGATCTACCTACTCACCCATCGGAGCATAAGACTGCTGCACCGACTGAGCCGAAGAGGCTCCTTGATTGGCCCTCGAGGCCTGAACTGACTATGTTGGCTGAAAACTCTGTGTCTGCCTCGAACCAGACGCACCCGATGTGCTACTCAATTGCGAGCAAAACCTTTTCAGGTGCCCCGCCTGACCACACTGGTAACAAGAGAGCGGCTGGCCTCTGCCTTGACTCTGGCTTTGAGGACGAGCCGAAAATGAAGCTGCTCTCTGTCCTCTTCCCCTCTGCGGGCAAGCTGACTAATAGATAAACAAGAGTATTATCAATAAGTTCTAAGATAGACAGAAGGAAGATGCTATAATCGTGGTAATGACTGGGAGAGCGAAGGAATGGTGTGATGCATAAGATATTTAGCTTGCACAACATAACGTCGTCAAGGTGCGTTTCTTAATGTTCCATTCCTTATGGTACTATTAATTAACAAGAGATTTGTTTTGCCTTGATAGACATAGATAATGTGGCTCCATGAGCAACATTGAGGAATTCCTTGTAGGCTGAATCTGCAGCCTGAGCACTCACCATTGTTGAATTGCAAATGACATATCAATTGAGGTTATCACTTAAGGTGGTTGTTTATGTCTAACTCACAGGCCACTATAAAACTGGGGCGATAAGTTTGGGTGGGGAGGAGGAAGATGGAGCCCTTTTGTAGGTAGCTCAATTGGCTTGTATATATATATATATATTCTGTGGTTGTAGAAGTATAGAAGAAGGGAGGTGACTATAATTCTAGAAACCTCATATGAAGTCTGTAACCTCTTCTACATGCTTTGAGACAACAACTAAAATGCTAGTGTGATAATCTTTTTCCAGCGAACTTGTTCTCTACTTTATTTAGATTTTCTTCTATGTTCCACCTGTCATTCTTCAATATATTGCTGAATGGCCTTATTGGCCTTGTTCAGTTTCCGTCTCGAGGATTATTTCAACTTGTAATTCTGTTCTGATTTGCTTTATGGATTAGGTTTTGTTTAAAGATGGTGTTTTCCAGTGGAAATAACTTGAAAATCTCATTGTTCTGGCTAAGGAAAATGTGGCAAAGATGAGCAGCAACCCTGCTTTGAAAGTGAATAACACATCTGTACCTCAATGGCACATTTGCTATATTGTTTTCTATCTGCTTAAGAATATCGTGCTATGCATTGCAATTGACTTATGTAATTATCTATAAATTATATTTTCTCTGCTTTTTACCAGGCAAACGTCAAGAGACTGGCAGGTTGATAGGAAATTGGACTTGACAGACACCATCAAAGATGGAGCTCGCCTTTTCCTAGTTGATGAAGGAATTCGAAGGCAGCTTCTTCTTGCTCTGACTGAAGACTCCAAGCTTCACATTCAAGAGGTAATTTTATAATCTAATACGATTATTGCTATTGTTTTTTAAAATTGTCAACTATATAATTTAACCATGAGATTACTCAAACGTGGGAAGATGTGTCTTTTATAGCTTGTTGATGTATATAGATTGGTTGAAGACCAAATAGATATACCCTCAGTGGCTTTGGAAGTAGCACAAGGTAAAATTTCATCAAATATGAGTACTGATTAATTTGGTAGTTAAAATCACATACGAGGTTAATTATTTCTTTTTTTTTTTGATCAGCGAAGAAAAGGAAGCTTTATTGATGAAAACCGAGTAAGGAAATACATCAATAAAGAAGAAGGGGAGGGGGAAGGGAAAGGGGAAAGATGGTGAGTTGGTGAGTAACCAACCACAATCAACAAACCCAAACCACAATACAACCGAAATCAGAAACATGCCAAAGCCAACAAATAAAAATACTACCAACCAGCCAAAAAACAAAACAAAACAAAGACTTAAGGAGATCAGCAAAAAGCAAACCATCTTTCCCTCTGCTGGAGCATCCAGACAGCAGACCACACACACTAACAAGAATCAGACCATCAGTGAGGCAAGAAGATCAGCATCAGGGCATCCCTTAGATCAACACAACAATTCAAACCAATGCCCAGAACACCTTTGCTAACAGAGGGCAAATGCACTGCCTTCACAGACCAGAACCAAGCAGGCCTCTGCACTGCCTTGACAGACCAGAAGCTGGTACCTACCACTCTGCAACCAAGCTGCATACATACCAATCTGCTTCAAACCCATCTGCTAGCATTCTGCATAATGACATAAGCTTCACTTACAGGAGCTTCACTGGAACCAGAGAGAGAGCTTCAGACCAGACTTCTACAAACAAATCTGCTACTTCCCACACTGCTACCACTCTGCATAATGACAGAACAAGCAAAACCTACGAGATACAACCTCTCACCTGCTTCAAATCTGCTATTTCTTTTAGTGACTGTTGTGCATGTTTTTTGAGTTTATGTGGGGGACTTGTGTTACTTGCAGATTTACCATCTGTTGCCCGGGATATCATGCTTTCCTGGACTAATTCCGTTTTATCTGATAGATGATCAAAGTTGTGATGTATATGCATCAATACCAGCAGTTCACTAATATTGTTGGGAGCACTAAAGCTTGTCTAGTCTTAAAGCTTACATTTTTCTTCACTTGGTAAGAGCCTTCTGTTATATATTGTAAATATTCTGTCGTAATGACCACCAAATGTTGTAGTTATTAATTAGTAAAAAATGAAAATATAATGTCTTATTGTATTTAAAAAAAAAAAAATTCCTTTTGTTTAGAAAGTTATGTGCTAAAATTTATGTGAAAATGAGCTTGACAAGGATTAGCATGATAGAAGAAATCAATCTTTGACTTTGGCAATAGTTGCGTGTCCATCTTGTATTTGATTGTGGTTCCTCTTTTTGGCTTTCGAATATTTAATTTTTTTTTATAATAATAATAATAATATATTGTATTTAATTTTTATTATCATTGTGATTCTTTGCACTTTATTGTAATATTATACATTATAATAATAAAAATTGTGAAACTTCAAACTCATATTTTGGTTAGTCTGATATTGTCCGGATCTCAATATCAAATAAAGTATGAAACTGAAGGTCTTTTGGATCTTGGCAAAATATGTCAATGGAAAAGAAAAATGAAATTACTTGCTACATTCAATTTTTGGGGGTTAAATTGTAAATACCTCCCTTCATCTCAGGAAGTTTTTCCACTCCCCCATGCATCTGCTCCAACATTGACACAATTTGCTCCACCTATTCAGGAGCAGGTTGCCTAAGATACTCGTTGTCCCTTTTTGAAAGGTCCTCATTGGCCACACGATGCCGTTTTGGTTGGGTTTAACCCTCATCAAAGGCCAAAAAAACTACTCTCTCTCACTACTGTTCTTTTACTTTCTTTCTCAATGAGTTGTTCTTGCTAAACCTCCCAGTCCCAGCTAAACTTAATATATATACATATATACACGCCTGTGTACTTTTTTTTTTTTTTTTGATCGGCAAAGAAGAACTTTATTGATGTAAGAAAAAAGTACAACGTACGTAAACAACAAATATCAAAAAAGAAAGGAGAGTGCAAAAGCATCACAATGAGTTAAATCATCCCAACTATGTTGGCACCAAAAAACCTATCCTATCATTTGCTAGCACCCCCAAGGTTGGAGAGCAACCAACCAAGAGACAGAAGAACAAACAAGGAAACAGCATATACCAGCATATACCAGACATCATACAGCCTATACCAGACAGCATACAGCATATACCAGCATACAGCCAACACCCTATAGCAGCAAACACCTCAAAATCTATCAGAAAAACCACAACTCTGCACCCCCAAGGTTGGAGAGCAACCAACCAAGAGACAGAAGAACAAACAAGGAAACAGCCTAAACCAGACATCATACAGCCTATACCAGACAGCATACAGCATATACCAGCATACAGCAAACCACCCTATAGTAGCACAACTTTGCACCAGCACTATATATATCATACACCAGCAGACTAACAGCAGATCCACCTCTGCACCAGCAGCAGCCCAACTCTGCACCAGCAGCTGCCAAACAATGTACCTTCAATCACCCACACACCCCTTGCCCAATTGAGTGAGTTCTCAGCCAAGTAGCCACTCATACACCAGCACTATACACCCTACAGCAATATGCACCCTACACCTCTCACAGCAGCAGCAAACACCTCAAAATCTATCAAAAAAACAGCACTATATACATCATACACCAGCAGACTAACAGCAGATCCACCTCCTCCAATTCACCAGCAGCAGCAGCAGCCCAACTCTGCACCAGCAGCTGCCAAACAATGTATCTACAATCACCCACACACCCTGAACCAAAACAGCAGAACTGAAGCAAAATAGCAACAGAGTAAACCAGACAGAATCTGAAGCAGAGCAGTAGCAATTCTACTACACGCCTGTGTACTTGTACGCAAATGAATGATGATGTTCACCTTTCATAATCTATAATCAACTAAGCTAGCTACCAATCCATCTCAAAAACCACATATATACATAATATATATACTGGAATACTAGTTAGTTACACCCAATAATGGATTACATCACTAGACTCATTTTAGCCATTACTCCTTTGAACCGTCCCACTTGTATAGCTGAAGCCTACATGCAAGAAAGAGGAGAGGATGGAAAAAGAGAGACAGAGAGAGGAGAAAGGTGGGTTTTTGTGATTGAGAGTTTAGAGTAAGAGGCTTCTAGGTAGGCGTGATAAATGAGTTGAACAATTAATTGTTCAAGCTTGATTTGATAATTCAACGAGTTTTAAAATTTATTTAAGTTTGATTCATTAAAATTTTGAGCTGATCTCAAATGAGTTTTTATCGAGCCGAGTTCGAGTAGTTTGATATTTTTATATAATTTTAGGCTTATCGAATCGAGCCGAATAAGTAATTGATTACTTTTGAGAGATTGAGGGGAGGCAATCTTCGAGTTCACTGTGATTGCAAACAGGCCAAACCTACAAGGGTTCCAAAATTGGATGTTGATTTGTAGAAGGCCAAAATGATGTCGTTTGACCAAAGGGATCTTTTGTATTTAAATAGAACAATATGGAGACGTTCAACACCGCAACAGCACCATTCCCGGTTAATGTTCTCTCAGAAGATGTGGGAGAGCATAAATCCACAAGCACCACTTAATGGAGTTAACAAAAAGGGGCTAACTTCCCTCCAGTTCGTGATCAGACTATAGAGTACTGTTGGGTCTGTGGGGTCTATCACGAGTCTCGTTTCGATAATCTAAACCGTTAAATGTGTAGAACTTATCGAGTATTATATGTCTATAAAACATTACGTTGATCGGAGATTGATAGCTACATGATCAAATCAGTTTAGTATAAAAAAATAGATAGTGGAAAAAATAAACGGTTGACAGAAATCTGATCCGATGAGATAACTATCGATGTTTGATCAACGCGATTTTTTTTAGGCATATAGTACTTGACGAGTTTTACACATTGAACGGTTCGGATTATCGAAACGAGACCCGTGGTGGACCCCCACAGGCCCAACAGTACCTTCCAGTCCGTCAGACTGGAAGGAAGCCCATCCCTAACCAAAAAAAATCAAATTACCCAATTACCCAGTTTACATTAAAGTAAAATTATTTAAACACCCTCATCTTTCCTCTCCCACTAAAACCTATTTTCACTATAACCACTCTTAACATAATTATATCGCCATCTGAATGGCAACCACCCCCACCCCACCTACACAAACAATGGACTAAGAGCACTACCACCTACTTGGAAACCCACCACCTCAACAACATAGCCACCTACCCAATCATCTTTCACCATCCTAATGCTAGAGGACTGACACCTCTCATTCCCTCTTGCGGCCATCCAATTTCCATGACAAACATTCAACACCAACACAAAATTTAAATGTTGTTGATTGCCACTGAGGGGCTCTTTTTTTTCCTTCTCCCAACCCAAAATTTGATCTCTATCCACAACTATCTCTGTTGACCAGTATGACAATCTTTTCTCCACCCTAGCCATATTACAAAACCATCTATTCGGTTCTATTTCATCCTTTCTAGAAAATTGAATTAATTGGTGTAATTGAGGCCTTCGTGTAGAACAAAGAAGAAGAAAGAAGAATAACAAAGGAGAAGAAAATGAGAACCACTCTAGGGTTTCTCAGAAAATGTATTTTCTCTCAAATTCAATAATTATTATTCATTCAAAGATACTAAACTATTGAAAGAAAATCCATATATATAGCCTTACCCCCCATCTAATTAAGAAATCCAAAAATAGGCAACTGTTAATATGGAAATAAAATCTTAAGTAAATAAATTCTATAAAGAATAATTTCTAGTTTATTAAATTGATAATTTTTTTAATTTATTAGATATTCGAGGCCTTTATGATCCCCATAATTTCTCCCTGGCTGAAAGGAACTCTTGTTTGGAGAGTTATAAAGATAAAGGTACGCCGTGAGATGAAGCTCGTGCCGGTGAAACAATTTTTCAATCAATATTGCATGTGATCGACAAAGGATGTCCACTATAAGACAAAAGTGACGAGCTCCGTGAAAGAGAAAAAGTTTCTGACCGCATGCTGACAGTATGAAAGAGTTTACGCCTGCACATAAACCATCAAGCACAACAGGATGCTCTGAGATGCCTCGGTCAAGTATCATATCTTCCACATGAACATTCGGACAATATTTAGGTTCAATGATAAATCAGTAAAACATGAAATGCCAATTTCAAATACGTAGAGGAAGAAGATTAGTCATGCAAGCATTGCATAAATATTCAATAATTGCATAAATATTTTCATGAAATGCCAAATTGAAATACTCAGAGGAGATCATATACATCTTTAAGAGAGAAGTGAAGATCTAGTAATGGTTGCATGAGTAACCACGTCATAAGATATAGGATCTGTAAGAATCTTCGGGGAACTCACAACATCTGACAAAGGTGGAAGAATACTAGGCTCACAAGTAGTCACATCATGTGTAATGGCAATGGGTGAACAAATGGTAGGTTCCAACACTTGAGGAACAAGAGACTCAGGTTGTGGGTCAACGCAGTCACCCTCACTGGTCAAGGCTTGGGTTGCTTGATACTTGACCGAGGGTTATTTGTAAGGAATTAAATTGGTACCAAAAAATATTAAAAAAATGTTAGGTTTCGTTGATAGAAATATCAAGAAAAGTTTGATGAAATTTTTAGAAGTAATTTAGCGTGGCAGGTAACACAAAAAATAAATAAATAAATAAAAAACAAGAAAAAAAAAAAGCTAAGCCCTTTTAAGTTTTCAAAAATCATAAAGTTGCCCCTAAATTATTTAAAATAGTTTTATTGTCAGACTTTAATTTTAAGTTTTAAAGTTGACATTTAAGTTAATTCTTGTAAGATTCTGTGAGACCTTCAATCTTGGTATCAAAGCCTAGAAATCGAATCTAGGAACAATTGTGAACATTAAAAATTCAATGTTTATGCATGATGTAATAGATGTAAAAAGCTTTATACATCTTGATCATGTTAACTTAATGTAAGTACATTTTAATTTTGAAGTTTACAAATAGTATAAATTTAGTTTTGTCTTATAGTGCTCTATGATTGGTAGGTTGTAACTTAGTGTATATAATTGTATAACAATAAAACACCCAAAACTAATTTAAGGGTAGAAAATCTTCCTGACCATCGTCCTCAAAAGTTTTCCTGAAATGTGGCATTGCTCAATATATATATATATGTATATATATTACAAAAATTGCTTAATATATATATATATATTACAAAAATGCATGGCATGTCTGTTCGATTGCTCCATTCCTAGAATGAGTTGTACATCTCCTCCTCTAATTGTTATCTCCTGAAAATTGGTAAATAATTATAAACATATTGTAGTGAGAAGTATTATATCGAAAGCATAAGGGTCATAAAATCACCGGGGATAAACATTTAGGCAAAAACCAATCAAATGATAAATATTTAAGTCAAAATAGATATGTTGCTCATGTTGATTTCAGATTACGAAAATCACTTTCAAAAATCATATATAGACTACAACGTCTCGGGCCCTAGACCCTACTTGAACCTTCTTATATGGGTCACTCGTATTCGGACCCTTGTGTGTTGGGTCGCGTTGTTTTGTCTTATTCAAGTCTGTTAGTGTGATGTGATCCTTGTATAGTGTCTAAATTGTTCACTATTTGAGTTTTGGACTCGAGAGTTTAGTTTTTGGACTTAGAACAATTTATGGAAGAATTGAATTTCGGTAGGTAAGGTTGCAGGAGTGGTAGGGTTGGCACGCACATAAAGATTAGTGTAGGCATGACAACGTTGTTGGGTTGAAGTCAGTGGCGGAGTCAGAAAATTAGGTTAGAGGGGACACTTATTAATTATAATTTTTTATTTAAAAAAAAATATTAGCAACATTAAGATAATAATCATTTTATGAGATAAATTTAAACATAAAAAATTACCTATTTATTATTAATAAGAACAAATCAAAATTCTATAATAGTGTGGAATAGCTCGGTGTAGGATGATGATGTAAGTTTGCAATTTTAGCACAAAAAATTATGGATCAAAATTCTTAATTCTAAAAAATAAAAACACATCATTTATAGCACAAATTATTATAAAATTTATTTAATTTTTGTTTGACAGAAAAATATTAAAGAGATGACATTGCTTATAAATGATTTGTTTTGAATGAAAATTCTTAAACAGTCTTAGGGTGTCATATGGCGTTACCTATGTGATGCTCAAAGCATAGAAAATCACAAATCACACTAAGTGGTATGTCAACTACTTGAAAATAATGAGTTCATTATATCCAATCTATAATATTTTTCGCTACACTATTGATTTAAACTACTACATAAATAATACCACATAATGTTCCAAAAGTATCAAATAACTACTTGTTGTGAACAATATAATAAATCATTAGTCAAAGAACATGTTAAGAAAAAAGAAGAGAAAACATTTTATACAGGACAATAAAAAATAAAAAATAAAAAATTGCAAAACTAAGGGGGGGCACGTGACCCCCCCCGCCACTATGCTGCCTCCACCCCTGGTTGAAGCCCTAGATGTGTGAAGGATGTCACTACATGTGCAGCTGCGACTTTTGCATGTGTGGTTGAGGGTGAGAAAATGTGATTTTGGATTGCACAAATCCACATGTGCGGTTGGAGGGCTTCGCATGTACAACAACCACTTACCAGATCAAACGCTTTCTCCCTTCATTTACTCTATCTCACTCTTTCTATATATACATATATATATATATTTCCTCTCTTCTCTCGCTCTCTCTCTCTCTATATATATATATACATATACATAGACATCTATATCATAAATCCTTCATTAAAGCTTGGATTTGAAGGTTGTGTATTTGGAGATGATCTTCAACTTGAGCTTTAACGTTGTAAATAAAAGAAAACAAAGTGACATTGTTTTTCATGATTCAAATTCTAAGATAAGTGGGAGTAAGAGAACAAGACATCCATTTACTGCTTTACAAGATCATTATGTTTTTCAAGTTGAAGAATTTAATAACTTAGTAGATGATTCTACTAGTTACAATGAAGCAATGAGTAACAGTGATGCTACACAATGACTTGCTACAATGAATGGGGAACTTGACTTGATTAAGAAAAATGATGTTTGAGAATTAATTGATCTCTTGAATGAAAGAAAAGCTATTGGTTGCAAGTGGGTTCTTAGAAAGAAATTCAAAGTAAATGGAAGTTTGGAGAAAAACAAGGCAATGTTAGTAGCCAAGGGATTCACTCAGCAACCTAGAGTAGACTTTGTAGGTACATATTCTCTTGTTGCCAAATTTTCCTCGATAAGGATACTAATAGCAGTAGTGGTTGGGATGGATTTGAAATTACATCAAGTAGATATCAAAACCGTGTGCTAACTTGTCATTACATTGCCAGAAATAGACATAGTGAAAAGAAGAAAAGAAAGAACTAACAAAGGATCCTAACCCATTAGCATAATACATATTCTACAAATTTGGAAAACTTCTTCACTTATTTGGTATAAGTTTGTCAAATGTTCTCGTTCTATTTATTTTAGAAGGTTCACATTAGAAATGGGATCCACATATTGGAAAAAACCTCCCATCTATAACTATAAGAAGGCCTATTTCGAGAAAGATCTCCAACCTATTATTAGGATAAGTTTTACTAGTATAGCCTTCACCTCTTTAGTACATCATAGTCATTAGTTTGAATCTATAAATTCTATTTATTATATAGTTTATGGCAGTATCCATTTGTTTTCATTTGATAACCCTCACAAGGGTATTAAATAAACCCTAAAATTAAAGTCATAAGAATTAAGGAGAAAATTGAATTTCACATACAAATTGAAATGTAAAAATTAATAAATGTCAATAGAATTAATGTTAAAAAAAAAAACCTTCACTTAGGGCTAGTCTAGTTTAGTAGAATCATTGTGGTTGGAATCCTCTATCTGAATCCTTATGATTGGATTACATCTCATGATTTTTTATCTTTCAAAATTTTGAAGTAAACTAATATTTTTATTTTGAGACAGGGAATAAAAAAGTATCAATCAATCTTAATAAAAGTCAAGGGTTTAAGGTAAGACAAGACTCCTTTTCCCAAAAAAATGGCCTCCTACATACCCTCTAAAAATTTCTAAAAATACTGTATTTAGTAATCTCATGATTGTTTTACCCTCAATGGCCATGTTTATAAACCGTATAGATTTTGGAGGGTTTGACCATATTTGTAATACCACGGGGTTACGGATGAGATTAGTAATACCTATGGTAAAGATGTGATTAGTAATACCATGATAGTGGTTGTAGTATATTTGATTTGGAGAGGATATAAGATTGGATAAGAGAATAGGATTGTTTCTTACCATTAGGTGAAGTGATGTGGCTAATCCTATAAATCTCATAGCCATAGGATTAGTAATATCATGGACTATGAAACCCAAGTTATTTGCTAAAGCAAACATGATGTCAGAGATTGGGAGCTTGTCATCCTCTTGAAAAGCCGGCTCCACGAGTGGTATTACGCACCCTTATGCATTATGCCCAAGGACCAACCCAGATGACGCGATAAGGATCTACCATGTCTGCCTTGCCGCTCACAAACTAATGTGTTTGCAAGGTGCTTGGGGTAGAACTCGCATTATGAACGAGTCGGTACGTGACATGCTATTACCACCAATCCCTGACGCCCTCGTTAGGGGGACATTACCCTGCCTGCCTCCATGTTTGTCCGTTTCCCTACCCATAGGAAACCCGCCCTACACGGACACCACTGTTGGTGCGGACCCCACAATGAAGGTGCTTGGTGTAAGTTCTAGGTACCGTCCCCATCACAGTGCCCCTAGGTTGGCTTTGATACCACTTGTCATAGACTGGGCGCTTGTCATCCTCTTGAGAAGCTGACTCTATGAGTGGTACTACGTACCCTTGTACATTATGCCCAAGGACGAACCTAGGTGATGTGATAGGGATCTACCCTGCCTGCCTTGCCGCTCACAAATTAATGCGCTTGCAAGGTGCTTGGTGTAGAACTTGCATTACCAATGAGTCGGTACATGGCAACGAGCTTAGGAAAAATAAATGTAAATTTTATTCATTGCCCATATTTTTTAATCCCAATCAAACTAGATTGGTGGAATTGAACCCCAATAAGAAACATGACTATTGGGTCTTAATTGGACACAATGGAATATCTCTTTTTAACTCTAATATGTCTTAACAATCAAATGAATTTAATGTGGTCAATATTCTAGATACGACTATCCTATCATAGTTACTAAAGTTTGTTAACATTTCTCACATAGGAAACAAAATGCTCATAATATTTAAGAGACCTCTTGACCAACATAGACCAGAAAATGTACGTTGTGCCCGGGAGAGATTGAATTAGCAGTGTGGCCGTCATATGAGGACATGAAACAAATGGTTGAAGGTTCTTGGTAAGTTAGTTGTAGAAAGAAGCCAAAAAATGGTGACATGTGAGGGCTACCTCATACAAAGGATCACTAAGGAGGACGAGAAAATAATAAGGAAAAGAACAAGAATGATAAATGAGAAACCCAACAGACAATGAACCAAATTTTCTAAGGTCATGACCTAAATGAACTTGACATGATAAGACTAAATTTATTGTCTTTGTTGATAGTAGACAAGCTGAAGTAGCTAAAGGAGAGGGAAAGTAAGCCCTGCAATAGGCAACTGGCTCTTTCTCATATTTCTTTGTCACCTCTCTATCGCTAGCTTCGACTTCCAGAGAGGTGGCAAAGAAAGGAGAGGAGGAAGAGTTGTAGAAAGGAGAGGAGGAAGAGTTGTTTGGTGCTTACGGGACCTACTTTCCCTCTCACCCAACTACTTTAGCTTGCCAACTATCAACAAAGACAATAAATTCAATCTTATAATGTCAAGTTCAGTTAGGTCATGACCTTAAAAAATTTGATTCATTGTTTGTTGGGTTTCTCTCTTATCATTCTTGTTCTTTCCTTATTGTTTTTCTCGGCCTCCTCCGTGATCCTTTGTATGAGGCAGCCCTCATATGTCACCATTTTTTGGCTTCTTTCTACAACTTACTTAGCATGAACCTCTCAAACATCTATTTTGTGTCCTCACATGACGACCACACTACTGATTCAATCTCTCCGAGCACAAGGTAGGTTGTCTGGTCCATGTTGGTCAAGAGGTCTCTTGAATATTATGATCATTTTGTTGCCTACATGAGAGATGTTAATGGACTTAGTAAATATGATAGGATAGTTATATCTATATTATTGACCACATTAAATCCGTTTGACTATTAAGACATATTAGAGTTGAAAGGAAAGACAAATTTAATGTTTATCATTCTATTGTGTCCAATTAAGGCCCATTAGTCAAATTTGTTATTGGGCATCAATTTCCCCAATCCAAGGTAGGTTTTCTGGTCCATGTTGGTCAAGAGGTCTCTTGAATATTATGAGTTGCCTACATGAGAGATGTTAACGTACTTAGTAACTACGATATGATAGTTATATCTAGATTATTGACCACATTAAATCCATTTGACTATAAAGACATATTAGAGTTGAAATGAGAGACAAATTTAATGTTTATCATTCTATCGTGTCCAATTAAGGCCCATCGGTCAAATTTGTTATCGGGCATCAATTTCCCCAATTCAGTTTGATTGGGATTAAAAATTGTGGGCATTGAATGAAATTTACATTCCCCCCCCCCCTCTAAGCTCATGGTTGCTTCAACAAACAATTCTAAACTCATAGTCTATGATATTACTAATCTAGCCAAATGGTGGGATTAGAAATATCACCCCCATGGTATTGCTAATCCTATGGCTATGAGATCTAAAGGATTGGCCACATCATTTCACCTAATGGTAAGAACAATTCTATCCTCTTGTCCAATCTTATATCATCTCCAAATCAAATATTGTACAAACACTATCATGGTATTACTAATCACATCTTTACCATAGGTATTACTAATCTCATCCATAATCCCGTGATATTACAAATATGGTCAAAGCCTTCAAAATCTATATGGTTAATAACATGGCCATTGAGTGTAAAACAATCATGAGATTGCTAAATCCAGTATTTTTGGGGAGTATGTAGGAGCCCATTGTTTGGGAAGAGGAGTCTTATTCGACCTTAAACCCTTGATTTTTATTGAGATTGACCACTAGTTTACTTCAAAATTTCGAAACATAAAAATCATGAGATGTAATCAAACGTAGGGATTCGGGATAGAGGATGCAAACCATAATGATTCTACTAAACTAGACTAGCCTTGAGCGAAGGTTTTTATTTTTTATTATTATTTTATATATATATATATATATATATTTTGTTATTAAATATTAATTCTATTAAATTTTATTAATTTTTATATTTCAATTTGTATGTGAAATTCAATTTTCTCCTTAATTCTTATGACTTTAATTTTAGAGGGTTTATTTAATACACTTATGAGGGTTATCAAATGAAAGTAAATGGAAAGTGCCATAAACTATCTAATAAATAGAATTTATAGATTCAAAGTAATGACTATAATGTACTAAAAACAAAGCTGTGAAGGCTATACTAGTAAAACTTATCCTAATAATAGATTGGAGGCCTGTCTTCTTATAGTTATAGACGGGAGATTTTTTTCCAATATGTGGATCCCATTTCTAATGTAAACATTCTAAAATAAATAGAGCGAGCACATTTGACAAACCTACATCAAATAACTGAAATTGTTTTCCAAATTAGTAGAATATGTGTTATGTTAATGGGTTAGGATCCTTTTCCAGTTCTTTCTTTTCTTCTTTTTGTTTTTATTTTTTATTTTGGTTGTGTGGAGATCTTTTCTAAAGTGTCTTCTACAACTAAATTGAATTGTATTATAATTAAAATTAAGGGCATCATGGCCCTTAAATTTCCTTTGCATGTCGCCTTCTCAAAACGTGAAGTCCACCTGTGTGAGTGACAAAACTATTAAATCATGTAACATGTAGCTTACGAGTAAATATTGCATATAACAGTTATATCATGTCATCATCGTTGAAAAAGTAATCTTACTTTTTGGTAGGGACGAAAAAATAGTTGGATTAGTATTTGCCACTCCTTTCCCAAATCTCCTTTTACTAATGCCACCTTTTTCATTTTTATTCTCATTTTTTCATAGATTTGAAAACCCCTAGGTCTCTATCTCTCCCTCGTAGAGGTGGGAGAGGACTTTAAGGGGTCATGGGGTGAGGAAATGGTTGTTAAGGAATCTCAAAGGTGAGCAGTTACGTGATGGTCACGGTGATTGTGAGATGTTCCCCTAGGGTGTGTCCTGCGGGCCTGATAGTTCACTTCGTCTTGTTCACAATATGGGCAATGTGAAACAAGTGAGGGTCTAGATTCAACAAAAAGAAAAGTTCATTTATTCAACGAAATGTCAAATAAAGACTGTATCACTAGATCTGGAGTTGCCACCTATCTTTTTGGAGAAGCTAAGAAACCCTGACCCTTATTAATATAGGTGTAACAACCAAACCTTCCATGCATCACTACATTTAATTGTTCATGTATTCATGCCATATGTTATGAACTTGTGAGTTAGGACTTGTTAGTGTTAGAAGAAGAAGAAGTATGAAAGACTATATTAGAAATTGTTTTCTATGTGTTTTGAATTAGGGGATAGTTTGGAGCTTGATTTGGAAACCATAGGTTATGCCCATGCCTTAAGTGAGGAGCTTAAAGACCATAGTTTAATAACCTTGACCATTCTATGCTATTTGTTATTTGTTGACTAGGATTAGTGATAAGTAAGTATGTTTAGGAAAGAATTAATTAGATTAAGTAAAATTAGAATAAGATTGGATTATCTAGCTTTAAACTTAATTAGCCAAAGCCTAAGTAAGAGGGATTTGTTAACTAAGAATGTTGCACCTTGGCCCCAGCCACACTGAATGAAACCTTATGTTCCAAATCAAACAAAAGGGAGGAAAGAGCTGGAAAAGTGAGGAACTAACGGAAGAGGAAGGAGAGAAAGAGAGAAAGGAGAGAAAGAGAGGAGAAAAGAGAGAAGCTCAAAGAATTCAACCAAGAACTCATCCTTGAAGTGCTCCAAGGTGAGATTTCTACCCTAATCTTGTAGTAGACTTATTTAGCATCATGAATCATGAAAAAGCTAGGATGAAAATGGATTAGAAATGAAGAACTTAGAGGAAAAAGAAGCTAACTAGGGCGTTGAACTAGGAAGAAACTTAAGATTTTCCATCTTTTAAGTTCGTTTTTGAGATTTTGAATGTCCTTACATCTTTCTTTTCACATGTTTCCTTGATCTCCTATGATTCTATAACTTAGTTTTGAGTTTTGAAAACAAAAGTTGAAAAATCATGAAGTCTTCCATTTAACTTTGAAGTATGTTTCATATTTTGGAAACAAATAGAGATTTGATGCATTTGATTTAAGAAACCAACTTATTGCCATGTTTGGCATCTTTTATGCATGTTTAGGAGTTGGAAAATTGATAGGAAACAGCCATAGCAGCCTTGGAACAACCTGCAGAATAGAGCAAATTTCAAACAACAATTCTCTGTTCATCACCGCTTGAGCGGTGAGAAGACTGCTCGAGCGGACACAACAACCATCCAGAAGTTTGAGATTTGCAGGCTTGAAGATCTGACTAAGTTAGTTCACCACTCGAGCGGTAAGAAAATCGATCGAGCGCACTTTTACAGCTCTTAGTATTTTGTTTTGCAGGCTTGCAAATTCTAGTAGGGCTCATTCACCACTCAAGTGGTGAAGTAACCGTTCAGGCAGACTGAACTGTTTCAGCATGTTTTCACATCCTATTCCACTTCGTTAGGTTTTTATTCTTGGCAATCCCGTTTAACAAAACCCCTTTCAGTTGTAATTGTATTCAATCTTTTATTTCAGTGAGGCTATGAGTTTTAGATGCAAATCCAACTCGAATTGTGCCTTGCAGAGAAGTTTGTGATGTTAATTCTATCATGTTAATGTAGTTGAAGTTGCTTGTCCGCTTGAGCGGCCATTTGTATGCTCGGGCGGAGAATCTTTGGTTTCAGAAGTTTCACTCGGCTGCAAAAGTACTGAGCGTTGGGATTTTACACTCAAACGAACCTTCCTGCACTCGAGCGAGGTCCGCTCAAGCGGCCTTACACTCGAGCGGAGATTGCGGCCCTGTTTACTATAAATATGTGTTTCAGTTAGATTTTAGTGTACGACTTCCAGATCTTTTTCTTAGGTATTAGGGTTTTCATCTGGAGCTTCTTTGCTTGTTTCCTTTGATATCTGTGAGAGTATAATCATGAATTGAGTGGATTATATCAAAGGGTTTGCTTGTTTTATTTATTTAATACAAAAAAGAGAGTTGTTCTTCGGTGGATTCCGTGGAATTTGGGCCTGAAGCTATGATGGATTCTTAAGTGGCTCATCGTCGTGGATTCGGCATCGACGTTATGGATTCAACGTTGGGCAAGACAATTTCGAGGTGAAGACCGTGGTAGAAGAGGCATATAGGGGTTGGTTCGATTCGGGGGTAGATTCGCTAGGTAATTCAGAATACATATGTGTAATTCCTTTTGTCTTCTTAGTGGATTGTTTTGTGGCTTTGGCCCATGGTTTTTTTATCACAATTAGAGGTGCTCCAAATGTGGTTCTTCCATGTTAAAATCATTGTGTCGATTTGTCTTCATTGTTTGATTGAGATTGTTATTTACTGCTTAAAATTGATACATAATCACAAATCAATATCTAAGGGATTTCTAGATTTTTCGCACTTGTTTTCCTAGATTTCTCGTGACACTTTTAGGCATGTTTTGGCACCTAAACACAAGAAGGACATAAATAGAAACCCACTTGAAACACGTTTGAATAGAAAAGAAGATTAAAGGCAAATTGCATAACAAGTGATATAGGAAGTTTAAGATTGTTCAATGCTTAAGTGTTTTTGTTCTTGTTTTGTATAGGTTAAGCTTGTACACGATTAAACCCTTGTTTGCGAAGCCAATTGTGAGTTGTAGTATATTAAAGTTATTTTCTTAAAATTTATGATTTGAAATGCAAACGTATAGTATGTTTATGAAAGCTATGATATTATGTTTTGTCATGAATGAACATCCTATATTTTTGTATCATGTATTAAGATGACTTCTTGAAATCTGCTAGTTATTGGGAATCAAGCCAATAATCTTTTGCTAACTGAGCTCTTTAGCCATATGTTGTGGATTGTGTTCCGTTTCGAAATGCTCTGAGAATGTCATCGCTATGTATGTGCTTGAAAGTTCGGTGTTATTATCATATGCAAATTATCTTATGTTCAAAATGATATTATGCTTGGTTTTAAATAAAGTTCATCGCTGTTTATTCATTAACCACTTTACTATGCTCCTATTCATTGGGCTTTAGCTCACCCCTCTCCCCTATATGTATGTTGGTGATGGCGAGGATCATGTTGTGGATGAGAGATCAAGCTAGAAGTCTTTTTCTTTTGTTTTTCTACTTTTGGGAGTTAGAGCTTTCAGACGAAGACCTTGCCTTCAAGTTTTGGTTTTTGTTAGTTGTATATTTGGAAATGTTGTACTTTCCTTTTTGGGATGTTGAACTTGTAAATGTCAGATATAAATAAATAAATTTGTTAACTTGTATCATATAATCTATGCACAGACTCTGGATGAACTCTTAATAATTAATGGACAATGACGTAATTCCGCATAAGCCCCAAAGTTTTTGTCCAACCTCATTTTGTCTTGTTAGGCCTTTGGTAGTTTGAAACTATTGGCCAGTCATGATCACTATCCTATTTGGAACGGGATGGAGTCGTGACAATAGGCCACTTCCCATTCCAACCAGAAAGATCAGTCTCTACTAATTATTGATAAGAGACTCATTGCCAAAATGTCTTCGTGTTCATATTATTAATGCTGACTTTACTATGTGAAGTAAACAAATATAAAGTAAATCACCTATTTTGGAATGCTTCTATCCTTCTTTTGATAAAAAAGTGTTTTGTTGAGATTTTCTTAAGGAAAAAGAAAGAAAACTCTCATGAGAAGGATAGGAACATTCTTAACTTAGGCAAAATGCCCTCCAATCAACAAGCAAACATATAAATATCTCAATAGTAAGCAAATAGTCTCATGGTAGCATGATAGACGTGGTAAACGAAGCAAGGATAAGCAAGAGGCAAAGGTAAGGAAAAAAACTCAACTAGTACTCCTTCATACCAAGCCAAATGTAAAAGGCTTAGGAAAATATGTATGATTCTAGATGTGTGATTCTACTAATGCAAAGAAAACTCATGAAAATGTATCTTATAGGCCTGATTGCCACTAGAATGTCACGTGAATCATCTCAAGATTAAAAGATCAGTTTTACACAACATCAACATAACAATATAGCCACAATATCTCTAAAATGTGATAAGTAGGCCCTAGATGCATGAACTATACTAGAAACATGATGAAAGGTAAGATGTAAAGGAAAATAACAGAATAAAGATAGATAGTGGCCTAGATCTACCTCTGAAACATGAAAATGAGTGTAAGTCCACCTTAGAGGCTAGACGAAGGCTTGAATCCATGAAATAAACAAATTAGAGGTGGTAGATCTAGCCATCATCATGAACTAAAGACATGATAAATAGGAAACACAATACACAGAGTAAAGAAAAAAGAGAGGTAGAGACAGATAATGATCTGAATCTACTTCCAAATGCATGAAAAGAGGGGTAAGTCTATTCACAAAAAAAAAAAGAAAAAAAAAAAGAGGGGTAAGTCTAGACAAAGGCCTAAATCCATGAGATAGTCCATAGATTCAACCTTTATCAAATAGAACTAAGCTAAGAGCATAATGGAAACACTATAAATGTAAAAGAATACCAAAAATGTAGAGAATACCAAAAATCTATCCCCTAAACATGAACATGGGCTTAAACCTCATTCAAAAGAACGAGGTGATGACCCAAATCCATGGAATAATGGATTTCAAAGGATATATACAACCATTATCAAAAGGAAAATGCATGTTTGGCTCCCAAGAAAATGAAAGAAAATGAGTGGGAAAATAAGAAACTACAATAATAAGGAGATCTAGCAAGGATCTCAACTATTCACGCCCAAGATACAATCAATAATCAATAGAACTACATTAATAAAGGAAAATAGAAGCACTTGGATAGAGAAAAAAGAAAATAAAGTGGAGGAAAATGAGAATATACCTCTTCTTAAGCTTCAAGCAAGAAAGATTGAGAGCGAAACAATGGATAACAACTCCAATAACGCTCTCAAGTATTCAATGGAAGCTCAAGAAGCTTCAAGCTTGGCCTTCAATGGAGAAAAGAGAGTGTCCAGGGAGTGTTTGGGAAAAGTTTTGGTTATGTGAGGAAAAAGAGAAATTCTATATCATTGTCTACCCAAATAGTTGTATATATAGGCCAAGGGAGAGGTCTAAATCAGCCAATATGTGTGTATATATTGATATACATGCATTTAGCATATTTCAAGATGTTGGAGGGATTACTCTTATTGCTACCTACGACTGTGGGTACAACCTACTGGGGCAAGTTATAAAACTTACATTCATGGTTTTATCTCTTCTGTGTGTTCCCAAATAGTCCACAGGGTTTATAAACATGTGAAAATGTAAGATCGCCTATAGGTTGAAGGTTTCCTGATTGTTTTCTTCTCTTTGCATAATTCGATTTTAAAGAAATATGATTTTGGTTTTGAAAAGAAAAGTCAGATTTAGTCAAATACTCCCTTGAAAACTCATTTTGAAAATATTTTTAAGGCTTAAAATTTTTTTTTGGAAAAAAGTGGTTAGGGTTGGGGAATTCTTCTATTTCAATAATTCGCTTTTGAAGATAGTCAAGATCCATCTTTGTTTCACCATCGAGTGGTGTGGGATGTCCAGGGGGTACCCTAGCACGTATAGCGATCCTGGATTAGACCCGACCCATTTGATGTTTTGGAACCGAATTTCATTGTGTTATATAGTAATTCATGTCATGTTTCCCCTTATCTCTCTTTGAGTTTGGCTTTTGGGTCACGTTGCTCGTGTTTGAAACAGGTTGGTAGCTTGTTTTTCAAACTGGTCTTGCCCAGAATTTTGTTCCTCCGCTTGAGCGGCACTTCTTGTGCTCGAGCGATCTTTGTGAACTCTCAGTACTTTTGCAGGTTTGCAAAACTACTGGGAAATGGTATTCTTCACTCTAGCGAAGTTTCTTGCGCTCGAGTGGTGCTTATTGTGCTCGAGCATTGGTCTTCTGTCTGTAAAACTACTGGGAGTTTGTATTTTACGCTCGAGCGACAACTTTTTGCGCTTAAGCGGTCATATCTTGTGGGTCTAGACGCTCGAGCAACACTTCTTGCGCTCGAGCGGTTTGCTCGTATATCAGTTCGTAAAAGTCACTTTTTACATCACGTTTTCATCTTTCTCTCTCTTTAAACATTTCAAAACCCTAAGTTGAGACTCTCTCTCTCTCTCTCTAAAACTCACATTTTCTCTACAAATACTCTTAGATCTGTTGAGTTCTTCACCTGTGTCCCTTTGTTAAAAAGGTAGAGCACGTCGTGGGCTTCCTTTTGATTCGGACAAAGTTGGGTTTCGGCGTCCTTGAAGTATCTTCATTCTCTCTCATTTTCTAAGCTTGAGGTAGGGATATCTCCGCACTTTTTATGAGTTTTAACTTAGTTAATTGTTATTTCTAAACAATATTGAGATTTTGGAAGATTTGGAACAAATCTAGGGTTTTGGGTAAAAATCAAAAGAGGGGTTTTCAAATGGATTCTTGAAAATGATTGTGATGTTGAAAATAATGTTGAATTGGGAAGGAATGGTTGGTTTTGACAATTGGGATTGATTTTGGAAAGAAAAAGAGATTTTGCCCTAAATATTTGAATTGTTGATTTTATATAAATTATCAAATTGATATTGAAATTGTAAAATTGGATTGATATTGGTGAGGATGGGGGAGTTGGATATGTATTATCACTCACCTCTTGAGATTTGGAAAGTTTATCTTTATCAAACATTGTTTATTTGTTTAGAAATATTTGTTTTGGGATATCAGTGGAAGATAGCTATGATTGTTGTAGAAATTGCATGAGAATTAGGAGAATTGAAACCGTTTTCTCATTCATTTACATTGGGCATTATTTCACACGTATACATTGGAAATGTTTATCGTTTTGAGAAAAAGGGGTGAATTTGGGAAACATGTATTGTCTCGTTGAAACAAGTTGGCCTGCGTGTCCATGGTGAAAGTCCTAAAAATCACGCGTATATATGTGTGCCGATCCTGCAGACAAAATATCCATAAAATGGCGATAGTAGTGCTTGTATAGCCTACGTTTACATGGGTGTCGGTTCACGGTTTCCCGCGAACGAAATTTCCGTGAAAGGTTGTAGTTGTTTGAGATTCCTAGAGTGTGATTTACTACCCTGTTTTCTATTGTAAAAGAAATGAATTATGATATTAATATGACATTGTATAGTTTTGGAAAGAGATATAAACTGTTTTAGCACAAGCATTGCATATGCATTCACTTTATAGCTTTGTTAAGATTCATATGTTGTGTTGGATTATTTCTATTAGGCTTTGGTTCACCCTACGTGGAAAAAATATTCCAGGAGCTGATGACATGCCTCTGCCAAGGCAATAGAGCTTGGGAGGACTTGGAGCAAGGGCCTTATTTTGTTGATTTTGTATATGTTTTGTATAGGCCAAGGGCCTTTAACTATATTGGACTTTGAATCCACTTTTGTTTGAAACCAAGCATCGTCTTGTAAAGTTGTAAGGTTTTAGGGCATTTATTATCTGTTTTACTTTCATATCTGATCTTTTGTTGTAACATATGTGAAAAATCTAAAAATCCCTAGACATTGATTTGTGATTATGTATCAATTTTAACCGGTAAATAGCAATTCCAATCAAACAATCAAAGACAAATCAATACAATGATTTTACGTGGAAAAGACACAATTGGAGTGCCTCCAATTGTGATAAAAAAAACCATGAGCAAAAGTCACAAAACAATCCACTAAGAAGACATAAAGGAATTACACAAGTGTACTCTCAATTACCTAGCGAATCCACGCCCGAATCGAACCGACCCTTATGTGCCTCTTCCAGCCGCGTCTTCACTTCTGAATTGTCTTATACAATGTTGAATCCACAACGCTGATGTCAAATCACGACAATGAGCCACTCCAGAATCCACCAAAGCTTCAGGCCTGAATTCCCCGGAATCCACTGAAGGACAACTCTCTCTTTTGTATTAAAATAAAATAAACAAAACCCCTTTGATATAATCCACTCAATTCATGATATAAACTCTCACAAATATCAAAGGAAATAAGCAAAGAAGCTCGAGATGAAAACCCTAATACCCAAGAAGAAGATTTGGAAGTCGTGCCCTAAAATCTGACTGAACCGCACCATTTATAGCAAACAGATCCGCGATCTCCACTCGAGTGTAGGAATGGCCGATCAAGCGGACTGACTAAAACATGTGTTTCAGAACAAGGTCTATGCTTGAGCGTAGGAACGACCGTTCGAGCAGACTAAAACAACTCCCAATACTTTTGCAGGCGAGTGAAACTTCTGAAAGGATTAAGATCACAAACTCCTCTGCAAGGCACAATTCGGGTTGGATTCGCATCTAAAAACTCATAGGCCCACTGAAATAAAAGAATGAATAAAATTACAACTGAAAGGAGTTTTGTCAAACAGGATTGCCAATAACAAAAGCCTAACAATATGCTATAGATTCAGGGTTAGACTTGTGAATATATATCTGCATATGTTACCCCTTTGTGCAAGTAATTGGGATTAATGGAAGATAACTATTTCATCGCATGTTATTATGTAATTAGTATTGTGGGTGGTTTGTCATAATTATTTTGAGCGTTGCAACGCGCCCAACAATTTGGAATCTCCCGATCTTTGATCTAGTCTCATGAGTATAATGCCAAACAAAAATATGAGTCCAGATCCCACAATTTCATAGAAAATCCATTTATTGCAAAATTTGGTAGAAATACCAGATCTCAGAGTCGCCACCTAATATTTTAGGAAAACCAGGAAACCCATAACTCGTGCCAAAGGCTATTGTTCATCACAATCAAAGATGTCTCTGTTTGGAACCTTAGGTATGGGGGGAAAGGTCATTAGTTGAGCACCTCTGCTCACCCGATCAAATGATCGGCTTCTACTAAATCATGATATGAGTTTTATGGACAATATATGCTCATGTTTTGATTATTATTAATACTAACATTACTATGTGAAATAATCAAGTATAGACTGTGTTATTCATTTTGGAATGTTTTGATCTCATGTATTTTGAAAGAGTTTTGAAATATGTACAACTCAAATGAAATTAAGCCCATATGCGTAAGAATCAACACTATTCCAAATTGAACGACATGACCTCCATCCACTGGCAATCATAGAGATATATCAGTTAAGCACATAGCCACATGGTGAGATGCTTAGACATAGTAAGAAAAAATCATTCAAAGGTGAGATGTTAAAGCTATAAATGCTCACCTAGTATTTACTCGCATCCAACTATGAAGCTGAAACAAAAGTTAATAAATATGTATGATTCTATATGCAAAATACTAATACAATACATACACAAGAATGCAACTACAGGTTCGACTACTAAATACATGACATGTAAGTCATCTCAAGACATGAGGTAGTGCACAAAAATACATAAGAAATGATAAGCCCACAAATGCAAATGAGCCGAATCTAAATGCATAAAATATGGATGCAAAGCTTGGATATGATGAAAAAGAAAACATGATGCTATCTATAGATATGGAAAGCATGGAAATAAAAGAAATAGAAAAGAATGGAGGTTAGATGTTATTACAATAATCCTTTGCGATGAAAGGAATAGAAGACATGGGGTTGGAAATTAATACATCAATGAATGAATAGAATGAAGTGGGGTTGGAAGCTATTTACAATAATGAATTGATTGAACTAATAGAAGCTGAATCTAACAAATCATAAGAAATAGAAAGAAAAGCTGTAAGAAGAGTTGTGCATGCCCAGGAGATCAACCACTGGAAATCGCTTTGTTTTGCCTAGAAAAGTCAACTGGCAGGCCAAATAAATGGTTTGGTCAGATGAAAGAATGGCACTTTATCTAGCCAGCCATACAACTGATCTGGAAAATCTTCTTCGTGCAGTAGAGACAAAATAGAACAAACAAAACATTTTCAAGGGATGATGTAGACAAGCCTTATCCAACATCCAATAATAAGAGATGATATAAGAGATGTACAACAGCTATTAAATGAACCAAAAACTAATATGTACAAGAATTGAAACTAAAAGAAACACAAGCCATAGAAATAAATGGAAACTTGCATTCATCTCTTTGTGGATAAGGGTAGATTAATACCCAAATCCATACTATTAATTGAAGAGAGCAGATTGCCACAATTTCTAAGGTGACACCTCATAAAGCTAATGAAAGTTCCATAGGGTTTATAAGAAAATAGGGAGGAAGTACAAGAAAATACATATAACTCATCAAAATAGTTAAACTCATCTTCTTTAGTCATGGGATATGGATGTAAAATTCTTTCCCATGTTCAAAGTTGGTTGAGAAAAGAGTTTTTAACCCTTTTTAATGAGAAAGCTCTTATACCTTCAAAGAAAAAAGAGAGAAAGAGAAAGATAACAAAGAATCATCTAAGGGATCCTATGAATCAACCACAAATACTCATCAAGATTGAGTATGGATTGAATCATGTGGATCAAAACACTTAGCTGATGAAAAAGAGTAAGTAAATTACATGAAAGCAATGAAATCACACTATCTAACAATTCTATATGGGGGTAGCTGAGCCATCCACATCCCAAAGCTAAAAGATTACATTGAAACAAAGAGAAATTATACTACAACTCTATGGGGTGGCGGGGTGGTGGCTAAGCCATCCAAATCCCAAAGAGCGTCTCATGCTTAGAACAACAAAGAAAACTATAGAGGAGAAGAGAAAGAAGAGAGGAAGAGATGAGAAAAGTTACAACTCTAACCTTTCAAAACAAGGTAGAGTTTTTGATTACCAAACTTGCTTCCAAGCACCCTTAAGGTCCTTGGGTATGGTTTGAATACTTAGTGAATAGCCTCAAGATCAAGCTTTGATGGTGTTTTAGGTGGTGTATGTGTGAAGATTGGGGTGAAAAGTTGAGGAAGCTAGGTGGTGTGATGCACAAGACTTGGAATTGCTCTCTAAGCCTTAAGGAAATTTCTCGACTCTTTCAAATGAAGCCAGGAGGTGTATTTATAGACTTTTGGAGACAAATATCCGAGATATTTGTGTCAAAATTGCATAGAAAGCCAATTTTTCTGAAACTGCTTTATTTCTTGGACAAACTCATCCGACCAGATAAAAAATCATTTGGCCATATGATTTTTTTGTACAGCCAGATCAGTTTTTTTGAAGGAAAAAATAGGGGTTTTTTTTTGTCCCGAGAGAATTCTCATTCCTTCCACCCATTTTCACTTTGTCCTTGCTCAATTTTTTGAAAAACTATAACACTTAGAGTTTAAAATGCAAGCCTCTGAACATTGCGGAGATGTTTGGATCCACACGACAAAAACATTTTGAAAAAGGTTTTTGAATATGTCGAAAGATAGTTCAGCCAAAATGGGTGTAAGGTTGGGATTAAAACTTAAACCCGGCTTTCATGATGAGGAATTTGTAATATAACACATTTCAACTTTCATCATCAAGTGTTTGGAAGAAAGCGCTCAAGTCTTAGGGCTGGTCAAAATGAGGTGTCTACAAGGGGTTTCTTTAAAGGTGCACAAGTCTTAGGACCGATCAAAATATGGTGTCTACAGTGATAAAGGGATTGGAGAGAGAAAGTTGTGGTGGTGAAAATGGCTGGAGAGCAAGTCGCGGTGGTATATGGGGGTCCTCGATAAAGGTCCCTGATGTTAGAGCAAAGTTGGGGATTAGCGATCGAGGTGATGACAGTATTGTTGGAATGGGGTAAGGTTGGGGTTTAAATGAATAAGTGTGTAATGAGTAGTTGAGAGGTTAAGAATGAAAATATGAGTGAAATTATGGGGAATGTAAGGAGATAAAGTGAAAAAATTCAATTTTGAAAAGGAGTGTAATTACAAAATGGGTGTCAGGAGATAAAAATGTTGTGCAAATCTCGTTTTCTACATGAATGTTGCTAGTAGCCCTCACCTCATTTCTTTACAACCCCACCTAATAAATTGCTCTTGACATTTTTTTTTCTTTGAGCACCCATCATAATCTTAACTATACACTACCCTTGGCCCCACTCTTGTAACCCCCTATCTCCGGCCACCATCCACTACCCTTCACAGCTCCTATCTCCCATTAGAATCCCCTTTCTTCCACTTGCGAACCCTTCTCTCCAATACGCATTACTGTAGCGATCCCAGTTTCGAAACTCCTTTCATGTTTTGCCACTTCAACTGGGCCGGTCGGGGGTTGAGCTGCACAATCAGCTCGCGGGGGTCCAGGGGGCAGTGCCCTTTGGCGGGTCCTAGGGCAGCGCCCTTGCAGGGTTGAGGGGCAGCGCCCCCAAAACAAAAATGAAAAATGCATTCGAAGTTGCTTGTCTGCTGGAGCGGCCGTTTAAGCGCTCGAATGGAGAATGTTTTGTTTCAGAAGTTTGATCTGTCTGCAAAAGTACTGGGTTAGTGTATTTGACACTCGAGCGGGGCATTCCACGCTCGAGCGGACCATGTTATATCAGTTCGTGAATCTGATATTTTATATCACTTTTTCAGCCCTCTCTCTCTCTCTAAAACTCTTCATAATTCCAAATCGGGAGCTTCTCTCTCTAGAAGTCATCTTCTCTCTTTGATTTCTCCAAATCCATTAGGATTTAGACCTAAGTTCTTCACCAAAGTTGGTTATCATCTCGAGGGTTTCGTTGTGTGCGGTGAAGATCGAGTTTCGACATCGTTGATTTTGGGGGTTTCATCTCATTTCTTCTTCAAAACGTGAGGTATGGATTTTCTTAGAGTTATGTATATGTTTTTGCAAGATCTAGATGATTTTCGAAATCATCCTTTGATTAGCTTTGAGAAATTGATTGTTGATTTCAAGAAGATGAGTGATTTTGAAAGACGGTTTAATTTCTTTTCCTTTTAAAATAGAAATTGAAGGCTTCGAACCATATTGATTGAAGAAAGATGATTTTGGGGAGATTCTTCTAAATATCTTGGAGATGAATGGTTTTGGTGAGAAAACCTAGAAATTGGGTCTTTTTTTTTAAAGATGTTGAAAATCCTTGGAAGATGTTGTCATATTTATTTTGTGTACCAAAATAAATGGATGTTTTGAAAATTGTTTATTTATATATAAATGACGAATTTTTTGAAAAAAATGAGAAATGTTGTTTATTTTGGAAATTGTTGTCAAAATGTTGATTTAGTCTTGAATTGATTAAATTGTTGAGATTGCTCGAAATGTGGGAATTACGTTATTCTCTTGAATGAATTAGATATGTGTATATATATATTCATCTTGTGGAATTGTGTTGAAAAGAGAATTGAGAATTCATCATAATGATATATTGTGTGGAACAATTGAATATGGAAGTAATGTTGCATTGCATTATTAAGCATACATTGGCATTTCAATTCATTGGACTATGTTAAGTTTTGGAAATTTGCATTGAGAAAAGAATGTTGGGAAATGGGTTTTCATGAAATGGTTTTGGGGTAAATACGGTGGTAAGTCTTGATAGGTGGTATAGATGAAATTGTTTAAGTTGGTCTGAGTGTCCTTGGTGAAAGACCAGAAAGTCGCGTGGATAGTTATCGAGCCTTTCGGTTAATACCGGTAAAAATGACAATTGGTAGTACTCGTATAGTCTACTTGTAGACACCGACCTAAGGATTACCAGAGTTGTATTTACCGCCCCCTTTAATTAAATTGATAAATTTTGAACAGTTGAAGTTGTATAACATCATTAAGCATGATGGTTTTCAAAAGATGAAGATGTGTTTTATTTTCAAAAAGGCATGGCATGGCATGTGCATTCATCTCTTGAGACTTGTATAAAATGTATATACTTTGTTAAGGATTTCCTATTGGGCTTTATGCTCACCCTACCGGATTTTAGTGCAGGAAAAGACGTAGTGAATCCGCCTAATTGAGGGCGTGGAAATGTGTGCGTTGAGAGCACTAAAGTTCTCATTTGCTGTGATCCTATTTGTAAGCCAAGGGCTTTGTATGTGTGGGTTTGAATAACCATTTTGTGTACCGGGCTTAAGCCTTGGAAGATTGTAAACCCTTGGGGGTGCTTATTTGGTTATTTACTTCTTGTTGAATCAATGTAATATCGCATGAGGAGCTATTATTATTATGTAATGCAAGTATGGAAAGTTATATTTGGTTTTCCTTTAAGAGAGCCATGATTGTTGCATTGTCATTTGGGCTAGAAATTTGGGGCGTTACAACTTGGTATCAGAGCTACCGGGTTTGAATACTTTGAGCTCGTGGGAAGTGGTTGTTTAACCACAATGGGTTCATAAAGCATGCTTAGGAAGTGTTATGCATTTTGCGACTATGTGATAACATGCTTATGTGACTAAGTGGGTATGGGATTGGACTTTTCGGATGTGGTTTGCGCCTGTTAAATTCCTTAAGGTCTCATTAGAAGGGTACTTGATCAATACTCGTTCTACTAAGAATTCTTGGTTTTTCGTGGGACAAATTTCACCATGAAAGAATGATCCATATGTGTTTACATGACTAAGTGCTTATGTGTAGTGAAATTGAATTATGTATATGGTAGAGAAATATATGGAATTGTTGTAGTCGAATGTGTGAGTCAAGTTACGAGCACATATGAGTTAATGTGCTAAATTATTTCTCTTGTGTCCTTTATTAGGATGTTAGGAAGGGGTCAAGTCCGTGGTGGTAGAGGTGGGAGGCGTGGTAAGGCTCGCCGAGGTGTGCATGAGGTACCGGTCCATAGGGTTCTGGTGCAAGAAGAAGGGTTCGGCCAAGCTAATATGGCCGAGCAAGCAGGCTAAGCTAATGTGACCAAGCAGGTGGGACAAGCGGGTCAAACCGCAATGAGGGCCCTAGCCCGAGAAATGACGAGGGCTTTGAGGGAGTCTATGAACTTGTTGAGGGCAGAGAATCAAGCCCGAGAGAACACCGTGGAGTCAAGGACGAGTTTCCTTACTAGAGAGTATGGGCCAAACCAGATGAATTCCATGGTGGCCCCAAGCCCAAGAAAGCGGATAAGTGGCTCGAACAAACTGTGAAGACGTTCGAGATGCTTCATATAGATGATAGCGAGTTTAGGGTGACTCTAGCGAGTTACTACCTTAAAAGGGATGCGTGTCAGTGGTGAAAGTATGCCAAGGGTAGGGTGGAGCCATCATGGGAAGCCTTTGTGGTTGTTTTCCAAGATAAGTATTTACCTCCCGCTACTAGGGAGAGATTGAGGCAAGAGTTCAAATACCTCAAACAACTCGACATGATTGTGGCCGAGTTTGAGGCAGCCTTCTCTAGTTTATCTAGGTTTGCACCAGATTTGGTGGCAATGGAAAAGCGCCCTTGCATTGAATTCTAGAAAAAGTTAAAAACCAAAATTTTCTTTAAGATTGTTGGGAACATGATTTAGACCTATGACCGTCTTGTAAAGTCAGCGGCATACGTTGAGATTTCCGTACAAGCCGAGGATGAGAGGCTTCAAAGTTCGAGGCCTTGGGGCCAAGAGTCTCAAGGAGACCATAGGTAGAATAAGAAGAGCAAGGGGTACTTTTTCATTCCAACCACAACCACAGCAAACAAAATCCATTTTTCCTTTGCCTAATGCGGTTCCGGGAAAAAGTACATCTAGTGGCTTCACTTGTTTCAAGTGTGGCCAGTCGGGCCACAAAGCCTTTTCGTGCCCATAGAAGGGTGGAGGACAGTTGATGTTGCCACCACCACCACCACCACCTAACCGATCTCAGAGTCAGTCTCAATCTCAGAATAGAGGCCAGGAATTTAATTGTTATCAGTGTGGTCAGCCGGGGCATGTGAAGAGAACTTGCCCTCAGCTGGGAGGCGCATCTGGCGCATCAGGGTCAAAGCAGACTCAGAGCCACCAGCAAGCTCATTCAGCTCAGGCTTCACGAGCTAATCAGGGAGCCACTTCAGCTGAGTCGGTACAACAAGCCTATGCTCTGAGAGGGGGCCAAGTTAATCAGGGGCCACAGGGGCACATGTATGATGTTACCGTGCCAGAGTAGTTGCCAGAATCCTTAGTTGGGAGAGGTATTTTTGTTGTGTGTAATTCTTTGGATAATGTATTGATAGACACGGGTGCGTCTCAGTCATTTATATCTACTGCATTTGCTTCTGCATTGGGGTTAGAGGTAGCACAGTTAGTGCCTCCACTCAAAGTAGAGTCACCTGTTGGGGGTACAGTTGATTTAGACCGGGGTTGTCGTGTTTGTGAAATAGAAGTTGCCGGGTATCGACTTCTGTTTGCTTTTGTGTTGCTAGATATGTTGAGTTTTGATGTCATTTTAGGCATGGACTGGTTGTGTTCTTATCAAGCTGTGATTGATTGTTACCGTCAGAGAGTTACAGTGTGCACTTCAGGTGGTGATCGTTTCTATTTTCGGGGGAACCGAGTTGATAGAGCCTTGTCGCCAGTTATTGACCCTCGTAGTAGGAGCAAGCTTAGTGGCCTTCTTGCAACTCTCTTGGATAATGAGAGTGACAGGGCTCGTGTTGAGTTACCAAGGGTAGTTTGTGAATACCCGGATGTCTTTCCAGAAGATCTTACTAGTTTACCACCTCACCGGGAGATCAAGTTCTCTATTGAATTAGTGCCTGGCACGACACCGATTTCCATGTCACCGTATAGATTTGCACCCACCGAATTGCATGAGTTGAAGATTCAACTCCAAGAACTTTTAGACAAGGGCTTCATTCTCCCTAGTACATCGCCTTGGGGAACGCCGGCTCTCTTTGCGAAGAAGAAGGATGGGTCATTGCGGTTGTGTATTGATTACCGCAAGTTGAATAGAGTTATAGTTAAGAAGAAGTATCCTCTACCCAGAATAGATGATTTGTTTGACCAACTTAGAGGGTCTCGTTGCTTCTCAAAAATAGATTTGAGGTCGAGGTACCATCAGTTGAGAGTTCGGGAGGAAGACATTCAGAAAACGGCCTTTCGTACGCGTTATGGCCACTATGAATTCCTTGTAATGCCTTTTGGGTTAACCAATGCGCCTGCTTCCTTTATGGATTTGACGAACATAATTTTTCGGGAATACTTGGATCGTTTTGTGGTCGTCTTTGTGGACAACATCTTAATTTATTCAACCTCCGAGGAGGAACATGAGACTCACTTACGGGTAGTGCTTGAATTGCTTGAGAAACACCGTTTGTATGCCAAGTTTGAGAAATGCAAGTTTTGGTTAACTGAGCTAAAATTGTTGGGGCATGTAGTGTCAAGAGAGGGAGTAACAGTAGACTCCTCAAAGATAGATGCCGTACAAGATTGGGAACAACCCAAGAATGTTTTTGAGATCCAGAGTTTCTTGGGGTTAGCGGGGTATTATCGACGTTTTGTTAGGGACTTCTCTAGACTAGCTGCACCTTTGACTAGGTTGACTAGAAAGGGTATCAAATTTGTGTGGAGTGAGGCTTGTGAAAAGTCATTCCAAGAACTTAAGACTAGATTGACCACCGCACTGGTCTTGATAATTCCGAAAAGGGGTTTGAATTACACTGTCTATTGTGATGCATCCAGGGATAGACTTAGTTGTGTCTTGATGCAAGAGGAAAAAGTTGTGGCCTATGATTCACGACAATTAAAAACTCATGAGAAAAATTACCCCACCCATGATCTAGAATTAGCAGCGGTGATTTTTGCTTTGAAAATTTGGAGGCATTACTTGTACATTGAGAAGTTTGAAGTCTTCTCCGATCATAAGAGTCTAAAGTATTTGTTTTCTCAAAAAGACTTGAATTTACGACAACGAAGGTGGATGGAATTTATGGAGGATTATGACTTTGAGTTACACTATCATCCAGGGAAGGCCAATGTGGTGGCCGATGCTTTGAGTCAAAAATC
>NW_021026683.1:412087-425250 GCF_004153795.1 Camellia sinensis | reverse complement strand
TTTGGGTCATGCTTAAGTGTGCAACCCCCTTAAGGTTGCACATCATATGCAACCCAATTGTTAGCCGTTAGATTACAATAATTGATCAAGACCATTGAATTGTTTAATCGTGAAAAAGTTGAAACCGGGGCAACCGGTTAATGCTTGTATTTGCATGATTGCATCCCACTCACTCTCTGTATTTCGTCTCTATCTCTCTCTGTTCTCCTCTCTGTGTAAGGTTGAGTCAGTGTAACCGTTGATTTCCATTACAGGGAGAAGCCCCTGTTGGGTTCGTTCCATTGGCGAAGCTCTGTAGGGAACAGTATAACGGGCGATTTCCAACAACAACGTAACTAGAAGGCTGTGTTGGTTCCATTGCTGAAGTGAAGCCCTTCTCTCGAACTAGATATGAGGTATGGAGCTGTGTCCCTCTCTCTGTCTCCCTCTCTGTCTCTCTGGCCCGTTCACTTCAGCTATTTTCCCTCAACTAAACCCCCATCCTAACTTCAACCGCTCTACGCTTCGCTCCAACGGAAACCCCTCCATTGGCAGCTAACCTTTCTCTTTCTGTTTCTCAAGCGAGTGTTTGTGTTTGCACAAACAGGTAACCCGTGTGAAAATGTCATGTTTGTGTTTGTGTTAACAATTTTCGGTCATCAAGTAATTGTTGGTAGTAATGTCATGTGCAGTATGGCCCCAGCGGAAGTTAAAAGGGAAGGTGATGATTATGACATTCCAAATGAAGCAGATGACATCCGTTTGATGAATGAAAGTCGGGCAGAACCTGATCATTGTTGCGAAGCTGGTCCGAGCAATGAAGAAGCAACCAACATGAACGTTGAAGATGGCGGAGCCGATGTGAAAAAAGAAATGGTTGACGATGCTCATCGCAATGACATGGTTGGTGATGTTGAACGTGCTATTCTGGAACAGAAATTTGATTCGGTCGAAGATGGAGAAGATTTCTACAATGCGTATGCTAAAGCCAAGGGATTTAGTATACGAAAATCCAGATTTAACACAAATAAAGAGGGAAAGGTCGTTAGTAGGCTGTGGTTGTGTTCAAGGGAAGGTCAGAGATTACCAAAATACTTGGACCGTGTTGCTGAGAAGAGTAGAGCTCCCAAGGCACTAACAAGAGTAGGTTGCAAAGCCCAATTTCGCATACGGTACGATGCGGATGCTGGTGAAGGGGGAAAGTATGTTGTGACTCACTTCGTCGCAGACCACAACCATGAATTGGCGGAACAACACTGTGTGATGTATCTGAGGTCACATCGCAGTTTAAACAGCGGTGACAAAGCTCAAGCAATGGCTATGCGCAATGTCGGTGTGAAGACTAGCCAAATCATGGACTATATGGTAAATCAGTCCGGGTCTTATGAGAATGTTGGTTTCATCCGCACGGATCTGCACAACCATATTCAAGCCGAACGTAGAGCAGAAGTTGAGGATGGTGATGCGCAGGGTGCGTTGGTTTACCTATGCGCAAAACTTGATGTTGATGCACGTTTTTTTTACAAGTATGATGTGTGTAACGATAACAAGTTACAAAATCTGTTCTGGGCAGATTCGAAATCGCGGGCCGACTACGCAAAGTTTGGTGATGTGTTGATATTTGACTCAACTTACAGAACCAATGCATACAAGAAGCCTTTTGTCATGTTGGCTGGTGTGACTAGCCACTTTAGGACCACGATATTTGCATGTGTTTTGCTAGCTAATGAGACAATTGAGACATACACATGGGTTTTGGAAACATTTATGGAGGCGATGGGCAATAAAGCACCTGTGTCCGTACTGACAGATGGGGATAAGTCGATGCGAGAGGCAATCAGAAGAGTATTTCCAGATGCAAGACATCGATTATGTAATTGGCATCTTGGGAAAAATGCTGTTTCAAATGTTCACATAAGTGGCTTTGCACATGCTTTCAAGCAGTGCATGGACATGGAAACGGATGAGACAAAGTTTGAGCATGGCTGGACGACAATGGTCGAAGAATTTGGACTTCAAACCAACAGTTGGGTGTTGGAGACATATGAGAAGCGTCATATGTGGGCTGAGGCATATATGCGTGGACATTTCTTTGTTGGGATGAAGAGCACTCAGCGCTCGGAGTGTTTGAATGCTTATTTCAATCCCTTCCTCCAACACAAATTGAAGCTATATGAATTTGTTAGGCACTATGATCGGGCTCTTGCAAGGATAAGGTATAACGAGGCTGGAGATGATGCTGAAACAAATAACACTTTTCCGGTATTGATTACTCCATTGCGAGATATAGAGAGACATGGAGCTGAGCTATTCACCCGAAGTATATTTAGAATGTTACGTGATTAAATCTTAGAAGAGGGGAAGTTGAATGTCAAGGACGTGTTCCCTTTGTCGGATGGTCAGAAATGCTACTATATTCATAAGTACAGAGTGAAGGACAGATCATGGATAGTAACACACAGTCCAATGGATGCTGCAATGAGATGTTCTTGCATGAAGTTTGAGTCGTTGGGGCTACCTTGCTGTCACATGATATGTGTTATGAAAGCTGAAAATTTAACGCAAATTCCCCCAACTTGTGTGCTGCATAGATGGACAAGGGCTGCAAGCAAGGATGGCCAGCAATGGCCTCAACCCTCAATTGGTAGCACTACAACACAAACGGCCCGGTATGGGATATTGAGTTCTTCCTACAACGAAATGTGTTTCTATGCCTCGCAATCAATGGAAGGTTTCAAAGAGGCGAGGGATGCATGTCTTCCAATGACGAGCCGGATGAAGGAGTTATATACGAGGAATCTGAATGATGGGAATGGAGACAAAGGGAAACATTCATTCCCTCAACAATTTAGAGTAGAAGATCCTGATGTTGTGAAGACAAAAGGGAACCCGGGATGGGCGTCGTCCAACTGTCGAAGACCAAGAATATGTGGGAATTGCAAATGCATTGGGCACACAAAGAGAACGTGTCCTAATGTTCGGTTTAGCCGAACAGTGGGTAGTAACTCAGATGCAGATACAACCCACATAACTGACCGTGAGTACAATGCGGAGTCATTGCCCGTTCGCTGCAAAACTGGGTTGGTGGATCCAAGTACACTGCACATTAAGCAACGACGACTATTTTTCGATGCTTCTCCTGATTCCAAGCAGCCTGTGGGCCAATATGGTAGTGTTGAAGCAGCAGTGTGCAAAAATGATTCGACCACAATTGATGAGGTGAATCAGGTAATTTTATAAATTGTATGATTTACTTATTCCCTTAATTTATTAGGTAGACAGTACTACTTATTCCCTTAAAACACATGTAAATAATGTATGTAGTTTTCATTTTGCACAGATTGCTGTACGTAACGTGTAAATAATTGGTTACGTACAATGCCAGGAAATGGCATAACGTTACTTATGTACAAGGCCACGAGTTGTAAATTTCCCATATTGTTTAGAGTGATGTTGTCATTGGTGTTTGCAGTGACTTGTCATTTTGAAAACTAATTGAAGGTGAGATATATATGGGTTGTCTGTGTATTGTTTTGGGTTAGAAATTGGCTTATGTCTATATTCCAAGATTCCTATTGCGGATTGCTTGTTTCTATTCCATATTTGGTTGGATCTAACTGAAGGGTTTTTTGCGGTGTGGTTTATCAACTAACAATGTATTTGGCTTCGTATTCATTTGTTATGACTTGTTTCGGTAAATTAGTATTATATTTCGAGTAAAATACGAATTTTGTCCATGTAGGTTTGCAAAATTACATCCCAGCACATGCATTTTGTATATAATCCAAGTGTCAGTTAATTTTGGGTGTTACTTGGAGAAAGAAACCCAACGAACTCGTTACTTATCTCCATGCCGATTGGTATATGAATTACAAGTTACGAACAGGAGTTGTGAAATTATTTCATGTTAACTATGAAAGTGATGGGTTTATTGTTAGTAAAATTATGGTGGGCCTATATCGACAGCAACGAAGCAGTAATTTAAAGTTGACAAGTTAAAGAAGAAAATCAAGCAATTATGGTATTAGTTCGAATGCCTGAAAAGGATGAAGACTTCTTTCAATAAACTGATGGTAACAAAGTAGAAAGTAACAAAGTACAAAGTACAAAGTAGAAAGTAAGTTGTTGTCTTGTTTGTAACAAAGTAGAAAGTAGAAGGGAAGAAACTACTCAGAAGTTACAATGTAGAAAGTAGATTGTTGTGTTGTTGTTCATGTCCTCTCTCTCTGCAAACATTCTGCCCTTTATAGCTATTATTTCCCACGACCCCATGATCTGCCGATTCTGCAATTGCTTTTGTGCAACTTCTGTAACTGCACGGTCATTTTCGTATCTTGAAACCACATAAAACCTTCACTTGTACCTGTCGAAGTGCACATAATGGAAGTTGCCACCTGTGCCCAAGTCCTTTTAGCCTTTTCTCGACAGATACACAGATTCCCAATTCGTTCATGTTTCCTCTTAGAGGCTGGCCACTAAATCAATGAGCACTGCCAGTAACTGTTCCACTGTGTAAGTCAGGTGGCATGCAAGATTCAATGTTAGTTGATAACCCTTGTCTTCAGGTGGACTTGCCATGTGTCCTCAATTGAATGGGTCAGCTGTTGGCAGGATGTGGGAAAAATAGGTGCAAAGAGGAATTTTTTAAAAATAACCAATCATAATTTAGCTGAAAATATGAGTGAACTTTTTTTTAAAAAAATTAGTTTCCATTGTTATGATTATAAACCTGAGATGTATATTTTGTTTTCGATATAAATAAGTTGTGTATTTTGCTTACGTAAAATGTAGGACAACAATTGTGTTTAAGTCATTACAATCCAGAAAAATGTTATTTCAAATATTAACAAGTTTACCAACATTGAATATATTTTGATTAAATTACAGGGAAAATTCAATATTTGGCAGAGTTTGATGATTGAAAGTCAGGGGCAGTAAGAGTGAGTGGCCAAGTGTTGTGGTTCAGTGGCCTCGTTTGCAAGGATTGTGGTTGTGTTTAGTGGACAATATTCTGTCGATTTTTGTCTCATAATGATGAGGGGCATTCCCCCACAATGGTGAAAAGGAAGGTTGATAGAAAAGAGTCAATATTTGGCAGAGGAGACTTGAAGATTCGAAGTCAGGGGGCAGTTACAGTGGCAGTTATGGTGTAGACGTGTGGGATCATGCAATGATGGGCCACAAAAACAGTATACGGATATCGAAACCAACGATCTCCCTTCTAGGCTTTCCAAGTATACTAAACGTCCACTTCTATCTGTCGATCTCCCTTTTCTTGTGTTTATTTCATGGCCACCAACTGGTTGAAACTTCTGTTGATAGAGCAACGCTCCTGCTTTGTCTCATGCTTCCTCCTGAAAGTGTGCCCACTAACTCCATGACTGGTGCTAAAAACTTCCCCCATCACTTCTAGGTGACCCATATGTAGAGAGCCCACTTTTAACTGGTGGACATTCCTTCAGACTTGGCCACGTGTCCACAATTAAGTGGACCATCTGTCGATAGAGACTGGCAAAACTTGGTGCAAACAATGGCCCCCTTGTTCAAATTAAATAACATATAAATTAACCTTGCGAAAGTGATTGAGACCCCCTCCAATCACCACCTGCACCACCACCCCAACCCCACATCACCCCCCCAGAAAATTCAATATTTGGTAGAGTTCGATGATTCAAAGTCAGGGGCAGTAACAGTGAGTGGCCAAGTGTTGTGGTTCAGTGGCCTAGTTTGCAAGGATTGTGGTTGTGTTTAGTGCACAATAATCTGTCGATTTTTCTCTCATAATGATGAGGGACATGCCCCACAATGGTGAAAAGGAAGATCGATAGGGAAGAGTCAATATTTGGCAAAGGAGACTTGAAGATTCGAAGTCAGGGGGCAGTTACAGTGGCAGTTATGGTGTAGACGTGTGGGATCATGCAATGATGGGCCACAAAAATAGTATACGAATATCGAAACCAACGATCTCCCTTCTAGGCTTTCTAAGTATACTAAACCTCCACTTCTATTTGACGATCCCCTTTTTTCTGTTGTTTATTTCATGGCCACCAACTGTTTGAAACTTCTGTCGACAGAGCAAGGCTCCTGCTTTGTCTTATGCTTCCTCCTGAAAGTGTGCCCACTAACTCCATGACTGGTGCTAACAACTTCCCCCATCACTTCTAGGTGACCCACGTGCAGAGAGCCCACTTTCAACTGGTGGATATTCCTTCAGACTTCGCCATGTGTCCTCGATTAAGTGGACCATCTGTCGACAGAGACTGCCAAAACTTGGTGCAAACAATGGCCCCCTTGTTCAAGTTAAATATCATATGAATTAACCTTGCGGAAGTGATTGAGACCCCCTTCAATTACCACCTGCACCACCACCCCTCCCCCCCCCACACATACACACGTAGGGGCTGGTGTTTGGAGGTGAAGGAAAAAAATAAAAATAAAAATAAAAACTGGCCAATCAGAGAGAGGGGGGTCATGGGGGTGCCCCCTTGTGGGGGTCCAAGTCATATGATATTTAACTTCAACAAGGGGGCCATTGTTTGGGCCCAATAACAAATTTGTTAATACGAGCCCAAAACAAAAAAAATACTACAGCCCAATATAAGAGCATTTAAATATACTGGCCCCATCATAAGCTATAAAATACCCACCTTTTTAACTTCAAACCATGTCATTTCCCTCTGATTCGAACTCCTCAAACTGTACTCCTTCTTCTCAAGCATCGCCGGTCAAAACCACAGAACCACCAAACCCTAAGCCATGGCACTGAAAGAATCTCAACCATCTCCATCTGAGGAGAACAATGAAGACCTACTTCGCTTCCCAGACCCTATCAGAGCACGTATCGCTTCTCTAAAATTTGGTGTAACCCTATTGCCCAGCACAAGCTCTGTCGTTAAGGCTACTCTAGGCCCTACCTTCGCGTCTTACTTCCCAAACGAGCTAGTTCCATACTATCCCCTTGGTAATGGTGAGAACCTTCTTCTCAACCAACCTGGACTTAAGTGGACTAACTGGAATGTCAGCAAAAACCCACTCAGATCGTGGAGGTCACCAAACTCTGTTTGGAGAAGCTGGGCCAGGAGAATTGAAGGTCACAACGCTGAAGTATGGAAGCACCAGGGCATTAGTGAAGCAATTAGACTGTCGACTAAAAATTATGACATGGACAAAGGGATGATTACTACTGCTGTATGCTTTTGGTCGCAATCTTGTAACTCCCTACTCCTCAATTTTGGTATGATTCCCCCTACCATCTTAGATGTAGCTCACTTGACTGGTCTCCCAATCTTGGGCAATCCAATTCATGCTCTCCTTCAGCCTCCAAAAGTGACCTTTACTTTAAACACTGACATGTGCTATACAGATTTCGCCAAAACATACAAAGGCGAGCCTGGTTCCCCTGTCCAAGACAAAGAAAGAACTACTTTTTACTTACTTTGGCTTTGTGAGTTTCTTTTTTATGTCCATGGGTACAAGATCACGAAGGAATACCTCCCCCTTGCCTTGTGTATGCAAGATAGCCAACTTATGGCTTTAGCTCCTTATCTTCTTGCCACTCTTTACAAGGCCCTATTTTCCTTTGTCGACAAGAAGATTTTTGGCAACTGTGGTGGCCCCTTCTGGCTCTTCCAGGCCTGGTTGTATGCCTATTTCCATGAGGCACGACCCCCACCAGCTAACACCTTGAAACTAGTTTTCCACTCCTATGCTGAGCAATTGCTCACTTATAACAATCAACCCATCCTCACTTTTAGAAATCATCTTTCCATGTTTTACAACCTTCCTTCGAAGAGACCTTCCAACTTGTACATGCCATTTCAAAACTTTCAATTCTCCTCCAGTAGACTTTGCTTCCTCTTCATAGACCCTTCTGATTTACACAACGAGCAAGTCCAAGAACAAAATGAGACTTTGAGACACATTCTCACCTCTAGACATGTCTTGGTTAGCTGTTCCATATCCTCCGCTAAGATGTCCAACTGTAGTTTTGAGACATACTATCCCAATCAATGGTCCAGGCAATTAGGTCTTTCCCAGGGTATCCCTTACCCTTATTTCCACCCAACCATCCATGAGGAGATTGGGTCCAGAATCTAATTCAAAGATCCTATGCAAGCTGAATCCATTCTGACAAAGAACACCAAACTTTTCCAAGATTTTGGCCCCTTCTTCTTCAAACCTGCTTCGGACTGCTCCACTGCTTTTGACCATTGGTGGGGACTTATGACTGCCATTATTTTCTGCAAGCCACTTAAAACCTGCCTTCACGATACTTGTATTCATAATCAGGACCCCATATCCTCGCCTTCCAAGCTTAAGGCTACAAATATCCTTCCTTCATATACTTCATATCCCTGACTGTGTCATGCATTTTTTTTTTCTCTACAACACTAACTTGTTTGACCTTTGACAACCAAAATTGGGCCTGCTGCTAAACCATTGGTTAGGGACTAATATAAAGGCAAGGCTCCAATGGATCCAACTACTCAGACAAACACCCCCTCAGTTCTGAAATTAATGGCAGACTCTTTCGCAACCTCGCAGACACAAGCACAGAGAGGAACTACCACCCGTACCCCTGCCGTGACAGAGGTCACGGCGAAGAAGAGAGAAGAGCCTTCCACTACTCCTGCTCTAAGTACAGACCTAAGTGATTGGGATATCCCTATCAGCCAAATGGTTAGCCAAACAACATCAAATCCTTCAGGGCAGCTCTACTAAGTATGCCTTCACTTTGCATATTTACATCATCTCAATTTCCATTCACGTCCGACTGATCACTTACTTTTGTGCAGAGAAAAAGAATGAGATTACTCCCTACTGCTGCTGATGATGAGGATCCTTCCACTTCTCCTCAACACATTCATCCAATTCCCAGTCCCACCAGCAATGTACCCAGAGAACCCACTGTACAACCAACTCCACCACCACCTGAAGTATCTCAACAAACTTCCTTACAACCTGCTTCACAGTCTTCGTCACAGCAATGTACACAATCTGCATCACAACATCCTTTCACTTCTCCTCAACACATTGATCCAATTCCTAGTCCCATCACCAATGTACCCAAAGAACCCACTGTAGAACCAACTTCGCCACCACCTCAACCATCTCAACAAACTTCCTTACAACCTCCTTCACAATCTTCGCCACAACAATCTACACAATCTGCATCACACAATCCTTCACAGCTAGAACCTCCTCTTATTGCTCTCAAGGATGTCACAGTTGGGGCTGTCCCGATGGAGGTTGATTACCCAGGAGGCACTGAGCCTATTATTGTCCCTTCTGTCTTTAGCCCTCAACCATCACCATCCAACCCCTCCAATTCCCAAACTTCAAACAAAGAATCAGAGAGGATTGATTTTGACATTTCAATCAACAGCCAATCCTCTCCAACAGATGGCAATACAAAATCCCCTCAACCAGAAGTTCACAACAACCAAGGTAAATAGAAATACAAATATGACTGTTCGTTTGAAAAAAATAAAAAATAAAAAAACTTCTCTTTAAGTAACGGGTATTGTTCTCCAATTTACAGGGATGGACATAATACACGACTCATCTCCACGACCAATGTCTGAGAAAGAACTTGAAGGTCCTTATGACTTTCCCCTGTTAGCAGAACCAGAAAAAGAGCCTGAAGGCGCTGATGCTGCTATTTCATCAGTACCCGAAACAACTCCTCCTGCTGCCACAACCATAGCTGAACAAGGCCAACCGTCTGCGCGCACGTTATCAGGACAGGTACTACCATTTCCAACCTCATCCTATTTACTCTTTATTACTTGCAAGCATATATTCTCACCAAACTATTAATGTTCACAGGCTATCGTTCCATGTCAGGATATTTGGGCCGAACTTTCTATTCTTTAACAACAACTAGACGAAATATCCCCATTGCCTCAAAGGCTACATCTCTTTCATGCTGAAACTCAACAAACCTTAACCACCTTTATCAACCTCATTAATACCCCAGTTGAAGAAATCATTCTCCACAAACCTGATGAAACCTTGGCCTGTCTTTCTGCTATTCTAAACCTCTCCCCTAATCCTTTCAACCCTATTCAACTAAAGCAATTAGCCAAGATCATCGCGGAATGGCCAACCCTTTCAGAGATGGTTCAGACTTGCTCGAAGGATATTCAAACCAAAAATGATTTCCTAAACGAAGCCCATACCATATCTACTTCACTCAAACTCAGCCAGAAAACCTCTGCAGCCATTCTTGACCAACACTCAGCACTTGAACTTGAGGAAACCAAACTCCTGGCAGAACTTGCCTCTATCCGGCAAAGAAAGGCTCATCTGCAGCAGCAACATGACCAGCTTAATCAAGAAACAAGGATGATGCTCTCCCAAATTAGACATCGTTCTGCATCAATTCAGACAACTAAAGCTGAGTTGGACCAAGCCCAAGCCATGCTGGCAGATGCTCAATTAGAATGGGGTGTTCTAGCCATTCTCTTCCCCAAATCCTAGACTAGTTTATATATGTATTCTTTTGTATTGCACAGAATGGGTGTTATTGAAAGGTCCTGTTGTAGTTGTTGTTATGTTGTGGAAGAATATTGCCCCACCCAAGGTGAAGTTCTGTAGCTAGTTAGCTTGGAAAGGCAGACTTAAAACTTCATCTTTTTTTAAAAGGATTCGAGTGTTGAAAATGGAAGCTAGCTCTGTGTGTCTGCTGTGTAGAACAGCGGAGGAGGCAATTAACCATCTGCTACTGTCATGTCCGGTGGTATGGAATTTGTGGTCAGATATGGTGAAATTGTGGGATCTGGTTTGGGTATTACCGGGATCAATTGAGGCATTGTTGCATTAGTGGGCTGGTTTTAAATTCAAAAAGATGATCCAACCAATGTGGAAAGTTGTCCCCTTAGTTGTTATGTGGTCAATTTAGAAAGCTAGTAATGATTGTCTTTTTAATGATAAGATTGTTGATAGGCCTAAATTGGCTGAGATGGTGAAACTGAGTGTCGCACTTTGGTGTAAGCAAAGTTATAGAGGCCTACAGTATTCAGTGGATGACATTGTCAATAATCGGGATAGGATCAAAGTCTGATTGAGGGAGTGGTGTTTGGTGTTTTTTGCTGCAAGGGTGCAGGATTTTGGTCAATCTGTGGTACGCTGATGGAAGCAAGGGGAAGTGGGTGTATACCTAGTATTAGCAGATCTTCTTGGTGGCTAATTTTGCTATGATGTGCTTCAATTTTGCTATGCTTTGCATTATTTTTGGGTTGTTGCTCTGCCTTAGTTTATGCTATCAAGCATGCTCATTTCTGGTTGCTGCTCTGTTGTGCTTCAACTCTGCTCTGCTATATATGTACTCTGCTGCTGCTATATGGGATCAAGGAATAGGATTAAGTCTGTTACTGCATATTGGCCTTTTTGCAATTGTTGGAATGATGTTTTGGTGTGCTGTATTGGAGGTCTGCTACTGGATTGGGGAAAATTATTGGAGGTCTGCTGCTGCCCTTGTTGTAATTGTTTTTTTTATTAGTTTTGGAGGTTGAAGGATCAGGCTCAAGTCTAAATGGTGGCTGCTGCTGTGAGGTTTGGATCAGGTCTAATGGATTAGGCTCCTAGCTGGTGTCTACTGTGATCTGTGTGAATTCATACTCAAATGGGGTGATACTTGGTAGTGGCTGCATTGTGCTCTTGGTTTGAAGCCTGACTGTATGGTCTGAAGTTTGTTCATGTTGCTTTGGAGTTTCATCTGGTTGCCCTGTTATGTGTTTTTGTGAGGATGGGCTTGGAGTTACATTCTTATTGTTTTCCTTCTGGTTTTGTTTCTCTTCGTTGGTCTCTCACCAACTAGGAGGTTGGAGCTTTTTCAGCTCCAAGCTCCTCTTTATTGATGTATCATTCACCTTGTATGTGCTTTTACATCAATAAAGTTTTTTCTTTTGCCGATCAAAAAAAAATGAATATCAATACTCTGTTTTTTAATGGTCTGTTGTATGTTTTTTTTTTTTTTGGTGCAATTTTTCTCCGTTTGTGCATTGTTAGGAAGTAATCAACTCCCCTTCAAAGTTTCCCACATGGTTGGTTAATACTTCTTCACATATCTTTCGTTTATATATCTTAAAGGATGTCATACTATAGACACCCCATTTTTGACCGTCCTCAAGACTTAGACGTCACCGTTTGAACACTTGGTGATCATCTTTGTTTGTGTTCGTCTTGAGTTCCTGGAGGCCTCGGCTACGCGCCTTGCCTCAGGATCTCTCGACTCGACCGTTTTGTGTCTGGTTTTGCACCAAACACTTGTGTTTTTGCTTTGGAGGGCAGGGAATGGCTTTTGGGACATCCCCACATTCCACCGGCCATGGCTTGAGGCCACCGACTGTGTTTTGTTACCATCGGCCAAATGTGATGGCCGGCCGGCCAGTTTGACTGCCGGTCGGCCACTTTGATGGCCGGCCGGCCAAGTGTGGTTTTCAATAGATATCTCTGTAGACAGCTGGCAGCTGTCATTCTAGGCCATACCCCAGCCCATACCTGGACGTGGGTGTTCTGAGGAGCTGCAAATTGATATATATCTATATCAATCAAGCACTCTCTCAAAAAAAGAGGAAAAATAATAAGAACAAAGGGAGAAGGAGAGAGGCAACTTAGAGACAACTTTTTTTAGAGCTTGAGCTTTAGGATTAGGGTTTACATATATCCCCCATCTCTATATCTCTCTCTCTCTTGTTTTTTGTGTGTGTTTTAGTCTTACTTTTGTGCACAAACACCCACCATCACACCTTTTCTTAGTGGCTGAGGTACCAGAGGTCTTTCCTTGAAGCTTTTGGACTGGTTTGGAACCAAAAGAGCTGCTGGAACATTGTTCTTGAAGAAGGCCTACAAGGGTAAGACTTTTGTCTCTTTTTACCCCATTTTTGAAAAGCTTTTTAGCCTATCTTGCATCTATTTTTGAGCTTAGCATATAACATAGAAAAGTCTTGTTTTTGAGTGCTCTAAATAGTTTGTTAAGGGTGTTTTAAGCTTTGGGGTTGTTTGACCCCTCTTAAGGCTTGTTTGGCCTTTGCTTTGTGCCATTTTGGTTGAGCTCTGGGACCATTGTGTTTGGGCCTCCTCACCACTGAAGTCTTGAGAGATTTCAGTGATGAGGATGGTGCCTTGAGGTCCTAAGAAGGAGAGGGCCACCCCCTCTCCTTGTTGTCCTTGAAAAGGGC
>NW_021026683.1:396337-406445 GCF_004153795.1 Camellia sinensis | reverse complement strand
GTATGCTGCGGCGTTATCCAGACAAGGGGCAACTTTCCGTTGCCATGAGTCGCCATTCAAACCAGGGGCAACTTTCCGTTGCCGTGCAGTGTCCTTCAAACAAGGGGCAATTTTCCATTGCCTCCGATCCGAGGTTGCGCATCTCGAAAGTAAGCTCCGCGCTCGTTGAGCGACGGCCGTTTGCAAAAATAGTTTTTGAAAATTTTTACTGAGGTTGACTATTTTCTCGAAAACTATTTCATTTCTCCAAAACTTAGACCGTTTTGGACCCAAAAAATGAAAATTTTCAGTGCTCATGACCTGACTTGCATAATTTTTAAATCAAAAATCGAACAAGTGTGTTAATCTAACTCTCATATTGGTCACAATTGTTTTAGTAGAAAACCAAAACAAAAATGGTCATAATGATGAACTGGGGGCACAGTTGAGTCAGGTGTTCTATCTTTCCCCATCGCCAACATACTTGCTAAGAAGGGCACAACTCAAGCTGTCATTAAAGGGCTGAAAGCTCTCTCAACCTCCGAGCAACGAGGTATCGAACCAAGTGCGAAGCACGAATCTGAAGGGATCAAGGTACTCTGTTCCCTTACCTGGGGCATTGACCAAGCACCACCGGAAGAAACAGCCGTGAGCTAACCATGTTAGGCGTGAACCCACAACTTCCTATTCATCCATTAAACACCCCAGGGAGGGATAAAAAAAAATGAGAGAATAAAGAATAGAGAGGTGTAAGTTGAGAGAAAAAGCGAGCCGAAGGGTCTTGAGAGAAAAACTGAGCCTGAGGGCCGAATGATGTGAGAACCACAAATAAGAAAGGGTGGGAAACAATACCCAGAGAAACTGGCTCCTCGTGATCTGAGGTCCCCTGTCTCCGTTAACACGTCTGTATGTCATGTCTTTTGTCTTGTTTACTTCAACCTTTGTTTTGAGTCTTTTCCGAGTGTGTCTCGTTGTGTTTAGGTTGTTTACCTTTTTTTGTCTCTGCTGTTGAGTCATTCTCGCTATGTCCAGTTGTAGGCTCACTACCCCGGTTAAAAAAAAAAAAAAAAAAAAAAAAAAAAAAAAAAAAAAAACCTTTCTTCAATTTCAACAATTAATCGTTTTGTGCTCAGAATGCTGTGCCATTCTCCACATTTGTGCAAAAACATGATTTGGTTCTTTCATACAACTGCAGGGTCCACCCCTGATAAGTGTGAACAGGAAAACCTGGGCCTCTTTGAAGCTTCTGGGTTTCAGATCGCATCTGAGTGTGCTTCAACTTCAGTAGATTCAACCTTCATGGTCCGTCTTGTCAGATTTGGGCTGTTTGTTCAGGATCCGCTGTGTGCAAAATGAGCCAAGCGTTGTGTTATGAGCTGTATGCAGATTAATCCCCAGTAGAGTATGAGCCGACTGTTCAGAATGTGCAGTGGTTGGTATGGGTTGTTTTGCTGTTGGCTGGTTCGTTATCTGATTATTACAATGCAAGTGTTCAATTTTCAGACAACAGATCAATTTCATTTACATTGAGGTGCAACATGATGCAATGCGATGAAATATATGAAATGTACAAATGCAACACTTTTTCAGAAAAAAAGTTTGTTTCATTTCATCATCTTTTTCAAGTACATAGTTTTGGAAATAAAAATCTGCCTGCGGCAGTACAAGGTACTCTAGCTACCAGCAAAAGGTACAAAAGAAAAGGAAAAAAAGAAAAACAGCAAAAATCTGGATATGTCAAAAGGCCTCGGGTCTAGGGGTCCGTCCTCGTCCTCTTCCTGGACGAAGGTCCAGGAGCGTCATCATCAGCGCTATCGTCTGAGCCCGAGTCTGAGCCGTCTCCGGTCTCCTCCCACGACGACTCTGCCTCTGCTTCCGCTTCCGCCTCCGACTCCTCGTCATCGTCATCAGGGATTGGGGCCCGCGAGCTACTCCCGACGTGAGTGCACCCCGCCTTGGGGCGGGGGTATACTCTGCCATCTCCTCCGGTAGGAACAGAGGGTCCAGCTGGGGCACCTCCTACGGTAGGAATCTGGAAAGAAGGCTGAAAGCTGAAAAGTATAAGAGGCAAACGCATCAGTATGCTGTGAACAGTTTATCAGTGCAGAATGCAGTGTATGAGTACAGTGCGCGAATGTCGTGAGCAGTTTATCAGTGCAGAATGCAGTGTATGAGTACAGTGTGCGAATGCCGTGAGCAGTTTATCAGTGCAGAATGCAGTGTATGAGTATAGCGTATGAATGTCGTGAGCAGTTTATCAAGTGTTGTGTTGTGCACCAGATTATGTGAAGCAGCTTATGTGTATGGTTTGAGAACGTGATCAAAAGAACATACCGGAATGCTGTAGAGGGCCAGGAGGTCGAAAGTCCGCTGCAACATCCCCATCATAGAGGCATTCAGCTCTAAGGACTGCCGGTTATACTCGGAAGAAGCCTGCAAAAGTATCAAATGCATCAGTATTCTGCGGAATATCAAATAAATTGAAATGAAATGCCAATACAAGATGCATAAAATGTAGTAATACATACCGGAGGCAAGTCATGGAAACCGACCAACTCATGGTCAGCCGGAGGAGGAGCAAAGAGGATCTGGTAGGTCGCCCCACCTTGCCCTCGGCATGTCATCATCGTGGGTAGCGCTGGCCAGCTAACCCCCCGACCCCTCTGAGCTCCGCTCTTGCCACGGACACGAGCTGTCCTCGACGTCCCTGCCCCAGCTCCAGCTGCTGGCGCCACCAGCCTCCCTCTCTCAGCTCGACGGCCACCGCTCAGAGGCCGCATAATGTAGGTCTGGACGTACTCTCTGTAGTCGCCCTCGCCCCTGAAGTCCTTCACGTCCCAGCCAATCGTGTAATCGGCCATCTGCTGGGCGGTGAACCTCTCGGTGTCCCTCATGTGGGTAGGAGGCGGACCCGAAACTATCTACTCTGGCAAGCCCAGGGTCTGGCGTAGGAAACACTCACCCAAGTACCAAGCCCGACAGACCGGGCCCTCCAGCAAAATTTGGAAATGTGCAGTCTCCTCTGCACCGGCAAACCGATCCCGAGTCACTGCTGGAAGTGAAGCCCAAGGCTGCCAGGTGATCTGAAAATGAAATACAGATTGTTATCTACTATTATTGACAATACAGTGTAAAGCGAAGCTTAAATGAACCGCAAGTAAAACATACCTCTGCGGGGGTAATAGTGTCAAAGTAGCGGCGGAAAAATATGAATGTCTCCCGGGGCCTCTGCACGCACCTCACGTCAAAGCAACGCGAAAATGGGACGACGAGAGGGGTCTCTACGTCTGGCACTGGGGCGAGTCTCGGAAAGTAAGCGTAGACCCACAACTGCAGAGCCAATACCAGAAGGGTTATCAGATAAAGCAGAACACAAAATAAAGCAGAAATTACAGGACCGTGTATTATGCAGTGTATTGAGCAGAGTGTACAGTGTGTGCAGTGTACAGTCAGTGTAAAGCAGGGTATATATGTGTGCCATGTGTCCAGTATACGATCAGTATGAAGTAGACCACAGTGTGTGCAGTGTACAGAGTACAGAAAATGTAAAGCATAAATGAAAAACAGAGGAGAAAACGTACCTTCCAAGCTCGCCAGTAGCCCCCGAGCAGCTGTCCGCTGCAACGGGAGGCTGAGCTCATGAACCCGTACAGAGTGGCCAAGGCAGCGCCACCCCAGTCATAGCGCAAGATCTGGGTGACGTCCACGAGAGCGCTAAGCAGGCAGAGGGGCACAGTGTTCGCCCGGTCGGCGAAAATAGTCGTCCCCAGCAGGAACATGAGAAAGCCGCGCGCATATCGCTCCACCGCCTCCTGAGTCATCGGAGCCTCCTCGACTAAGGCTGGCTGGACTCTAAACTGGACCTCGAACCATGAATATCGAACGAAGTCGGGACGTGTGAGAGGCGGCACCTCACCGAGCAGGTAGATCTGAGCAGCCTCCCACTCGTCTATGTCGGTGTCGAAGGGGATCGGATCACCCCCCACTCCGATGTCGGTGAGCATCGAGAAATCATAGGGAGTCATCGTCATGTCTCCCGCGATGGAGAAGTGGAAAAAGTCGGTGGTGTCCCACCACCTCTCCACTAAAGCAGCAAGGAGAGGCCTGCTCGCAGTAAGGCGCGAGAGTCCCCTGCAGAATGCGCCAAATCTGGCTTGGTCAACAATACGACGGACTACGTCCGGTAACTCCATATACCAATCCCTGGCGGCAACATTCCCATACCCGCGGACAGTATGGGAATCTCCCTGTTCAAAAGCAAATAGTTACGAAGAATATAAAATGTACAGTTTTGAAGAGTATTCAAAATTGGTGGCAATACAGCATGTGTGCATATTTTCCAAATTCAAACAGATGTCGGGTGCCGGTGTGCTCGCAGTGGAATACAGTGTGTACTGTGTCAGTGTGTCTGAGTGATTCAGGGCCAGTGCAGTGTGTGTGCACATGTCAATTTCAAACAGATATCAATTGCAAGTGTGTTCACAGTTAACTACAGTATACAGTGCATCAGTGTATCTGAGCTAAGCAGTTAAAGAATATAATCAACTATGGCAGTTAAGTGTTCTACATTGCGAAAAATGAAACGGGGGAGAGTATACCTCGAAAGCGCCATGTGATAAATGTGACTCCGGCTCACGCAGAAGCAGCTCTGGTGGCACCCTCCTGTCAAAACTCCGGAACTGGCGAAGCCCGTCAGGAGGAAGCACATGAATCGCCGGCCGGTAGGTTGCCGGGTCGAACGGGTGGACGCTCAAGGGGAGGAGCTCGGCCTCGGGGTCCATCTCGTGATCCGGGGGAGTCCCGCCCCTTGGAATATCATCCGCCATGTCAAAAGTGGTGCGAAAATGGCCGAAAGAGTGAAAATCGGGCAAGAATATGAAAAGTCAACCGAAAAGTCAACCCCGGGAGGGTGAAAAATGGCCGAAAAGGTCGGGGTGCAGAAAAGGCACAAAAATCAAAAAAAACTTGGGGGAAACAAACCCCAAAAGGCGGAAATCGAAAAGGAGACACCGAAACGAAGTTTCGATCAGATGAAAGTGTTTGAAACGCGATGAACTTCGCGAATCAAGCGTCGAAAAGGGCATGAGAATCAAGGAAAACGGAGAATGGAAGAGAGGAAAATGCTCTAGAGAGAGAGAGCAACTATTTTCGGCCAAAGAAAACGAAAGAAATAGGGTTTGAAACCCTATTTTAAAAGACCCAAGGCGAAAAGTCAAAACTGCCCCGAATCAAGCATTTTTGGCCGGTCGGCTACATCTTTGGCCGGTGATGTTTTTTTGTGGCCAGTGGATGGCCGGTGACATCCCCTAATGGCCGGTGAGCCTCCTACAACCTTGTTTGGGTCATATGTGTAGTTTGGGGCCTTCATTGCCCGAGGAAGTGCAAGAAAAGTGCATTTCCGAAGCTCGACCGGCCCCTGTTTTGACCTCGAACCGTGTCTTCTGTGCGTAGCACTCGAATATGTGCAAGGTGTATCCTTTTTGTATCCTTTTGTCTCTTTTAAGATTCGAAAGTTGCCCCGCATGCATTGCTTTACAACGCTTTGGTATGAACGCGTGTTGAGTTACATATCATTATGCTTGCATTGTTATGCATATTAACGGTCTGGCGAGACCTTAAATACGCTCAGTCTAGGAGACCTTAAATCCTCTGAAGGTGTAAGTCCTTCGGTGTTTGTCGTGCCCGAACGACTTTTGATAAGTTGCAGTATACATGTATTTCAAGCGACTCGCGTCGTCACATATTCAAGTTCACGTGCATTCCAAAAGCCGCATGTTGTCGCCCATTTCAAGATCATCTGCATTGTCATGCATCTCAAAAGCCGCATGTTGTCGCCCATTTCAAAATCATGTATCATCACGCATTTGCATTTCAAAAACAAAACAAAACAAAAAAAAATGCATATGTCATGCATCATTGTAAATAGTGCATATGTCATGCATCATTGTTAAATAGTGCATATGTCATGCATCATTGTAAATAGTGCATATGTCATGCATTCATTGTAAATAGTGCATACGTCACGCATACCACTGTAAATAATGCATATGTCATGCATCTTACTGCAAATATTACATTTACGCCCATCCATTGCATATTGTAGATATTGCATTGTAGCTTGCATGCATTCATTGCATCACTTCCATCTAGGGCCTGCGCCTTTCCTTGTTGAGCTTGGTCTGGTATGTGCTCATACTTTTCACGTCTATACACTCATAGTTCTGTATGACCATTCTATGTTTAGACATGACTTGTTGTGTCCATGCCTTTCCTAGGCAAGATACGGGTTGGCCGTAGGCCTTAATCCACTGCATCCATTCCATTGCATATTTGTAAAAAGTGGCATTGTAGCTTGCACGTATCGACTGCATCCCCCCCATCTATGGCTTGCGCCTTTCCATTTTGAGCTTGGTCTGGTATGTGCTCACACTTTTCACGTCTATACACTCAAGTCCTGTATGACCGTTCTATGTTAGACATGACTTGTTCGTGTCCATGCCTTTCCCTAGGCAAGATATGGTTTGGCCGTAGGCCTTATTCCACTGTATCTATTCCATTGCATGTTATATATGTTGCATTGTAGCTTACATGCATTCACTGCATCACTTCCATCTAGGGTCTGCGCCTTTCCTTGTTGAGCTTGGTCTGGTATGTGCTCATACTTTTCACGTCTATACACTCATAGTTCTGTATGACCATTCTATGTTAGACATGACTTGTTCGTGTCCATGCCTTTCCTAGGCAAGATCCGGCTTGGCCGTAGGCCTTAATCCACTGCATCCATTCCATTGCATATTTGTAAATAGTGCATTGTAGCTTGCACGTATCGACTGCATCCCCCCCCCATCTATGGCTTGCGCCTTTCCATTTTGAGCTTGGTCTGGCATGTGCCCTACTTTCATGTCTATACACTCATAGTTCTGTATGACCGTTCTACTGTAGACGTGGTTTGTGTGTGTCCATGCCTTTCCTAGGCAAAATTTGGTTTGGCTGCTTGCCATATCCATTGTATATATATTACATTATAGTGTAATTTTCGCATCCAACATTAGGATCATTGGTCTTTCTTCAGCGGGTCATTTTCCCACCTATGTCATTCCACCCAATTACTTGTTCTTGTGTCCGTCCACATCACTCATAGTTCTGCATGTGTACGCGCCTATTCCACGTTGGTATGTTGGTTTGAGGGTTGCGGCACCTTTTCTATGGTAGACGGACTTTGCATCTCCATCAATCTATTTGACATTTGTGTGGTTTTGAACTGCTCGTGATTTGATTATGATTCAATTGCATTGCATTTTCATCTGCATTATTATACATAGTTTTGTATATATCACATATCATTTTGCATGTTATGCATATTGCTAACGATATCTGTACCTGTTAAGTTTTCTTTCTCTTTCAGGCACGATATTGTATGTACGGTTCATTTGAAGCTGGTGCAACCAGATGAACCGCGCAGGTATTGTATTCTCCGAGTGAGACGTATCGAGAGTTACATAATTCTCTTACATTCTTTCTGCATTGTCGTGTAGTTTGGTGTATGCCAGCTTAAAACTGTCGCATGTTATGCTTCGTTACAGCTTTCTTTGCATGATCATAAGTTATACTCGGCTCCTTGCATTGTCAGTTGCATTTTGCCCCTGCCTTCGGGCGCATATCTTTGTTTGTAGCTTGTATGCTTGTCTAAGTCTTCGGCCTTGTCAAAAATGGGTCGTCCGTAGGCTTTGACATTCACTCCCGTCATTCTTATGACTTTCGAGTTCTGTCAAAGAGGGGCAACTGTAGACACCCCATTTTTGACCGTCCTCAAGACTTGGACGTCACCGTTTGAACACTCGGTGATCATCTTTGTTTGTGTTCGTCTTGAGTTCCCGGAGGCCTCGGCTACGCGCCTTGCCTCAGGATCTCTCGACTCGACCGTTTTGTGTCTAGTTTTGCACCAAACACTTGTGTTTTTGCTCCGGAGGGCAGAGGATGGCTTTTGGGACATCCCCACATTCCACCGGCCATGGCTTGAGGCCACCGGCTGTGTTTTGTTGCCATCGGCCAAATGTGATGGCAGCCAGTTTGACTGCCGGTCGGCCACTTTGATGGCCGGCCAGCCAAGTGTGGTTTTCAACAGATATCTCTGTAGACAGCTGGCAGCTGTCATTCTAGGCCATACCCCAGCCCATACCTGGACGTGGGTGTTCTGAGGAGCTGCAGATTGATATATATCTATATCAACCAAGCTCTCTCTCAAAAAAAGAGGAAAAATAATAAGAACAAAGGGAGAAGGAGAGAGGCAACTTAGAGACAACTTTTTTTAGAGCTTGAGCTTTAGGATTAGGGTTTACATATATCCCCCATCTCTATATCTCTCTCTCTCTTGTTTTTTGTGTGTGTTTTAGTCTTACTTTTGTGCACAAACACCCACCATCACACCTTTTCTTAGTGGCTGAGGTACCAGAGGTCTTTCCTTGAAGCTTTTGGACTGGTTTGGAACCAAAAGAGCTGCTGGAACATTGTTCTTGAAGAAGGCCTACAAGGGTAAGACTTTTGTCTCTTTTTACCCCATTTTTACAAAGCTTTTTAGCCTATCTTGCATCTATTTTTGAGCTTAGCATATAACATATAAAAGTCTTGTTTTTGTCTGCTCTAAATAGTTTGTTAAGGGTGTTTTAAGCTTTGGGGTTGTTTGACCCCTCTTAAGGCTTGTTTGGCCTTTGTTTTGTGCCATTTTGGTTGAGCTCCAGGACCATGGTGTTTAGGCCTCCTCACCACTGAAATCTTGAGGGATTTTAGAGGTGAGGATGGTGCCTTGAGGTCCTAGAAAGGAGAGGGCCACCCCCTCTCCTTGTTGTCCTTGAAAAGGGCTATGTTTGCCTCTTGAGGGAGCATCTAGTTTAAGTGTGTGTTGACCATGCCTTAACTGATTTTTGTGCTTATTATGTCATAATATAGCTCTGTTTTCAGTTAGTTTAGGTACACCATGCTTGCTTAGCATACATGCCTTGTAATGCCATGTTTAGGCCTTAACATGCTTTAGGTTTTTTACCCTTATTTTAGCATGATTTTGGCCAAGCTTTGTGAAGCTTTTATGCATGTTCTAGTATGCTTTAGCTTTGTTTTTAATTGCTTTGGCCATGCTTGACATGCTTTGTATAGCCACCTTGCATTTTGGCTTGCTAGCCTCGGGTGTGTGAGTGTTAAGCATACATTGCTTGGCTCGTTTCGGTGGTTTGGCACCACTTATAGCATCATTTCAGTCCTCATGACATGCTTGCATGCTTGCCTTTGATGCCTCTTTGATGCCTTATGAGGTTGTGCCTTATGCTCCATGTTTGGTCATTGTGCATGCCCTTGAATTTAAGTCATTTAGATGCCATCTAAGTGGTCTTTAGGCATTGTTTTAATATGCTAAAACTCTGTTTTTTGTCATTTAATTCATGCCATGTTTGGTTTTGCTAAGGGTAGTTCAATACCTCCTTAGCTTGCCTTGAGTTTTGGACCTCTAATTGCATGCTTATGCTTGTCTTGTTGGCTTGGTTTGGCACCATTTTCACATGATTTTCAGAGCTTATGTTGCATGTCATTAGTCCATGTTTTTGTGCTTACAAGTTGTCTTCATATGCTTAAGTGTTGGACCATATTTGCATGCATGCGTGTGTGTGTGTGTTGGACCTCACTTCCATAGTATTGGCCACTGATTTTGGCAAGCTTGCAAGCTACCCATGTTAGTTTAAGCCCACCCCTTTGCATGTTGTTGTATGCCCACCTTGTATGTTGTTGCATATTTGTGTGTTGTTGCATGATTGGAGTTGCATGATTGAATGAAGTCAAAACGTCACTTGAGCGTAAAATCACCCACATTGTGCCTTGCATACTCGTTAATTGCATTGTCTCATGCCCTATGTCTTGCATAACCATTGTATGCCTTGTATGCTTCTTAGCATTGTCCATGTTGCATACTAGTCGACATGCTTAGGATTGCATACCCCCGGACGGTATGGGAATCTCCCTGTTTTCAAACAAACAATTGCGAAGTGATGCTAAATATACCAGTTTTGAAAGGCATTCAGAATTCAGGCAAATATAGCATGTGTGCGTATTTTCAGATTCAAACAACTATCGGTTGCCGGTGTGC
>NW_021026683.1:353298-395555 GCF_004153795.1 Camellia sinensis | reverse complement strand
CCGCTGTTCACATGTCTTTATAGGACTAGCCGAGCCTACTCTAAGTTCGACATTCGTATGCGTTGCCATTAGGCACTTTAAAGCATGGACCTTGGATCATGCATGATTGCTAACACTCCTTGTTCTGCTCTTCTAGCATGGAGTACTAGGTGAGCTCTTTATGCTTTAGCATCTCACAATGAGTTGTGAACGTTAACATGATAGCATGATTCCATGAGCTAAGATGCTCTATTTGATGAACTGCCTTGAATGCCTGGCGGGTGGGGTTGATTGTTTGAGTTGGGATAACTTCGGAAATCGTATTTTAGCCTTACTTTGTGAGTAGCCAATTCCATGAAGCGTTTTTCCAAACAAAACGGATATGCAATGTTTTGTTTCCAAATTTAGGCATTTCGGTCCGTATACTTATTTGTTGTGCGCATAACATAGTAAAATCTAGACTAATGACCGGAACTAGACCAATAGACGTTTCGAAAAAGATGGATATCATGTTTAGTAGTGGCCGATCTTTGATCGGGCGAGTGGGGGTGCTCATAGCTGACCTTCCCCAATCGTACCCAAGTTCCCGAGCCGAGGCAACTTTGGTGATGACGGACACGTGGCCTTTGGCACCGAGTCAGGGTTTCCTAAATTTCCCCAAAATAAAATATTTAGGTGGCGACTCTGTATCTGGCAAAGCAGTCCATGTTTGGCACTTCTTTTCAAAAATCTGTTTCTCAAAACGATTTGCCGGATTTGGACTATTTGGTTCAGATTAAGAACCGTGACAATTTGAGAGTCCTGAACTGTAGTGAGCCCAATATGAACAGAACGGGGGGACTCATCCTCCGGGGCGTTCGAGGGCGCGTCTACACATACTTCTTCACACCAGTATATTTGTTATGTATAGATGTTTAGTAGTTTTTATTTAGTATCAAAGTTTGCATGTTTAGTGTGTAAAGTCAGTCAGCCAAATATTTCTGAAAATATGTCATCTACAATACACAACTGACGTAAAACACTTACTTACCGACCGATATACTGGAAACAATCAGGCAGTATGCAACATGACATTTTTTGCAGTTTAATATTTGTGGCATGTTTGCAGTTTAAAATTTGTACTTGTTTGTGCCTGTTCACACGTGGATCAACCACAACATAACATGTGCGAAAGTCAGCATCAGAGTCCATCAGTTACATATATGAAAAGGGTTTAGTTTAACTGCACGTAAGGGCCGACATGGCGCAACAGTTACGAGGATATTGCATGGACTAACTGGGTGGATTGCAAAAACGGTCATTGGCAAAATACAGAGGTTGACCTGAAGATGTGAAGTCCACAATGTGCAGGGACAGTTGGAAACATAATAGTAAGGTGGTTCAACATGAGAATTACAGCAGTTTGTTTACCACATGAATTCCTGTGGACCCCTGTTGGTGCATTATAGTCACTACTATTTGTTTGTTTTGTGGGATTTTTTTTGCTTTGTTTTGGACAAAATTATGGCATTCAAAAAAATCGAACAAACATAATTCATGTGGTAAAAGCGAACAAACATTACTACTTTCAACTTGCATTGTTTGTTGGACAAATATCACATTGCATTGGACAAACATTACTATATTCATTTGGGCAAATATCACATTGCATTGTTTGTTCTATACCCATAACATTGGAATTATGTGTATCACATTACGTACAGGCCACAATAAAAGCAAACAAACATTACTACTTTCCCTCATTTGTTCCAGTCCCAAACATTGGAATTATGTGTACAATCAATACGCGTGGGAAATTAGTATTATCACAACTGCGACCTAAAAAGTTGTCACCACAAGCTGATGCAGTAATCCAGTTGTGGTTGGGCATCGAAATTACTCTCGTACTGGCAGGCCATGATAAAATCGCTACCCTATTTGTTGTAATTGCAATCAATCAGATGCACGAAGAATACTCGCCGATCTTTGAATTATTCACATCCATAACGAAGTCAAGCACCAACTTCCGACGCACAGAAGGATGAAACTATGTAGAGAAAGCGAATAACACAAATCAGGTACAGTTACAGCGGTAGGAAATAAACGGATTTATTTCGCAATTGGAAATGAAGCGGTAGAATGTACCTTGTATGGACCGCTGGGTATATCAGGCCGCTGCATGTACTTGATCACAAACATCCCACAGTCAAAAGTGCTACAAATGAAATGTAACATTCAGTTTCTCGTAAATATAAGCAGGTTCGTTAAATGAGACATTCAGGAGTCAAGTCAATGTGACGCAGGGTTTGTGGATTATTCGTCCAGCTGTTGTAATGGCCTTTTTTCTAACATGCGGATGTCAAAGGTACGCACGTCTACAGCATATTCATTTCCAAATTGTAGTGGCAGTAAGGCATGCATTGTTTGAACCTGTTACAGAATGAGACGGTTAGTTTATGTGAAGGATATGACAGTGTGGAAGTAGATTTGTGAAATTCAGCACGACATACCAACATTTTTGTCGCGTTCAGCTTGTTGGTGTCCAGTGTGGCGGATGCCAATGAGTCAAATAGGTACGCCACACGGTCTACCATATCTATTTTTAGGCACACCCAATGTACTCCTCTATAATTGAAAGGCATGTAAATCTACACATAAACACAAGTGAAGACATTGTTTAGAGGGCATGCGAACATGTACGCACTTTCATATTTACATTGACATTCATGTAAATGGGATCGACATTCATATTACCGACGTTCATATTAAATCTACTCGCTTCAATGGAATGGACATTCATATTACCTTCTGACATGCATCAAGCACCCCAGTATATCTGTCATGTCCAAAATATGATTTGACGATATTTTCATGGTTCAGAGGTTGAGTTTTTTGATTTAGTATCAAAGTCTGCATGTTTGGTGTGTAAAGTTCAGTCAGCCAAAGTTTTCTGAAAATATGTCTTCTACAATACACAACCGACCTAAAACACTTACTTACCGACAGATATACTGGAAAGAACCACGCATTATGCCTCTCGTCTTTGTGTACTTGCCGCTGTCCGTTAGTTAATTGATTCGCGACCAAGTTGATTGGCTGGAACATTGTAACAGACGAGGCAACTTGCAAAATAAGGTTTGCAATTTGTTTAAATGTAATACGAAATAACAATGTCCGTACATGGAAATGTCCATCATGCAAATATAGTGGAAATAACATTGTCAGATGCCACGACTTACAGTGTCGGATAGCCATGCCGCTGGTTTAAGCGTGTGTATGTCACGTCGCGTAGCACATTCACAAGGCATTTCATGAAGATTCATAGACAAGACAATGTCCCTACATTAAACGTATACATGAACCGGTAAGAAACAACCTACAGCCTAGTAAAACTTAAACGTATCTGGCTTAACTCTACAACATAAGATTAGTTTTTTCTGTTGTAGAACTATGGCAGATATTCCTGATTCTACTACTCTCCAATTAAGATTAGTTTTAAGTTTTTCAAAAAAAAATTAAAATTAAAAGTTTTAGATATTACAACTTATGACATGTCCAATAGTATTTCCTAAAATAATATGTGAAAATTTAAATGCTCATTTACAGGTGAGCAAGTTAAAAAAAAAACCACATGTATTTTACAAACTGGAGCCAACAATATCCCAAAATGATCAAAATGACAAATGTAAGCAGACTAGAAGAAAATAGCTAGGGAAAATTGCACTTCAGTAGAAGTTTTCAAAAAAAGTTGCAAATCATTGGTAAACTTTATTAAGTTTCATAATTAAAATTATAAAGTTTTCCATGAATTTGTAAATATTTTGTAAAAATATCAGTGATTTGCAATTTTCCCAATAGCTACATGTGTGCAGGATAAGACCAAGAGAAGAAAACTTCAGACAGGAAATTTAGCCAGTGATCTTTCCCCAGGCCACTGCATTAAATTCAAAGAAAATCCTACATATGACATGGATAAACCCATCATAAACCCATCAAAATCATACATAATGAAAAATTAAAGAACCAATAGCTACAAAAATCAAATAAACATAGCACGACAAATGAAAATTGTGGAATTCAAACTTATTTCACAAATACTACGGAACAGGTTAATTGCGAGTACTAAACTCATCTGTACCTTTCATTTTTTCTGTCGTCAAGTACAGAGTCAACAACTTTGTGTTCGGCCGCTAATAAAACCTCTCTGCTCTCCAATGTCATCAAGTCCTTTTATCAATATAAACAATCAAGTAACATCAACTCCTCCTATTAATATAAACAATTAACTAACTGAACACTATTCAGAAAATCAATTTACAAAATACATAACACATCCTTATGCATCTAAAATTAGTGAAGCGATGTCTAACCTCTGAACAGAACCGCTTCTCCAACCTATGCAGTTTGGACAGGACTTTATCCGAAATCTGTAAGACAATTGTACAACATTTGTTAGTGCAAACTTGCACTAGAATGACAACTATTAAAATACAACACAAATAATGGTTCAATTATGATCAGTAATGCTGTCGGCATCAATTGGTAATGAAACATACGAAAGGTGAAGTGATGTGGCGACTTGGGAATTTTTCTGCAATAAGTCGAGTACTTATTTTGCTATCGTTGCACGAATGCATATCCCCTACGTCTGTGGCTTCAACACCTCTTCCTCTTCCTCTTCCTCTTCATCTTCCTCTTCCCTTTCGTCTGCCTGTTACAATTTGTCCCACTCCCAATGTTTGGGCAAGCTTACCAGGAGAAGGATGCACATTGTTTGCTTCTCCTCGCATTGGTGGCAAGGTTTGCAAATCATCAAAGGAAGATAAACTCTCTTTTGCAATGTTCTAGATGGCCAGAAACTGAACCGAAAGAGATTTGCTTTCTTCGCTTGTGTATGTTTCCTCCAAGGCAAGGCCACGGTTGTTGTGCGTGTCCCCAACTTCTTGGACGGTACGCAACTGTCCAACGTGCATATCAATTATCTCATTGGATAACATTCCATTTACATTATTGTCCTCCCAATCCACCCCCTGTAAATCTTGAAGATTACCCTCATTTGGGCTACCATAATAATATGAGAAGACCACGCCGCTATCATGCAACTCAACTCCCACGCTAGGGTCAATACCCTTTTCCTCTGCGCGAGGCAATTGTGCTGTTTCCGATAAACCTTCCAACACTTGCTGCATCATTTGCTTCATTTCAGCAATATGTGTCTGTTCATTAAACGGTTGTTTCCCAGACAATATAGATGCAACCAGTTCCTTCAGCATTCCTGTGAGTTCACCAATGCGGGAGGATACGTTAATGTTACAATTTCTTTCAGTCGACTCCACCTAATCACACAAACACATACATTAACTTACTACGATATTTCATTTTCAAGTAACCTCTGTGAACTGTGTGAAGCATGTGTACTGATTGCTTTTGCTTACCTTTGCATTGTCAACAACTTCCTTCCCTCAGAAATTGAGCAACATGTCCCTTATTTCCGCATTGCTGTGAAGCACTTGCTTCATGGTTTCCTTCAGTTCACCAATGTCGGACTCAACCTTGCTCAAACAAACTTCATCAATCCGTGGTTTCTGTTTGTTATTGACATGGTGTGCGTCGATTGCGTCATCAATGTCATTGCTTTCCTCTATTGTTGGATGAAACTCCACCTAACATAGTTGTGAAATCAGGATTCAAATCATGAATGAAAATGGTAATGTACTGAATCATTAATCGATCTCAACTATGAATCGTAAAGTTTCGGTCTGCTTTCTTAAGTTGCACACAACGTATGTGTACACACTTACATATTAAATATATCTAATAAAAATTAATTACTCCATTTGTCTGAAATGAACAAAGAATTTGTTGTAAATGATGCTCATCTGGTGTGGATAAAAACTTCACAGTCGATCCCATGTTGACCACTTGACCTTTTCTCATTTAGATAAACAAAGACAAACTTTCAATTACAAACTAACTAACAATAACTGAACGACAATGTTTTGACCTTTTTACAAGGTTAAAAAATCAAAATCTTCAAGCTTTTCCAAAAATCTGACTTCAGGGCTTAACCAAAATTCATTTTATAACGGAAGTAGTACATAAAATTGAATTTCTAAGGCTACAATATTGTCTAGATGGAAACTTCATGTTTTTCCCGCAAAAGTTCGAGTATTTGAGAGTAAATAGGGAGGGACAAAGTGAAAATATGGCATACACTAAGGAATGGGTCACTGTTTGTCACTGCTTGTCACCTAGTCATAGGAACACAAATTCAGCCTGTCACTGTTTCCGTAACATAGGTGGGGCAATGCTGTCAAATGTGCACAACGAATGGGTTGATTACCTCATGTTGCTCCAACATTTGCTTCCTTCCCATATGTTGCCGCGTCTCCCGTATTTCGGCATCACCCCAATCATTTAGCTGAGGGATGGAGCGTGTAGTAGCCGACGTACTCTTATAGGGAGGGACAAAACGATCCAAGTAAAATAGCTGCATTGTAAGGGGGAAAAGATATTTAGTATACAGTTTCGAGCAAAATAATCCATATTCGTTAACAATGCATACAACTTATAACACAATCATATCTATGTGTTTATGTGTCTCGATGGCAGAATCCCCATGCAGCTTTCCGGTTAAAAAGATAAGCTCTTTCTGGTTACAAAAATGTGGCCCGTACAAGTATATTTGTCATGCTGTTCAATAACAGGTAAGTTTGTATTTCACAACGACTGCCATTTTATTGAACCATATGCACAGCAATGGATGAAATATGTAATCGGCATGGTACAAACAAACAAAGGTCGATTACGTTACCATTAGAAGGAAAACACATCCAGTTGCCACGCGCTGACTTTTCATCTTATACTTCCGAACACCTTTGACAAGGAATTGCAGTGTCAACTTTGCCCAATTACATGCCCACATACCGGTCACGTCCTTCATGGCATGAACGAACGACAGCCTCAAGGCGGTCATTGTGGTAGGACACAACATGGCCCCCAACACGTACAGCGCAAACTTCCGCCGAAACTCGTCGTCCGTACCATCACTCTCAGTCAGATAAACTCTCAACTGGTTCAAAGGAATGACTCCCTTAACAGCTCCAACCTCTTCGTAGATATTGGGATATGCGTCTATTGAACTAGTGAACTGCACGTCATTGCCTTCTGACCGTATACCTAATAAGACATGCACTTTCTCACAGGTGAGCCTCAGGTGACGGCCATGAACAGCCAATGAACACGTGTCGGGATCGAAGTTCTGTACCAACCATTGGCACAAGTTCTGATTTATATGAGTACACTTTAACCCGAGGAGGCCACTGAACCCAATATCAATGACTGCCTGCTTCTGTGCTTCATTACACCGGTTCACGATATCAACAATTGCCTTCAATGATATGCGGACTTGCATTTTACTCTGCAATGTTATTAACGTGAACATTAATACAAAAATTTAACCAACATTGTGTCGATAGCTGGTCCTCCCCAATGCAGTTACGAAAACATTAAGTACGTAAGTACCTTTGCAGATTTCTTTGTAACTTCTTCGCCCAGTTCCTTGGCACTTTCCTTAGCCATGTCCTGAAACCTTTTCTTCTCATCACAGGGGAGTTCTTTTCACCTTTCCCCAATATCATTTCGGCTTTGTAAGTGTTACACCAACGTGACGCACATACAGGACAAATAAGAACTATAAGTCCAAAATAATTGTCACCACAAGTTGTATCACTCGCAATGTGTGCACATTTTGTGGTATTTACATATGATTGCACATACAAATTACTATTTCGCACACATTTGAAATAAAAACGGACATGGACTTTTACAATTAATCGGAGTTTATAAGAACATGCAATATGGCGTCTATGACTGCTGAAAATCGCTGAATGCGACACAATAGAAGCACATGACTGGTGTGCGCATGGAATAGAAGTCCATACTTTGCTATCACAGCAATCACGTGTTTCCATCACTATACTCTACTTAGTACATGTCTGCACACTAACCATTTTCGGTCCGGGGTTGTCTGCTTCTCGTCTTTCCTTGAATTAATGCTGGCTGCAACCATTGTGAATTTCGGCGTAAGTATATGTTAGATATGGATGGATATATAAACATTTATGTACACAAATCACAACCATTGACATTTAGGGACCAATTTGTGACAAACAAATTTGGTCCCAACTACATAATAATGCATCAGTAATGTCCAATTTTCGTTGCTAAAAATATAATAACCACATGATTTCTGCAACAACAATTAGACTTGTAAGAACTTATTTTGGCCCTTATTTTTGGTCTCTAAAATCTTAATTTCTTGTGAGTACGAAGTGAAATTTTCACAGGTGCAAACCATGAGTACAAAATATGTAATGCACAATTGTGCAAAAATACTGTCAGCCGTTTCTGATGAAAGGGATTCATACTGTGAGCCACTTTGAAGGACACGGATTGAACCTGTAAAAAATAAATGTCCCAACTAGCTGCTTTCGACGAAGGGGCTCGGTAATGTCAACCGTTTTGATTCATGAACCTTCACCACTTGGCTTCAATGTTTTCCTTTGCCTGTAACAAATATCGGCGTAAATGAAATTTTATTGAAGGCCAAATTACATCGGTGGTATGTACGTTTTGTGCATTCTATCATCTTCGTCGGTTAACTTTAAAGGCAGTCAATCTTGCCTTGTCATTTCAAAAGTTGTGCCATTTCGTGAAATTGGCAATGTCGTTTTTCGTTGTCACCGAAAATTATTAAGTGAAGTGGTTTAGTATAACTCAGTCAATTATGGATTTTACAATTTCTCTCCGCAGAATACGGGACATGTGTCGTATGTGCACATATTCTGCTAAGAAATGGACAGAGTTTTAATCCATTACACGAAATTCATGGTGCAATTTGAGGCTATTGCAAATGTGTGAAACTCAAATCGCACAACCTCCTGATGACAGTACATACCGCCACAATATGTCCTACACGAACAGACCGTGGAATTTAGTACGTACAGGAAACATATCCTTGCAAACCTAATTGTATGAAATAGTGAACGACATAAACTCACAGTTGTTTCACATTGTTTGACATATCGCCCATATCCAATTACGATAATTCCTGCAAAGAATTTCATGCAATATTGATAAGGATGCAGAAAGAACGTTACTCCCAAATTGTAACAAAACAAAACTCACTGTTAACAACTTACAATGAACGGACCATTCAGTCGTACGTACATTGTACGAGTGGTACTTTTCGTTTATTGTTCAATTATGATATGTTGTCGTTAATTTATGCACCTATGGCATGCCACTATTTTAGGAAAATTAATTGGGCATATGTTGTACTCGTTTTATAGTATTGACGACTTCAAGCCAGAAACAACAACCAATACGCACACTTCAAACAGGGCCACATCAGACATTCAACCCAAGAGCACCCATACGCAACTTACATTCATGCAGATAAATAAAAAACCGGCTACACTGGTCAACCAAGACCGTTTGTCACCCGTGTAGTTTGTATACCTAATTGTACGTATGGTTTCAATGACCTAATGAGGAACAGTTTAATAGTTAAGAAATGGTAATGTCGTGCGAGTGGAGCACAGCAGGTCATGATAATAATGTGCTCCGAAAGAAAAAATAGACAAACTCACACATGCCCGAGAAAATGTGAAGTGTTTCCATCGGCGAACTGGCGCAGTCGAAATAGAGGGACAGAGAGACAGACATAGAGAGAGTGTGTTACTGGAAATGGACAGCAAAACCGAAGTGGAGAGAGAATGAGGGACAACAAAGTTGCCGAAATTGTATGTGGGAAATGGAAATGCGTTGGTGAGATTAGAAAGGCTACGGCATGTGGGTCATCATGAGAAGTACTGCCTCTGTGGGATTTCATAGGCTTTGTCTGCCAACTTTGGTTTTTGTTCCAAATTTGGGAGGGAAACGGAAACGTACGTGGCACTACATATTAAATATTTGGGATAATCTAAATAAGTGTATTTTTTGACTTTTTGTGAAATATGGGTTCCGTTTGGGTTGGAGTTGAATTGATGTGTTAGAGAGGTGATGTGACTTAAATAAGATGATGTAATTTAAATAAAAATAGTGACTTTTTGACTCTTTGACTTTGTTTAAACATGCCAAACCAGCCCAAAGGCGGTTAGGAAGTTGCTATTTTTATGTTATTTTAGTATTTTCATATTTTTAAATTTCTTTTTTTGTGTTTTGAAAGTAATAGATTTTGTTGTAATTGGATATGATGTCTGTGACAGGAAATTTGCACTAATTATAGGTTTGACGTGCCATTTTATCTTATTAATTATTTTTGCTAATTTTTTTTGTTTCTGTTTATTTTTCACAAACGAGGCGTAGCATAAGGCAGGGTAACGTTAAATTAAATTTTCGGCCTATAAATTAAAAATTAAATTTCGTATGGCCCTATGAATTAAATTTTTTTTGTGTTGTTCAGTTATGAATTATAAATTACAAATTTAGTATTATAAATTAAATATAAATTGGTAATTTATCCTTATCCAGTCCGTCGCACCAAACATTTGATTCACTACAAATACTCCAATTTTCACATCTAATCCGATGAGTAAACAAACGTACGATACAAATACACCCGAACCGACTGGTCGACAGACAATGTATCGCACGACTAACAGTCTGGTGGATTACAATCCCCGTTTATGCAGTCCAAACAAAGAGGGCAAACTGTGTTAATGATGATACAATGGATGGATTAAAGGGTGTATTAAGATCCGTGTCTGATAGAAATTGTAAATATATATGTAATAAACAAATGTGTATAATTAATTTCAGTTAAAAAAAATTGCAGGCGGCAAAAATTTGCGAACAAGTACAAAAAAACCCCAAAAAAAAAGAAATTGTAGTTCAGCGGCCGGTACAGAAATTGTCGTAGTGGACGTCCGGTGGGACTCTCAGTTGGATGTCCGGGAGGGCTTTCGCCCAGCATTTCCCTGCCTCCCCCCCCCCCACGGTTAAAACGGTAACTACTGTTAATAGGCAATCTAACATTGCACAGTAATTACGGTCAGTAACGTTGCCCTTAGTCGCTGCACTGCATCACCAAACAAGAAACTTCGTTGGCCAAAAATTAACAGTTGACAGTAACAAATACAGTAACACATCCATTGTGGATATAAGTAGAATATTAGCGATAGAATTATAACAAAATACTTCTTTACAGTAATAAGTAATGGATTAGTAATAGTTAATTTTGTTTTCACAGATAGGAGTTAGAGGCACCACGTCATAATGTACAAAAACAATTACTTTCATATACCTATTATTATACTATGAACTTCGGTTATTACACATATTATTAGGGTTGTTGGTGTTTTGTAGTGCTTGTTGGCTTGTTAAGGTAAAAATGTTACATGTGAAACGAGGCGTAAATTATTTTCGTTCAGGACTGGACATATTGATCGCATAAGTACAAACAAACTGAGACAGGAAATTAATTACTAAGGAAGTACAATAAGTACATTACATAGGATAACATGGGCCAAACCAGCAAATCTACTTGTATATCGAAGGGATTGGTTTTCTAATACCATCTCCCATGGGGGACTACTAATCCCATCTACGGAAGGTATCATAATCCCAACGTATTCCGAATACACAAATAGTGGGCATTGCATTGGACAATGTTGTTCGGCCCGTGGGGGCCATCACGGGATCCGTTTTGATAATCTAGATCATTAAATGTGTACAGCTCGTCGAGTACTACATGCCTATAAAAAATCACGTTGATTGGATATCGATAGCTTTTTGATTGGAGTAGTTTTCTTTCAACCGTTAACTATAACACCATCCCTTATTTTTATACAAAACTGATTTGATTATATAGTTAGCGATATCCGATAAACATAATTTTTAATACACATATAGTACTCGACGAGTTCTACACATTGAACGGTTAAGATTATCAAAACGGGACCTGTGATAAGCTCCCACGGACCGAACAACACTGTCCTGTGTAATTTTGTTGTGCATCCATGTGTAATTTGTACCGGGACAGACCAATCACTGTGTCATACATTATTACTTGTAATTTGCATCAAGCAATTTATGTTTTTTAAAATTTTAATTTGTGTCTAGTGGTAACTTTTTAGCTTGTTCAGTAACTTTTTAAACTTTTGGTCTTCTTAAAGACATGCCAAACCAGCCCTAAACCATGACAATATTACTTGTAGTCCCATCACTGTCAGTCCCCTGACTAATAATTCCCTCAGTAACAATCCCACCCCTTATAGTTACCTGTACTAATATTGCCCTCTCGCTACAACATTTGTTGTCGGTTCAATGTTCTCTCGCTGCCTGCGTCATGACTAAAATGGAGACTGGCCTCGTTTGGGAACAGGCTGATTTAGAAATTTTTTGGCTATTTGGCTAAAATATAAGCTACAAAAAACTAGTATGTTTGGGATGACTTTTTAATTTTTTACAAAAAGATGTGCAAAAAGTAGAGAGAAAAGAAAATCTTTAACTTTTTTGTATAAGTTGTTGGCTTTTTCATTTTTTTAGTGAATTTTTGGCTTTTTGACTTTAAAAATTAAAATAAAGAAATACAAATTTTCATTTTCCCGTTCTGTTATACAGGTTATACAGAGTATACACCTCAATCTCACTTTCACTCCCCCTCACTCTCACACTCACTCCTCCTCCACCGAACCCAGCCTGGCCGGCGACCACTCCCGACGGTGACCCACTCGTAAACCCAACCCACCGTTGTAGCCCTCATTTTCTCTACTTTGCGAACCATAGCTCCACCGCAACCACCATTGGCTATAGCGAAGGAATTTGTTGAGGAGAACGTGGGCTTTCAGGCCATAGATCAACCAGGTTCGTCCTCCAAACACTGAAATCAAAAATTTAGGGTTATGATTGACAAAATAGATTTGAAATTTGAAAATTAGGGCTTCCAAAATTAGGGCTTTCAAAATTACTCATTCAAAATTAGGGCTTTGAAAATTACGGCTTTGAAAATTACTGTTATGCAGATAAATAAATGGTATGATTGATAAATGTGGAACATATTGTGAGGAACATATATGCATTTACCTTTTACAGATAAAGTATAAATTTTGCAGAACGTAGTATGATTATGCAGAAAGTGATCGAACATAAAATGAAAGGATTACATCTTTGCAGAACATAGTATGATTATGCAGATTCATAATTAGTTGAACAAATGCATATAGTTGTTTAATTTTCAATGTGTGATTGATAATTGAATTTTGGTGTATTTGTTGTCAATCACGCATGATTTGTTGTAATGAACTGCTATCAACTAATATGTTAGCTGCGTGAATTGAATTAACTATTATCAACATTGATAACTATTATCAAATTGAACTGAAATTTTCATAACTATTACTGATTTGTTGATAAGTATTTTAGTGTGCTTTGTTGAAAATCACATGTGTGATTTGTTGATAACTATTTCAGTTTGATAACTATTAGTTGAATCACACTCTCCAACAATCTACCCATAATCATTTCACTTTAGTATGATTTGTCGATAATAGTTGTGTAACATGTGTGATTGATAATTGAATTGACATTGAACTGATATGTTTGTAAAACTGCCATGTTTGTTCAGTTTGAAAATGCTATGTGTGTAACATGTGTGTAATTAATCACAAATGCTATGTTTGAAACTGAAGAAAATGACTGACATTGAACTGCCATGTTTGTTCAAATGCTATTAACAATTTAGTCTGTGTAACCTCTGTTCAAATGCTATTAAACATGGCAGTTTGAACAAATAGATGTTTTCAGTAAATACACACTATGTCCCTCAAATTCAAATAGAACTGCTATTAACCCCATTAAACACAAGCATAGCAGAGCACTACAAATTTCTCATGTATCCAGATTTAAAAAATGGTTTCTTCTTCTAATAATAGCAACATAAGATTACTACCGAAGCTGTGCAATTGTGGAAGAACTGCTGCCATACATATTGTAAAAACCAATGAGAATGGAAATGAAGGGCGTTTGTTCTTTGTTTGCCCATCAAAATATATAAGTATGTATTGGAAATTTTAATCCTTTAGCAGTCACATTAATATTTGTCGTATTTAGCTAACTGATTGTCATGCATTGTAGAGTACCACTCCCACTCCCCATTGCAATTACTTCAAGTTCGTGGATGAAGATGATGAAGACGTTACGTCCAGAATCCGTTTCAACATTAGAGCTTCTGATGCTATAACAGTAGAAGACTTGAACGATGTAAGGACGAGGCTTCATGACTTGGAAAATGACCATGGTTGAAGGCTTGAAAGGATAGAAAATAATATCAAAGCGATGGTGTATTTCATTATCTTTTCTATCATTTTGTACTTGATCATGTAACTTTTGTACTTTATTGTATTTTGGAAAATTGAACGGAAGTTTGTACCAGTTTTGGTTGTATTGTACTTCATGATGTAACTAATGTTTATGGATAAATTTTATTATGATGTAACTTACTTAATAGCTTTGTGGAATGAATTTTATTATGGAATGAATGTACAGAATAAATTTTATAAGTTATTATGATGTAACTTATAATTTTATTATGGAATGAAATTTTATTATGAATTTTATTATGGCAGATCTGGTTTTTGATGCTTTGGTTCTGTAGCTGCTTAAGCCCAAGCCATGCTCGCAGCTACTCAATCAGAATGGGGTCCTCTAGCTTCTAGCCATTCTCTTCCCCATATCTTAAACTAGTGTATTTTGCAATTTTTTTTGTATTGCACAGAATGTGTGGTACATTTCTTCACCATTGTGCTGACTTCTTCATTAATGAATATCAATACTCTGTTTCTGAATGGTCTATTGTATATTTTTTTTGTTTGAAGGGGAGTTGATTAGTTCATAACAATGCACAATGGGAGAAAAATTGCTAATGCACAGGTTGACCCCACGAGGTATGCTTCCATACAACTGTTGTGTTTGAAAAAACAAAACATTTGTGCCCATATTGATGTTAGAGTGTATGAGACCATTGGCCGGTCGTGCACAATTTTTTTTTGCAATTACAGCTTGTGATTCCATTCAATGATTCTAACACTTAAAAGTTAATGATAGCTTCTGATATCGGTCAATGACATTAAAAAAAAATTGCCTTGTCATCATACCAACAAAAATCATAAGACAGCTTTCAGTTGATGACGGTGACCCAAAAAAATACCTTCAACAAAGCGAAAATGATGAAGACATTAACGCATGCACCGTTGAAATAGTTGGCAGAGTTTGATGGTTTGTTAGTTTCTAAGTCGTATTTTTTCGCACCGTGATGGCATCTTACAACACTACGCTTACTAAGTCATACACATGTCGAGGTCTCCTAATCCTCGCTCAAATCAACAATCTCGAAGTCTGAGTAATCTGAAAGGTCAGGGTCCGACACCAGTGCAGGATCCTCCATTATAGCCTTGATCGCAGATGCCGGGTTCGATCCATGTATCTTCGACTCTGCCTTTGCGTTCTCTATGTGTGAGTGCCTTATGAGTCGACGAGTCATTTGATCAATCTTACTTTGCAAACGATGCCTAACTTGGGACTCGCTGACATGAGGGAATTGCCACTGCATTTCAACCGATCGGACTTTAGTAACCTTGACAAAAACACATCGACAGTGGTGTTCACACTGAACTCATTTGGCAAACAGTGAAACTGGAATTCCAAAATACTTCCCCAGGCTAGCATCTTGTATTGGGGTGCAATTGTAATCCCGTAGAGGTTCAAAACTCCACAGTGGGAACCCTGTTTCAAAGAAACGTCAATCACCGAAGGAATCGATATACCCACCTGCATAATCCAATTCTGGTGACTTCGATCAGGAGCTGTCAACCCTTGCAAGTGATTGTCCACGACCGCGTTTACCGTGGTGTGCATCTATAGGTGTGACGGTTCTTGATTGAGTCCAACTTTGTTTTCGCAGGTTGACAAACAATATATGGACGCAAAAACAAACCCAAATGCAAAGGAAACAACACTGGTTACAAACTTTTTTGTGGTTGGTTGTAAATGTTAAATTACCTTAAACCCGTAGTCATTAATACGTTGGTGGTAGGTTTAAAGATGTGAACACGATTATTGTCGTTTGGTGGCAACACCTACCCAAACTGAGTAAAAGCAAATTAATTATTTTGAATATTTCATTTAATAGGTTCGGTGTAGTTGGAAAGGCATATGTATCTGATAAGAGAAATTTTGCTAAGCTTTATGAATGAGTAGACATGTAATTGGGTTGGGGTAGACCAAAAGTTGGGTCGGGTTGGGGCACAAATACAAATGACGAATGTGAATGTATGATAAACTGTGGGTGTGGAAATCAATGACAGTGGGATTGTTCTGATGGAAGGTACAATGCATGTGTGTTGGAAATGCCAAATAATGGACGATCAGGGGTACTGAACGGATGACTTGGTGTATGCAAGAAGGAACGAATTTGTGCAAGATGAATTCGGCCAGTTTGAGAAATTAATACAATGTATGTCACAATGTATGAGGTCTTTTGAAAACATACAAGTCATGTACCATATCTTACAAATACTTACAGCATAGTGTTGTGTAATATTATGAATCTGTACATTTCTTTAAAAAAAGTAGTAAGTAAAATAAACCATACACATATTCTTACAAAATGTCTTATTCGAACAAGATTGAAGCTATTGTTGAAGCTCATGTTGCTCCTGTATTGCAGCAGTTGCAAGATATCTACGAAAGGCTGAATGAAGCGGACACACGGTTGTCAAGTTTGGAGCGGCAAGTCGGCGCTATGAAGCAGAATGTTGATTGGCTGACCGATGAGAAATTGGCGACGGACGAAGCAAAGTCTGATAAGACAATGGATGAGGACAGTCAATCAGACAGTACGGACAACTCTTCAGAAGACGCTGCTGATGATGCAGCAGATATGTAGATTTGTTTTTTTTTTTTTTTAACCTTTCCTGTAAGACGTTGCATTTTTTGTTTTGGCTGGAGTCATATGTGCTAATGGGCTGATATATAACTTACCTACAAAGAGTTGAGTTTTCATTCATAATGTGGTTGGTTTCATTTTTGAAAATTAATTTTTCATTTTTTGTAATTAAATTATAAATTCATTTCGGTAACAAATAAAAAATAGAACTAAGACAGCAGTTCCCAAAAAAAATTATTATAAATTCATTTTGTAATTATATTAGTTTTTATTTATTTTTAAAATTTTGAAATTGTTTTTTTATTACAGTTGCGACATCAAAGTTATGTTGACTAATTGGGCCGCAAGTACATTACTCCAAATATGAGTTAAAAAAACAACCGTAAATTATATTTGTTTCAGTCGCATTCATCCGAACAAGAAACATGCGTAAACAAAATAGTACTAAGACAGCAACCACATCGACATGTTTGATCCATGTTTACATTTGACTTGCACTTTGCAGTTAGTCCATCTTTACATCGTCCAGCAAAAACAATACTGGGGAGCCATAATTAACATCCATATTGAAATCAAAGAATAAAAAATTAGTGAAGTCCTGTTGCCACCCAAATTACTGGCGTACTCCCATTCTCATCACTGGCCTAGCTTATGGCATTGCTCATATGAAGGCACTTCCGGTACTCTACGATCTTTGGATTATTGACATCCATAACGATGTCAACCAACAACTTATGATGCACAGAGGGATGGAACTTTGTACAGAAAGATCATAAGACAAATCAATTAAAATTGCAGGACATGCAAGGAAGGATTTGATTGACCAATGGAAATGAAGCGGTAGAATGTACCTTGTGTGGACCGGGGCTTAAATCAGGTTGCTGCATGAATTTGATGACGAACATCCCACAGTCAAACGTGCTACAAAAATAATTTCACATTAAATTTGTCATCAATGTCAGTAGGTTTATTAAGTCAGTCATGCAGCATACACATTAATGTGGGGGAGGGATTGTGGATTACTCGTCCAGTTGTTGTACTGGCCTCTCATCTAACATGCGGAGGTGGAAGCTATGCACGTCTGTAACATAATCATTTCCAAAGTGTAGTTGCAACAAGTCGTGCATAGTTTGAACCTGTTCCACAAGGTTGAAGTTGGTTTATGTAAAGGATGTTCAAGTTTGTTGTAGTGTTGAGAAATGCACCAGGACATACCAAATTTTTTGCTACATTTAGCTTCCTTTTGTTCGGTCGGTTGGATGGGAACGAGTCAAATAGGTAGGCTACACGGTCCACTATATCAATTTTAACGCACAACCAATGCACTCCTCTGTAATTGAAAGGCATGTAAATCTACACGCAAACAAAAAGGCAAACCTTGTTTAGAGGCCATGTAAACATGTAATGGCTTTCATATTTTCGTTTTAATATAACGGGATGAGCATTGATATTACCCTTTGGCATGCATCAATCGCACCAGTGTATCTGTCATGTCCGAAAAATGATGTGACGATATTTTCATGGTGCAAAGGTTGCGTATCTTTATTTAGAATCAAAGTCTGCATGTGTAATGTATAAAGGTCATTGACGGAAACATTTGTCAAAATATGTCATACACAAAATACAACATAGCTTTAAACACTTACTTACCGACAGATATACGGGAAAGAACCAATCAGTATGCCTCTCGTCATTGTGTAAATCCCTCTGTCTATTAGTCAATTGCACCACCACCAAGTTAATTGGCTAGAACATTGTATGGAAGACACAAGGCAAGTTGATTAGAAAGGTTTCTGAGTTCAAGGGTACTGAAAAACGCAGATTCATATGTGCGCAGCCAACACTTACAGTATCGGATAGCCACGACCCTAGTTTGAGCGTGCGTATGTCATGCCGAGTACCAACTTCACATGCCCGTCCATGAAGATTCATGGAAACAACAATGTCCCTACAAGCAATAATGATCCTTAGAACGATAGTTATTTCACAGTGGACTGTCATTTAAAATTTGCAAGTACTAAATAAAACAATACATTTCATTTTTGCTATCGTCAAATACATAGTCGAGAAGTTTTTGTTCCTCCGCTGATAACAACCCTTCGTTGTCCAACATCCTGAACGAGTCCTACAAAAATAAATAGCTAACTAACACTACACATTTCATAAAAAAAAAAAAATTGAAGCTTACATTACAAGGTCGATAGTCATAAAAAAGAACGTGAAATGATGTATAAACTGTGAACCTCAGAGTTTTCCCAACTTGTGATGTTTGGTGCGGAGTTTGTTACAAATGTGTACAAACATATGCCAGCAGTCATAACTGCAAACATGTAATTGTTTGACAACTAGTACAATACAACACAGATGATTGTAAAATTAGTAATTCACATTATTGATGTGGGCATGAATTGGGTATTCAGAACTTGTGGGGCATTAAAGGCAGTATTTGTACCTTGTTCACCTTATTCACACCATTAACATCCATAGGTGAACTGATGTCGTCAACTCCACTATTTGTTTTGCTATCGATGCACAATTGCATATCTCTGACATCAGTGGCTTGAACTCCACTTCCACGCATTTTTCCTTTTCCTTTTCGTTTTCCTCTTCCTCTTCCCTTTGCACTTCCTCTAACGATTCCAGTTGCTCCCAATGGTTGGCCAAGCTTAGTAGGAGAAGTATGCACATTGCACGCCACGTTCTTGACGCCCACTGACTGAAGGCCAAGACTGTATTTATCTTCAGTTTCGTATGTTTCCCCCGACTGAAGGCCTCTCTTCTTCTGGTTGTCCCAACCTTCTTCGATGTTGAGCTTGTGCCCATCATGGAAATGACTTTTGTCCCTTGCCAAGGTTCCCTTCAAATTCTGTTGTTGGTGATCCACCCCTTGTACATCTGAGATATTACACTCCATTGGGTTAACTTCGTCAGATGGTTTGACCACGCCATCGTCATACGCCTCGACTCCAACAGCAGGGTCCACACCCTGTTTGTCCACGCCTGCCGGTTGTGGTCTAGAGAATATACCTTCAATGAGGTGGTGTAGCATTTGCTTCAGTTCACCTAAATTGGTTTGTTCAGTGAACGGTTCATTGCAGCCCAAACTGAAACGTTGAAGCAGTTGCTTCAGCATTTCCTTCAGTTCAGCAACATTGGAGGAGAGGTTAATGATACACACATCATTTCCTTCCACCTAATCATACATACACATTCGTAAACTTAGTCTTATAAATCATCTTCAAATGATGTGGCTCAACTCTGTCAAAATTGCGTAATGATTGGATAGATTACCTTGTCATTGTCAACAACTTGCTTGCCTTGGAAATGTTGCAACATCTCCATTAAATCTGTTTGGTTGTAGAGAACTTGCTTCATCATTTCCTTCAGTTCGCAAATATCAAACTCTAAATTGCTCATACGGACTTTATCGTACTGTCCTTTTTGTTGGTTCTCGACATGGCATGCATCCATGTCAGCATCATCGGCGTCGCTTTCGTCGTTACTGTAATCAAACTCCACCTAATCATAGAAACGCATAAATGAAGTCTGACATTGTATGTTGAAGTCAAGTGGGCCGATGGTGTGAAATGTGCACGTGGTGGGAATGCGTACCGCAATTGTTGGAAAATTATGTTTCCTTCTGATACGTCGCAGCGTCTCCCGTATTTGGGTATCACCTCAATCATGAAGCCGAGGTGTGGACCGCGTTGTAGCCGACGTACTTGTCGAGCTCAGACAAACACAATCAAGGTACAATAGCTGTAGACATTAAGGGGCACACCATAATTAATTTATTCTTCCCCCAAAAATCAACTATATTCAATAACAATGACATTCATTCTTCTAAATTTTGCAGCAGAACGTACATAGAATACCGATTTTGTTTACGATGCTATCAACTTTATAAGCACATATCATGCAATGCTTTTTGGGGAAAAAAATGTACAGCAAACCAAGGACTTTATTGATGAAACAAAGAAAAAAAAGTTATGTACATGTTTGTATATATGAATGGCTGTAACCCAAAAGACCTTTCCCAGAATCAATACGTTTGGTTTGGTAATGGTCCTATCAAGGTTTCTTCTGTATATTCTTCTTCAACTCTGCCTACAAATGTGTATAATATTTCCTATGTCATTCTGTGTCTGATTGATTATTCCAAACCGATGAAGATCAATCAATTATGTTCCCCTCTTCGCAACGTAGGCAAATTGGTTCCTCCATTGAGGTCCGTCATACTTTTTGCCCTGTACTGTTTGTTCTTAAATTCATGATGGTAGTCGCAGAAAATATATTTCTGCGAGTACCATACTTGGTCAGGAAGAGTGTTATTTGTCGTACTCACAAAGCATGTAACATTGTATGTCCCAATCAAGGCCAATTTGTTGAACCATGATAGAACAATGCATGAAACATATGAACGGGGGAATGGAAAAAAAAAATCGAGTTATTGGCATACCATTAGCAGAAAAACACATCCAGTTGCACCGCGATGACCTTTATACTTGCGAACACCGTTGTGAAGGAATTACAGTGTCAACTTTGCCCAATTACAAGCTCGCATACCATTCGCGTCCTTCACGGCATGAATGAACGATGGCTTCGAGGCGGTCATTGTGGTCGGACATAACATGGCCCCCAACACGTACAGCGCAAATTTCCTTCGAAACTCATCCTCTGCACCATCAGTCTCGGTTAGATAAAGTCTCAACTTGTACAAAGGAATGACTCCGTTAACAACTCCAACCTCATCGTAGATATTGGGATATGCTTCTAATGACCCAGCCAACTGCACGTCATCGCCTTCACACGACATTCCCAATAAAACATTAACTGCCTTACAGGTGAGCCTGAGTTGACGACCATGAACATTCAATGAACTACTGTCAGGATCGAAGTTCTGTACCAACCATGCGCACAAGTCGTGATCTATACATGTACACTTCATCCCCAGGAGGCCAGCAAACCCAATGTCAATGTCTGTCTGCTTTTGTGCTTTGTTGAACCGGTTAACTAGCTCAACAATTGACTTCAATGATATGCGGAGTTGCCTTTTACCCTGCACATTTTTTACCCTTAAATTAATACAAAAATACAACCAACAATGTCAGCAAAGCAGGACCTAGCCAAATGCATTTATGAAAACATGAAGTATGTAATGACCTTTTCAGACTTCAGTGCACATGGTACTACTTTGGCGTGTTCCTCGGCGCTCGCCTTAGCCATTTCCGCAAACCTCTTTTTCTTATCAGAGGGGAGTGCCTCCCACCTTTCCCCAATCTCCTTTCTACTCTTTAACCACGAAAGTGACAGACGTACATGATAAGTAACAACTACGAATCCAAAATAACTGTAACTACAACTTTATGCCAAACACAATTTGCGTGCATTGTTGGTAATTAAATAAGATTGCAAATACAAATAACAGTTGCAGGAAAAAGTCAGCGACAAAACGTAGCTGGACTTTTACAACAAATTGAAATTTACGAAAACAATAGGAAGGTGACATTATTACATGCTACGATCCTATAAACGTGAAACAATCACAAGCCCACTACGATCATTCAATACAACGTGTGGATAGCAAACCAACCATGTGTTTCCATCATAGTGTATTATAGAGAATACAGATTTCGACACTCACCATTTTTCGTCAAGTGTTGTCTGGCCCTTGTATTTCCTTGAATTGTCGTCGGCTGCATGCAAGCATTGTGAAGCTTATCATCACTGAATCTTAAATATGAATATATATATATATATATATGCAAGTATTTATGTCAAGCTGGCCCCGAAATCCACATAAGACACCTTCATACATCCGGGACTGAATCGACACCAATTTAAACATTTTCAAACATGCGGAATAAAACCAATTTCAAACATCACAAACTGAACTTCGACAAGGCACGTAGTTTCACTACAAAAAATGTAATTCCAAATTGTCAAAATGAACAACTAATACCTGTAACAAATGAATGGTGCAACTGGCCGCTTTCGACAAGACCCAGGGATAGTGTCAGACATTTGGATATGTTGTTCGGCAATTGTCTTCAATCTTTTCCTTCCCTTTTATGAAAGAGCAAATCATACAAATTAGATTGAAGGGAAAATTACAGGGGTGGTGTACACATTTTGTCCGTTGTCTAATTTGAATCGATGCAGTTTAAACTCCCTCAATTCTAACACTCCATTTTAAATTTCCTAGACAATTTTGGTCAAATTGCTAATGTCGTTTGTGATTTTTATAACAAATATTGTAATGCCAATTGATTGAGATTATGTAAGTTCAGTAAAGTTTTAAGTTGACTACAACAAAAAAAACAGTTGCCACGTATATGCATATTTTCTGATAGAAAAGAGTGAAGAGTTGTAATCAAATGGACGTAATTGAAACAGAAGTTCACAATTGATGAAGCAAAGCGAGGCCATTCAAAATTTGTGCAAAACAAATAACACAAACACAAAAGTACATGGGCTACTGTAAGAATTGATCCCAAAAAAAATTCAGCGTATTCCTTGGTGATGGATTTCGTTTATTTACAAACATATGTACGAAACCAACTGGTAGCAAGTCTTGAAGGAGAAAACTAACATTGTTGGTGCCAGGTGACCAATATCCATCAGATGCAATGATGACAATTCATGCAAAGTATTCCAATCAATATTTACAATAACACAAACAAACGGCTGCAACATGTAGCTGTTAACCTGAAAATTTTGCGTAAACACAGACAACAAAACGCAGAATTTCCCAACACATATACAGATTTTGAAACGGACAAAAGAAAGGACACACATCAAAATTTTGCATTTAGTTCACACAGCTTACAATTGAAATAATTATGTGTACAAGCGATAAATGCATAATTTCCCAAAAATTGAAGAGGAAGGACTGCATTTTGTTTTTCATTTAGGGCTGAAGGACTGCACGCACATACTTTTATGAAGGCCCGACTAAAAAGGACAAAGAAGCAACTAAACTATTTCATGACGGGGTTAAACAATCTGGACAGGATTCTGCTGTCACTGAAATTGGTGCTCATCCCAGGCAAAAAAACCAGATGAAACCCCATCAAGTTGAGGGCTTCAATTTCCTACTGAGAAACTTGGTTGTAGAGAATCGAGGTGGCTGCATCCAGGCCCACGCTCCATTACCTTCGGGTGCTCAGACAGTGGGCAGATCAGAGAAGAATACTTTTCTAGGCGTACAAGCAAGTTTCTTCAATTGTATGTGACAATGAAACAAGCAAGACTACCGCTGCTTGCCAACAAATATTACTAACATACCCATCCATTCTCATTCTAGACGAAGGTCATACCCTCACAAATGAAAGTACGCATTTCATGAACTCGCTCAATAAACTCCAGATAGCCTGCAACTCCTGAATGACAGTTACCTTTCTCTTCAAATGTAACTGATATTCAACAGAAAGATGACAATTTCAAGAGAAAGGTAACCGTCATTCAAGAGTTACGTGCAATGACAGGCAAGGCTGTCCATTTCTACGAATGAGATTTTCTTCATGAATTGCCTGGGCTTGTTGACTTTTCTGCATTTCTTCACCTCAGCCCTACAACAGTTCGTGAAGTTGAAGAACTGAACAACTTAGTTAAGAAGATCAACATCACCTGGGATGGGAGCACACTCTATGTGCATGCACAGTTGAGATCTCTCCTAAAGAGTTCACCTATAGACACGTCAACCACAGAAACAGAGGGCATTGAAGATGCCCGGATGGACCACATCTTAGAAAAGTTGGATATTAGAGAAGGGTTGAAGGCAAACTTCTTCCTTAATCTGTTAGGCTTGTCCGAATCAGGTGGGGAGAAGGTACTGGTTTTCAGCCATCGTCTCCAGCTGCTTAAGTTGTTGGTAAGGCTAGCCATGAAAGTGAAGGGTTCGACTCTGGGAAAAGAATTGGGTGTGGGGAACGAATAGCTCTCTACAAAATTTGAAAATCGTCATCCTCATTTCAACTCTTTCAATTGACTTTCCTATGTTTTAAGTTCAATACCGTCAACTATGCATGAACTTCAGCACTGAAATAAACAATTGTTTCCTGTGTTACACAGACTTGGGTACGGGTACCGGGTGCAGGTATGTATGTACAGGTCCGACTCATTAAATCTTATATTCAACGGTATGCTGTCTGGGGAAAAATTATCATATTTTTAATCTAATATGTGACATAAAATGGTACTATATGTAACTTACAGTGTCAAAATGACATTTATAGTAATTTGACAATAATTTGCACATATAATAATTGTGTTATATACAATTATATAAGAAGTGTCCGTTGAAAAGTATCTGACACATATCCCATACCCTTGTCCGACTCTCAGGTGTCCGACACGGGTATTTGATATATTTTGAAGAGTCCGCGTAACACAGATTGTTTCTAAACATAAGTTCCGGAAATATAAAATCACCGAGTACTACAAAATTGAAAGCATAATTCAACCGAGTGTGCTAGCTGTTGCGGAATCAAGATTAGTCATTGTTTGTTTATCGAGTTTCTTATTTTTGCTTTTTTGGGTACTCTAAAAAAAAATTGTTTTTCCCGTGCCAACATTACACAAAAAATTTTTTTCTTTGGTTATATATAACCTAACCTAACAAGTTGGCCATGTAAATGCAGAACACCTTTTATGCTTGTTGCTAACTACTATGATGCCTATGTTCAACTTGCAGCACTGATAGCAGAGGGAAGACTTCCTATTCGAAAGGGAGAAAATACAAAAATCGAGTACAGAAGAGTTCCTATTGGGTCGATTTCGGGCAGCAGAGGGAAGAGTTCCTATTCTAATAGCACAAAATACCAAAATGGAGTACAGGACAGTTCCTATTGGGTCGATTTCGGGTTGGGTGTGAAGGTATATGCGAATGAAAGAAGACATACAAGAAGACAGAGAAAGAGAGAGCACGAAATAAAGGAAATACCAACCGGAGCAGACAAACCGACGGTGGTGCTCGATTAACCCTTGCGGTTGTGCTCCAGTGACAAAAATCAACTTCAAAAAAGAATTTATGCATCCACTTCCATGGCTAGCCTTCCCAAGAACTTAACTGATTAATGTTCGCCAAACTCAAGTAAATAAGCTTTGTTCTTTCAATATGATTTTTGCCCTCAAATATTTTTCTTTGTAAAACCCTACAGCTACGGGGAAATGGAACAACGGAGACACAGGGGGAGAGAAAGACAAACAGAGAGAGAAGGTCCGAGATGGAAAAGAGACGGACGGGCCGAGGGAACTTACACCTTTTCTAAACACTACGGCATTTTTGAAAAATTTATACTTTTTCTGACAACTTACACCTTTTTATGAAAAGTTACGTCATTTATAAATTAATTTTGTTCATAAAAGTTACACCTTGGAACTTACACTTTATGTAAAAACAAAAATTACACATTTTCTCATGTCCCTTAAAGCTTTTGTGGAAAAACATACGCCTTTCCTGAAAACTTGAATTACACGTTTTGTGAAGTGACTTACCCCTTTTTTGAAAAAACATACACATTTTCAGAAAATTTACACCTTTTGTAAAAGAAATTTTTTCATACAATTTACACATTTTTAAAACATTCACCTTTTCTGAAAACTTATATGTTGTAGTGAATCCTCTTACACCATTCCTCAAAAGTTATACCTTTTTTAAAATATTTTTATTCCAAAAATTTGCACATTTTGTTCGATCTTACACATTTTCTGAAAACGAACCTTACACCTTTTGCCAATTTACTTACATCTTTTGTGGAAAAACTTACAGCATTTCTCAAAAATTACACCTTCTATCACTACAACAAAATGGTACTTTAATGACAAAATCACTTCGTCTCCAATAGTGAAATTTTCGTCACCAAATTGATCCGTGACGAAATAATTTCGTCACCACGTTCGTCCCCAATTCGTCGTCACTAAAAGTACCCGGTGACGAAAATTTATTTTGTCACCTATTATTGGCATTTGGTGACGAAATATTTCGTCACTAAATGTTAAATATTTTGTCATCTATAATATCCATTTCGTCACCAAAATTAAATAAAATTTTATTATATTTATTTTGGATGACAAAATATTTCGTCATTAAAAATAGTGATAAAGTTTTTAGTAACGAAAATATCGTCACCAAAAGATGAAAAAAAAGACCCTTCAGTGACGAAAACTTTTTGTCAAGAAATATTTTAATTTAGTGATGAAATAGCGAATATGTGTGACAAAATTATTTGTTGGGATTAGAAAGTTTTAGTGTCAATTTTTTTCGTCACCAATAATAAATAATTTTTAAAAATTGAGGGGAGGGTTATATTTGCAATTTATATATTTTTTTCAATAAACAATACCTGTACATTTTAATAATCTATTAAATAAAATATTTAATACAAATCAATATAAAATTAACTTGTTCATTATCATAAAACAACCCAAGAAAATTACATGTCTCATAGTATCAAGAAATTAATATATAACATCCAAATTATAACATCTATTTTAGTAAAATCAAAAACTACAACACAATCAAAATAACTTGTGCATTTTAATAACCTGCTGAATATAATATCCATTACAAATCATTACAAAAACCTATTCATTTGGTAATATCAACAAAAACCTGTTCATTTTAATCTATTCAATAAAATATCAACAAAAAGATAAGATCCATCACAATATAATCATAGCCCACAACAACATAGTCAAAATACATGTTTGGTAATATCAACAAAAAGTACAACTACACTGTGATGGATGTGTCTAGTAATATCAACAAAAGACTCTTGCTATGCAGGTTACCAAATTCGTTCATCTCCAATCTGCCATTTAAAAAAGAAAAAAATAAAAAAAAAGACAACAACAACAAAGGGTTAAGGTAACCATTCACTAAATATGTTAATATGCAACCTATAAGAGAAAAAAATAAAAATTTCAAAGTAAATTTTAAACCAAATTTTTACCGTGCTTGTTCCGTAAATTTTTACAACTTACATTAGTTCCTCCCAAGGTGTTCATAATATTTATTGGCCTTTTAACGACTATTTCAAGATTTTACTCCCTAACGGCCTATTTTCAAGCCTAAATGTTTTCCAACCGAGAGTCCTATGATTGTTCTGTAAGTTTTCACAACTTATGTTGATTCCTCCCAAAGTGTTCGTGATAATTTCTGATAATCTCAAGGTGTTTGTGATGTTTTTCGAGCCTTTAGATGCATACTTCACTATTTTCCCGGGACCATGTGCCTTAATGTCAAAAGTAGTTTTTTATTCTACCCTAGTTAAAGAAGAAATGTTCTACTAAATTAACATATAAACATAATATACTAACCAATAAGCTTGTTCATCAGAATCTGAAGTTTCCCCATTCTCAAAATTTCCCGTGATACCTTTCTGCGTCAAACACTCTATGATACTTTGTATCTTCTTGCTTTGTTTCTTCTCTGACTTTTGAAACCTTGCAATTTGTTCATTTTGCTGTGCTATTTGCATCTCAAGGCGTTGAACATAGTCACTATTTTCAGCAGGTGCAACAATAGTCTTCATAGAAGAAGAAGGCCTCAAGCCGAGTCCTTTCACATAACCTAACCTTGGCTTAAGCACCTTAACTGACAACTCCTCTTGGCTTAAAGGGATCACACCAGTCCGCGAGAGGTGTTCGGCTTGCGTCTTTATCATGTTGTCCTGTTAATTTAAAATAAATCGAACAATTATTAGTTATTCTACCCTACAAAGCAAATAAATAATTTTATCAAAATTAATATGCATTGCCTTGTACATACATAATTAGCTTGGCTCTCCGACGAAATCCATTCATGTGTGTTCGAATTATAGTGGATGGACTTGTAAAACTTTGCCAAATCAGGAACTTCTCCATTTGCAATTATCTGATTCATTTGTTTTTGAATGTTATTTCAAATATTTAAATAACAAAGCCTACTAATCTGATAAAATAAAATAGCAGAACACACCGAGCTGTGCACCCTAACCGGGATTGATTTTGATCCACATCTATGTTTTGTTTTCATTTGCATCCTATTATTCACATTAGTTAGTGATTGTTCCTACACGATTGAAACACCAATAAAAACAACAAAACTTAACATTAGTAAGAAGAAAATTAATTTTTGACAATTAACATAAAACATTATACCATGAATTCTTTACTATTCCACTTCTTGTCAATTAGAGATGTCCATTGATTAAGAGTAACACTTGTAGGTGGGTGGCTTCTCGCGTACTCCTCCCCTCTTGCATCCTTAAGTTGCTTGTATTGTTTGTGCAACCTATAGGTGAAGCTACTCAATCGCCGACCAAACTGTGTGTTTAAAGTCCTTGCTACATCACTCGGATTGCCTTGTAGATCAAACTGATCCTACAAAATCAAATCATTTTTTTTATAAGTTAAATAACCTAAATTTCAGACAAGCAGCAATGAGCCTGACTAAACAACAAAGAAAAAAAGATTGCATCAACAGATGTGTTAACAGTTGCAATTTAATTCCTAGATATGCAGGCATTATATATTGTAACAGTTGCAACAGATGTGTTAACAGAGGAATATGATGTCCATGTTTTTCTAGCAGCAAGTTCTTGTAATCACCCTAACAAAGAGAGTATTTCTTTCACACAATAATTACCATGTAATTTCAATTTCAATTTCAATTTCAATTTTCATGTGTCATGCCTCTTTTACTTGACAATAATTACCTCCAAGCGTTGGATCATCGGCTTCTTATCAGCATCGTGAACCTTATTCCACCTACAAATGCTCAAGTCTGGTAATTGCGTTCGAACCTCTATGCCAATCTTGGAGGCCAACTTAGAGGCTTGATCTCCCACTGGCGCACGGAAATGTTCAGGTACAGGAACCAACATCTTTCCATTTTTCTGGACAATGCGTTGGGTTTGTATGCCGCGTGTTGGACCACGACCACGTCTGTCATGTGATGCTGTAAGGACATAATGTTAATTGAGTTAATAAGTAAACAAATGCAAGTTAGACCTTAAATTAAATATAAACAACTTTGCAAACTTACCAACACTACTAGATGCAGTCACCTCATGCACAGGTTGCACATTATGAGGTGGTAAGGGTTGGGTACCAATCTCTTGACGTGGGGGATCCATCCCTTCTTCTGGGGTGGGAGTTAATGGCCTCGAATAAGGCTGTAAACGTAACCCCGGTGGCATCTCTTGTTCCTGAAATAACATAATCGAATAGTAAAGAAGATATTTAACACAGTTAAAATATATTTTAAAAAAGATATGATGTTTAAGATATATGAAGAAGATATTTAAATAGTAAATGATATGTTCACACACAAATATAAAATAATGTATATAATACCTTGCGATAAAAGGAACCCAATGACTCGTTATCACTATCGTTCTCACTCCCTGACGGATTATACTCATCATCATCATCTACCTCAACCCTAATTCCCTTTTCCTTTGCATTTGCACATTTGGGCTGAACCACACTCATCAAAGAATTTGTAATATTCTTCACTCCAAGATTGTTCATTACCTCATAGTTCTTCTTGATTCGCTTATTTCTTTGTTTCTCATATTCTGTTAGCTTCTTAGTTCTCAAATCACCTGGTTTCAGCCATTGTCTTTTTCCTCCGACCATTTTCTACAACTATATAACATAATTCATTTCTCCACAACCTGTAGCATTCAATTTCCAACCATATACAAAACTTAACTATTAACTGTACATATCAAAGAAAATAAGAATCCATAAACATAGTATAATCCAACAAATACGTATACTATCTAAACCAACAATTAAAATCCAAATTAAACAAAATCTTACTAATAAAACATATCAGGTGTACATGTTTTCCATAAACAAAAATATAATGTAAATTACGCCCGTACAAACATCATCAATCTGTCCCAAAAACATCACTGTATCCATGCCAACATCATCAATCTGTAACAAAAAAATAATATCCATTAACATTTTATTGAATAACATTCGCATTTACAATTATATAATAAATAAATAAATAAATTAGATACAACTTGAAAGTTATTATTTTCATGGAATCAATTACAAAATCATTTTATTTTTTAAGTAATTAGAAACTAAACAAAAACAGAAACAATGGTGATTAGGCTCATATGGAGTCAAGCTTTTAGGGGTAGCAATTTGCAATATCTCAGCAAGAATGTTATAAGAAATCCATTGGAAGGAGTCCTATGGATGTCCAAGGTGAAATTTTGGGAGGAAGCCCATGTTAGCAAGGAAGTCACATTGGTAGTCTTTTTATCAGAGAGCCCCATTGGTGCCAACCCAGCGGTGGGGCAGGATGTAATTTTTGAAACCTCAAAGGGTAATATGTAATTTAGCTAAACTTCAAGTGGGGTGTATGTAATTTGCCCATCAAAATAAACAAGTTTTCAAGTCCTAATATGACCATGAAAAAAAAAGAGAAGGAATGTTCCCAAGATTTTCTTTTCCCAATTTTTTTATTATCCAATTGTTCTATTAAGGAGATCTACACCATCTCTACTTTTTGTATTTGCTTTATTATAGCTGAAATTTCATATTTGTCACGAGGAAGCTGTCCGTGACAACCACACGATGACTCGGGGCTGTTTTAGATTTTCGCCCCCGGAACGCCATTTTTCAATTAAGTTTAAGGCGTTTTCAACTCTAACTCCTAATCTACGGGTCCAAATTACATTCCGTCTATTGTCACAGGTCATATTTGTCATGGGGAAGCTGTCCCTGACAGCCACATGGTGGTTCGAGGACTGTTTTGAATTTTCGCCCCTGAAACGCCATTTTTTGACTAAGTTTAAAGCGTTTTTGGCTCTTAACTCCTAACCTACGCGTGCTATTTACATTCCGTCTGTTGTCACAGGTCATATTTGTCAAGGGGAAGCTGTCTGTGACAGCCACACGGTGGCTCGGGGGCTGTTTTGAATTTTCGCCCCAGGAAAGCCATTTTTAGACTAAGTATAAAGCGTTTTCGGCTCTAACTCCCAACCTAAGCGTGCTATTTACATTCCGTTTGTTGTCACAGGTCGTATTTGTCACGGGGAAGCTGTCTGTGACAGCCACACGGTGGTTTCGGGACTTTTAAATTTTTGTCCCCGAAACGCCATTTTTCGACTAAGTTTAAGGCGCTTTCAGCTCTAACTCCAAACCTATATGTGCTATTTACATTCCGCTTCTTGTCACGTCGTATTTGTCATGGGGAAGCTGTCTGTGACAGCCACACGATGGTTCAGGGGCTGTTTTGAATTTTTGCCCCCGGAACATCATTTTTCGACTAAGTTTAAGGCATTTTCGGCTCTAACTACCAACCTGCACGTGCTATTTACATTCTGTCTTTTGTCACAGGTCGTCTTTGTCATGGGGAAGCTGTCCGTGACAGCCACAGTGGTTCGGGGGGGCTGTTTTGAATTTTTGCCCCCGGAACACCATTTTTCGACCAAGTTTAAGGCATTTTCGGCTCTAACTCCCAACCTACGCGCGTTATTTACATCCTGTCTATTGTCACAGGTCGTATTTGTCATGGGAAAGCTGTCCGTGACAGCCATACAGTGTGTCGGGGGCTGTTTTGAATTTTCTCCCTCTGAACGCCGTTTTTTTACTAAGTTTAAGGCGTTTTCGGCTCTAACTCCCAACATACGCGTGCTATTTACATCCCGTCTGTTGTCACAGGTCGTATTTGTCATGGGGAAGCAATCTGTGACAGCCATTTCGTCTTTTTTTACATAATTAATTAATTAGTTAACGAATTAATGTGTTATTTCGTTTCTCCTCTTATTTGTATAATGTCAAAACAATTCCAAGTTCTCCAAAACAATAATGTCAATATGTGAAGTATTTTTGTAGAACTTTTAGTATCATATAAATAAAATTCTTCTTACCAAATAGGGCAATTGCCATCTGAACCCTGCAATAGCGTTGTGAGTCGTAAAACCACGTAGAGGACAAAGGTGAGAAACTACCATTTAATACTACAAAAATAAAAATAAAAAAGAGTATGCCTAGTTTAGTCCCCATTGGATGTGGGTAGAGAGGTAGATTGAGTACAGACCCAACCTTTGGCATTATTTGTACAAAATGGCTACTTTTACAGAGATACTATGTTACAATATGTCAACACCACAATTCTGAACAATGAATTCATGAAGCATGTAATTCACTAGAATCAAATTTGTAACCTAGAAAATTGCTAGAAAACTAGGTGAAGTTGTTTGGGTCTACTTTAACATGATTTTCTCTTCCACAACCAAACTAACAAGCATTAGCTATAGGAAAACAGACCACCACACAAAGACACACACACCCAAATAAGGCAGGTAGTAAAAGCAACCTTGCATGGTAGTTAGTGCAGGAAAAATATTTCTGAGAAATAAAAAGAAAGAAGCCACTCTTATTGTAGATATAGCATTAAAACCAAATACCTTAAACCACTGTGTGTGTCTTTGCCTCAAAAAACCCAATTCACTTGCTGCCACAGAAGAGGAGGGTCTCTTGTCTTGGACCAATCTTCTACTTTGCAAGAATCTACTTCTCAATAATGACTTCAAAACAAGTACAACATAAAGCAGTCAAAAAGATTTCAATGCTTCATGGGCATAAATCCCAAACTTGTTAACATCATGGCTAAATGCCAAGCATGGAGACAAAGCATAAAACAGATATATATATGTGTGTATGTGTGTGTGTGTGTATGAATATTTTAATATAAAAAAGAAAAGACATAACTTGAATCATCTCGACAAGTAAACACGCATGATACACAACTTTCTCATAACATGCATTGAATAATAATTGTGATCTTTACACAGTATTCCTGTAGAATACAAAAAAGAAAAACTGATGAAACAATTTAAGAGAATAATTTGAAACATTCGAAGTCAAACTTAAATATATGAGGTATGAAACAGATCCAGCAATCACTACATACCAGAATGTTAGCACCAATACTAGTTCCAACAGCAAATAGAGGAGCCTTGGCATATTCATGATGAAGATAATGAATAACTTCACTTTTATGAATCCAACAAGTTAAAGTAGAGTTTTTCCCCTTTAAAATAATCCCACAAGATGTATAAATAGGTCCCTTACTAATCCTAGTTTAATCCTTAAAGTAAACCTTCAATCCAAATTCAACAAAAAGTAAGACAAACAATCCCAACCATACAAAAAAATTCAGATTATTTAATATGAGATTATATAGGTGTAGGAGTGATTGACACAAAGTTTAAAATAACTAAAGCCTAAATGGGTGTCGAAACATGGAATTAGGAAATGGTACAAAAGATTGTATAGCAAAAACAAGTAATGTCAGCACAAACCTAAAGCAAAATCACCAGCCTAAATACTTTACCCCAGGCCTGCTAACCAATCCCCCTAATGCAAACTTTGACTTTTTGCAAGTTGAAAATAATATCATTAATTGAAAAATCCAAGGAGGGGCAAGATACTTTGATCCACATTGCAATCCTTAATTTAATAGTCTCACACAGCTCCCCAATTTACCAACAATTCCATTTTAAATTAATGAGCTCGTCAAAACAACTCAAGAGGAGCACAAGGACATTGCAGAAACAGAGTGCAACCAGTGTAATTTTTCAAAACAAAGTTGTGATTGACTTTTGGCAAAGGATTGAATTTGAATTGGTATTTATCTTTCTTGTGAAGAACTGGATTAAAAGATTATAACATGGTTCAATAATTCAAAGTCCTGTAATCACATTATTCTTTAGCAAAGCAGAATAACCTTGGTACAGCAGCAAGTAATATTAAAAAATGAAAACCAGGTTAACTGAATATTTCTGTTTGCATAATCTACGGGTCCGAATTACATTCCGTCTATTGTCACAGGTCGTATTTGTCATGGGAAAGCTGTCCATGACAACCACATGGTGGTTTGGGGCTGTTTTGAATTTTTGCCCCCAGAACTCCATTTTTCGACTAAGTTTAAGACGTTTTCGGCTCTAACTCCCAACCTACGCGCGTTATTTACATCCTGTCTATTGTCACAGGTCGTATTTGTCATGGGGAAGCAATCTATGACAGCCATTTCGTCTTTTTTTACATAATTAATTAATTAGTTAACGAATTAATGTGTTATTTCGTTTCTCCTCTTATTTGTATAATGTCAAAACAATTCCAAGTTCTCCAAAACAATAATGTCAATATGTGAAGTATTTTTGTAGAACTTTTAGTATCATATAAATAAAATTCTTCTTACCAAATAGGGCAATTGCCATCTGAACCCTGCAATAGAGTTGTGAGTCGTAAAACCACGTAGAGGACAAAGGTGAGAAACTACCATTTAATACTACAAAAATAAAAATAAAAAAGAGTATGCCTAGTTTAGTCCCCATTGGATGTGGGTAGAGAGGTAGATTGAGTACAGACCCAACCTTTGGCATTATTTGTACAAAATGGCTACTTTCACAGAGATACTATGTTACAATATGTCAACACCACAATTCTGAACAATGAATTCATGAAGCATGTAATTCACTAGAATCAAATTTGTAACCTAGAAAATTGCTAGAAAACTTGGTGAAGTTGTTTGGGTCTACTTTAACATGATTTTCTCTTCCACAACCAAAATAACAAGCATTAGCTATAGGGAAACAGACCACCACACAGAGACACACACACACCCAAATAAGGCAGGTAGTAAAAGCAACCTTGCATGGTAGTTAGTGCAGGAAAAATATTTCTGAGAAATAAAAAGAAAGAAGCCACTCTTATTGTAGATATAGCATTAAAACCAAATACCTTAAACCACTGTGTGTGTCTTTGCCTCAAAAAACCCAATTCACTTGCTGCCACAGAAGAGGAGGGTCTCTTGTCTTGGACCAATCTTCTACTTTGCAAGAATCTACTTCTCAATAATGACTTCAAAACAAGTACAACATAAAGCAGTCAAAAAGATTTCAATGCTTCATGGGCATAAATCCCAAACTTGTTAACATCATGGCTAAATGCCAAGCATGGAAACAAAGCATAAAACAGATATATATATGTGTGTATGTGTGTGTGTGTGTATGAATATTTTAATATAAAAAAGAAAAGACATAACTTGAATCATCTCGACAAGTAAACACGCATGATACACAACTTTCTCATAACATGCATTGAATAATAATTGTGATCTTTACACAGTATTCCTGTAGAATACAAAAAAGAAAAACTGATGAAACAATTTAAGAGAATAATTTGAAACATTCGAAGTCAAACTTAAATATATGAGGTATGAAACAGATCCAGCAATCACTACATACCAGAATGTTAGCACCAATACTAGTTCCAACAGCAAATAGAGGAGCCTTGGCATATTCATGATGAAGATAATGAATAACTTCACTTTTATGAATCCAACAAGTTAAAGTAGAGTTTTTCCCCTTTAAAATAATCCCACAAGATGTATAAATAGGTCCCTTACTAATCCTAGTTTAATCCTTAAAGTAAACCTTCAATCCAAATTCAACAAAAAGTAAGACAAACAATCCCAACCATACAAAAAAATTCAGATTATTTAATATGAGATTATATAGGTGTAGGAGTGATTGACACAAAGTTTAAAATAACTAAAGCCTAAATGGGTATCGAAACATGGAATTAGGAAATGGTACAAAAGATTGTATAGCAAAAACAAGTAATGTCAGCACAAACCTAAAGCAAAATCACCAGCCTAAATACTTTACCCCAGGCCTGCTAACCAATCCCCCTAATGCAAACTTTGACTTTTTGCAAGTTGAAAATAATATCATTAATTGAAAAATCCAAGGAGGGGCAAGATACTTTGATCCACATTGCAATCCTTAATTTAATAGTCTCACACAGCTCCCCAATTTACCAACAATTCCATTTTAAATTAATGAGCTCGTCAAAACAACTCAAGAGGAGCACAAGGACATTGCAGAAACAGAGTGCAACCAGTGTAATTTTTCAAAACAAAGTTGTGATTGACTTTTGGCAAAGGATTGAATTTGAATTGGTTTTTATCTTTCTTGTGAAGAACTGGATTAAAAGATTATAACATGGTTCAATAATTCAAAGTCCTGTAATCACATTATTCTTTAGCAAAGCAGAATAACCTTGGTACAGCAGCAAGTAATATTAAAAAATGAAAACCAGGTTAACTGAATATTTCTGTTTGCACTAAATTCTCTGAATTCAAGACAACATAGTTTTCTTCTGTTAATAGTAGACAACCAACAACACTTGATACATTATATTGATCTCAACTCTTAAAGGCCTCAAAACCATAGACTTACTGCGTAACTTTTTTCATCACTATAGTGGGAGTTGTAGATAAATAAAAATCACCAAAACAAACCGATGCAAACTTAGCAAAGACCATAATATCATTATCAGATATGTAATTCATATGTGATTTAATGGAGCATGTCTAATCATGATATTATCAAATAGAAGAGGGAACAAAACAAATTTTTTTGGAGGAAATCAATTTCTACCTGCTGGTATTGCTCATCCGAACCTTCCACTTGGACCGGCACCATGGAGCCATGCACGGGCATCTGAAAAGAGGCATAATTTCCACATCTACGAATCAAATTCACCAAAACACACAGAAAAGAAAAAAATAAATAAATAAAAAAAATCCACAAAATCAAAAACTTGTGATGAAGTATGCATACAAGTAACATTCGGATCGGAATCGATTGGATGATTGGAATTGGAAAGCCATTGCTTCGCATGCTCAACGCAGGGGATGTATAATGAATCCATCGATCCAAACTCTATGGCCTTAATCCAAACCCTAGGAGCAGATTAAGATTGTAAAATAAGAAGAAAAGAAGGAAGAGAAGAAACAAAGAGAGAGGGGCTTTCGAGAGAGAGTTCTTCAATGGCGAATCAAGATCTGCAACTCTAAGGAGGAATTATCTGGGAGAGAGAGAGAGAGAGAGAGAGTACCTTCGTGATGTTCAGATATATAGACGGGTTGGATGGATAATACAATTTTGTGGATGGATCAGTCAAAATCAAAACTTAAATACGATAGATACATAACTATACGAATCGAAATCAGTCAAAACTTTAATTGGTAAAGAAAGCAAGCACAATGTCGAAGAAATCTACAAAAAATTGAACGAAGATTACGATATATATATATATATACATAACTATGTCTACATGTATCGAAATCAGTCAAAAACTTCAGTCGGAAAAGGACTGAATAACCTGAATGTCGATGGGAGGCGAGGCAATGGTGAGTTGTGGTGGCTATGTTCGACGGTGGAAGATTGACGGACACGGTGGTCGTGTGTGATGCTGAGATGAGGGCGGGGTGATTGATTCTGTGTGTGTGTGAGAGAGAGAGAGAGAGAGGGAGAGCAAGAGAGAAAGAACAGTGTGAAGACTAAGATAGCATTTGGTAGAATTTTTTAAATATGATTTGAGAATAGAGTCGTATTTTAAGTTTGTGAGTTTTGGAATTATGATTTGAGTGTGAAAAATTTGTTTGGTGAATGAGTTTTGAAAAGAGTATTAAATTGAGTGAGAATTTTTGATGTGACATATAATATCTAATACAAAAACTTACAACTCATAACCAAACACACAACTCAAAAATCTATTAAAAGCTCATAAAAAATTTTAAAAAAATCCGAAAATATTGTTTTATTAAACATAAAAAAAAAGGTGCCAATTGCAAAAAATAAATAATAAATAAATAAATTTGCCATGTTCCGGTTGACCGGCCAGTCAACCGGTCGGACGACTGGTTAAGCCAAATTAAAAAAAAAATTAATTGAAAATCCCGCCTGACACAGAGTTTTTTGTTTGTTGTGGAAGTATAATTTGAAAACCCTTATCCAAACATGGTATTAGAATGTGTGGGTAAAATTATAGTTTGAAAACCCTTCTGAACACAACCTAAATTTCCCACTAAAATTTTGAACACATTTGCCGACTAAATTTTAGTCACTGAACATAGATTTTTGGTGACTAAATTTTTAACAGCCAAAGATAAAAATTAATTTTTTAATTTTCATTCGGCGACTAAATAATTTTAAGTCAAAACCAACTATTTAGCGAGTAAAATTTTATTTAGTCGCTAAAAATAGATTTTTGCGACTAAATTTTTAGTTGCCAAAGATAAAAATTAATTTTTTATTTTTCATTCGGTGACTAAATAATTTTAGTAGTCAAAACTAACTATTTGGCGACAAATTTGCTTAGTCGCTGAAAATAGATTTTTGGCAACTAAATTTTTAGTCACCAAAGATAAAATGTAATTTTTTATTTTTGGAATTTTTAAAAATATTTAAGAGGCGCAACGTACAATAAAGGGAGATGGACTAGTTACTGTTTGGAATTTTTAAAAATAATTTTGAGTTTTCAATTTGTATTTTTATATTTTTAGTAATTTTTAAAAATATTTTAATCAATTTTTTAAAACTTTTTAGATCCATTTAATCTTGATATATTAAAAAGTATAAAATTTATACAAAAATCTTAAAAAAATTATTGAATACAATAAAATACAAAAATTTATTAAAATGTATTAAAAGAGGGCATCAAGATGATAAAGAGTTTTTTTTTAGTAGGATAAGAGTTGTTAAAAAAATAAAATTAAATAAATAAATAAATTATTTATAAGATAAGGGAAAATATTTATATATACAATAATGCTATATGTAAACTATAAAAGTGTACAAATAAACTCCTTAATTATAAAAATGTATCAATTGAACCCTCTAATAGAAGGGGTCAAAGTGAAACATATCAATAGTTTAGGGGATTTATTATATATTTTTATAGTTTAGGGGCAAAGTAATAGTTCTCAATTATTTAAGAGGTCTATTTATATGTTTGTATAATTTAAGGAATCAAAATAATATATATATATATATGTAGTCAATAATCAGCCACGCTTGGAAGTGTTGATTTCAGTGGAAAAGTTAAAAAAAAAGTATTAGAAAGTTCAAAAAATTCAACTCAAGTCAAATTTTTTTTCCGTTCACTCTATTTTATACAATTTTTTTAGTAAAAAGTTAAAAAAGTCATTTTCAAACTTATTTATGTTTTCGATAATGTTACGCATACATAGGACCAAGCACAAAACCAAATACAGAAATTGTTCATCTGAATGACCGGCTAGATGACCAAGCACTCGACCAGATGACAACATGATAACCTCGGACGACAAGACGATAGTCGCGGTCAATAAGATGACAACTATGATTGACAAGATAATAGTTGTGGTCAACAACCTTGTCATCCGGTCAGCTATTTGGTCGGTCGTTTGGATGAACAGTTTATGTGTATGGTTCTGTATTTGGTTTTTTGTGTGCAGATCATTATTGTTTTTTTTTTTTTACCTCATATTTTAGTCAAAAAGTTACTAAAAAAATCGTTTCCCAAATGGGCCTTATATAAGCATGACTCTTCTAAAGGTTTAATCCTAAGGAGACATCATAAGTTCAATTCTCCCTAAAGGGAATTAAATTAGGAGAAAAACACAAGAATGGGGAGGCGAACTCTTATAAATGTCAATCTACCTAATAAAATTATCTTACGATAGAAACTCCTATATAAAAGAAAACAAGTGAAACAAAATAAAGAATAAATTATACTAACCTTTTTGAGATTAAAAAAAAATCTACAAATTTAACATAATTATATTGAGGGCTTTTTTAATAAGTTAAACCAAATAAAATTAATACAGAAAATATAAGGACACAAGGATAAGCAATGATAAAGTATACAATTAGTCGCCAAAGATAAAAATTAAATTTTATTTTTCATTAGGCGACTTAAATCATTTTAGTAGCCAAAACTAACTATTTGGCGACTAACATTTTTTTTAGTCGTTGAAAATAGATTTTTGGTGACTAAATTTTTAGTCGCCAAAGAGAAAAAGTAATTTTTTATTTTTTAATCAGCAACTAAATAATTTTAGTAGCTAAAACTAAATATTTGGCGACTAAAAATTTTTTTAGTTGCCAATTGTGTCATTTTTAGTGACTAATTTTTTTTTAGTCGTTAATAATCAATACATCCCGACTAAAAAACGAGTAGCTAAATATTATACTTTTGTGATTAAAAAAGTTTTTGGTCATAGGAATGGCAACGGGGCGGGGCGGGGCCGGGGATCACCCTCCCCGTCCCCGATCCCCGAAGACCAAAAAATCCCCGTCCCCGCCCCCGATCCCCGACGGGGACACCATCAACCCCCCCGCCCCCGCTCTCTAACGAGGATCGGGTTTCCCCAACCCCGAAAAATCCCCGACCTGTTTTTGTTTTTGTTTTTTTTTTTTTAATTTTGTTCAACACAGAAACACAACAAATTTTTTTTTTTAAAATCTGTTTCTTCATGATCATCAACAATCATCATCAACTTAAAATAAAAAACTTCAAAAAAAAATAATCTGAAACACAAACACACACACAAACATATCTATCATCATCTTCATCATCAACTTGAAAAATAAATAAATAAATAAACAGATCTGAGTGATAATGAACTGGTGATCAACAACTTGAAAAAAAAAAACAAAAAACAAATCTGAGTGATGAAGTGGTGCTGCGACGGAGGAGGGAGTGCTTAAGCCGTATGCCGTCGTCTAGGTCAAACACCGAAGCTGCGACGGAGGCCGGATAGAAGTGGTGCTGCGACGGAGGAGGGAGTGATGTCGAAATCTGCGGCGGAGGACAGGCAGAGGCTGTGTTGTTCAGATCTGCGGCAGAGGATGTGGTGGTGGAGGATTGACGGACTGAGGCCGAACAGAGCCGCCGTGGCCATTCTTAGGGCTGTGGTTACGGGGGTTCTGCGAGAAGAGAGAGGAGCCGCCGTGAGTGAGGGAGAGAGAGACGATGGCGATGTGAATGTGATCCGTGGAGGAGGAGAGATGTGAGGAATGAAGAGAGAGAGAGAGTAGATCTACTTTATGAGAGAGAGAGTAGATGGAGATGAAATCAAAAAAAGTCTAAATGAATAAATATATATATCTAAATGAATAAAAGATAGGGATGACCGGGGATATATAATATATATATAATATATATATCATTCGGGGGGACCAACGGGGCGGGGCTCGGGGCCGGGGCGGGCCGGGACTGAAACATGTGTCCCCGTCCCCGGCCCGAATATCATCGAGGATTTTTTTTTTTTCACCATCCCCGGCCCGTCAGGGGTATTTTTCGAGGAATAACCATTATATTCGGGATCGGGGGATCCTGTCCCCATCGGGCCGGTTTCAGATTGCCATCCCTAAACCCCACATCTTTCTCCCTTTTATTTATCAGCTTATGATGGTTAGATTAGGACATGTTTCAATTAGCATATTTATGCTCGCATGTTTGCATCATTCATCTGTATTGCATGCACCGGGCTCAG
>NW_021026683.1:314947-353273 GCF_004153795.1 Camellia sinensis | reverse complement strand
CCGTAACCACCGTTTATTGATCTTGCATAGTCCATATGGCTTTTTAGCATTTACCTCCTTGTTGTTTCTCATTAATTAAACTCTCATTACACGTTTTGACAACAAGTATAACATCAAAGTGTGTAATTCTAAGTGCCACTGCTGGAGATAGTTGTTAGGTCCATTATTTAGTTGCATTAAAGCCAGCTATGTAATGGAGAGAAGAAAAGAAGACCCCAATCACAAAGTCAAAAACTATACCATGCAATTGCTGTCACTCTTTATTTAAACTCATAGCTTCTCTTATATATCTCTATATTTTGCATTGCAAGAATATTGCACAATCCATAGTCCTTAAACATGTATGATTGTTTGTATTTTTATTTATTTTTATTGTTTTGAAAAAAAGGTAAACGGTGGGAAGAAAATTTTGCAGTTGAATTGCTTACATTAAAATTGATAATACAATTGACAACCAAAATGTTCACAGAATTGTAAAAAATTTCTACAGGATGTGATCATCCCTATAATCTTATGATTTTTAGTTTATGTTATTTATCCCTTGTCGACATCTTGTTGCAAGTAAGCATATTTTTTATTTTTAACTGAACCTTAGCGTAGTGAATCCAAGTGAGAACTCTTAAGCCCCTTTAACCCCCCTTCCAAAAAAAAAAGTTCCCCCCCCCTCCCCCTGCCACCCCCCCCACCCCCACCCCCCCCCAAAAAAAGAGTCTTCTAATGAAATTCTATAGGACTAATACCAATATGTGTCTGTATTGAGCCTGTATATTCAAACTTAGTTTGATTAATAAACGCAGTAAAAAATTTGTCTTGAACTAGTTTACAATAATAGAACTTAATTTGAATGGAATTTTAATGAATTAAAGTTGGAACTGTTCTTAAACAATTCAATTTGTTTGTAATTCTACCCATTGGTTGAAAAAAGCTTTATTTTAAACCTTTCGGAAGAAAATATTATATAACCTAATAAATTTTACAATTTTTTTTTAAAGTTAATTTTTTCGTGAATTGCAAACAATATCTAAAATAAGACTTTGCCACAATAATTTAATTCCACGTTGATCATCATTTTTGAATGAAGAAATATGCGAAGCTATATTTATCCTACAATGAGACAAAAGTGTAACAAGTTTGAAACCTTCAAATAATTACTTAAATATGTTTTATGATTCAACTCACCTCTGATCAGTTCATCATAGTAGCATAGCATTCATTGCACGTGATTTTATTTTTTGAGTAGCAATGATGGGACATCAATGAACTTTCTTGCAACATAAACTATGACTAGATTGCATTCATCATAAGTCAGATAGGAACCTTGGATGTTTTGATCATCTTCATTTTAGAACAAGTTAGGGATACATTATACAGCCATCTTGTATAAGTCGACTGCCATTAAACTTCAGCAAGCATTCTTATGTAAGCAAAAAGTTTTGCGGCATCAAGTGTATAAAGACGGTTCAAACTCTGTGACGGCAGACACATTTTAGAAATAAATTTCTAATAATAGGTCAGCAAACCTAAGTCATCCTACCCAGCACCTCACTTGGTAAGAAATGGAAACTTAAACCAAATCCTGTCTAGAACCACCCTTAATGCGGAAATGTGATGGGGTGGTAAAAAACTAGCCAGGGCAGATGCAATTAGACATTGTCACTGCTCTAGTATTGAAATAAAATAGAGACCTCGAGGTCTCTGCAGAAGGCAGAAACCAAACCCCCAATTCTCTTACCCACTCTAGCCATAAAAGCAAAAGCATTTCACAAATCATTAATCAGCACACAAACCAACCCTGATCATTACTGATTACTCTACCAAGACAATGGTCAAGTATTGTTAGGGACCCTTTCCTTTCTTCCCCATTAGCTATAATTTCGCACTAGAAAAGAAAACATGCCACATCTTAGAATTTAGGAAGGGCTAGCCATGTATTCAATTGATATTGAAAGGATAATCATGTGCTTGATATCTTGGAAAAGGTTTCTTATATTACTATGAAATTGTACGATATTTCAAATGCATGCTCAGGGAGTACCTAAAAATACCCAATATCCAATGGGCTTTAAAAGCAGTCCATTTACTGTTTAACATCATTATATCGCATGACACTATTAAGAAAATTAGGCCGCCAGTGTAACTTCACACCCCCAAAGTAACACCCTCCTCCACTCAAACACATTATCACCTTCAAAAAAGTTATCTAATCAAATTACAAGGTTCATATTGGTCCAAGAAGAAATTTTATTTTTATTAAAATATCAAATGCACAAGGTTCATGTCTTAATCAAATACAAGGTTCATATTCAGAATCTAATTATAATTCAGAAATCTAATTATAAATAAATAGAGCAGGATTAACATATATATGATAATATATTATATGATATCAATGTAATGTATACAGAACACAGAGTAGCAAAAGAAAAGAGAGAAGAGAGAGCATCGAAGAGAAAGAGCAACGAGAGAGAGAGAGACTAACAGATCAGCGGCAGTGAGAAGAGGAGATGAGATCGGCAAAGGAAGGAGAGGCTAGATCGGCACAGCAGCGAGGGCGGTGAGGAGAGGAGAAGCTAACAGATCAACTGCGTGAGGAGAGGGTGACGGCGGTGAGCAGAGTGAGCCGATCGGCGATGAATCTGTGTCTGAATCGATGAGGGAGAGTGAGCACGGCGTCGCCTCTGTGTGTGTGTGTGTGGTGTGTGTGTGAAATAGGTTTGAACGATAAATCATTGTGGGTGTTTGAGGCACCAAAACTTTTTTTCCCCCTAAAATATTAGTAACTAAATTATTTATTAGTGGCAAAATTATTTCTTTGGTGCCAAAACATTTTTTTCCCCCCTAAATATTTAGTAACTAAATTATTTATTAGTGGCCAAAATTATTTCTTTAGTGCCAAAACATTTCCCCCCCCCTAAATATTTTAGTAACTAAATTATTATTAGTGGCAAAATTATTTCTTTTGTGCCAAAAAAAAATTTTTCCCCCCTAAATATTTAGTAACTAAATTATTTATTAGTGACAAAATTATTCTTCACCAAAGATAGAAATAATTGGCCACAAAAATCGTTTTGTCACTAAATAATATTAAATATTAAAAATTATTGGTGACAAAAATATATTCGTCATTAATAATTTTATAATTTGACTAATTTTTTCGTCACTAAAAGTCTCAAAAGTTTGGCACCCTCCGAAAATATTAGCGGGAAAATATTTGGTGACAAAAAAAATTATAAAATAATGACGAAAAATAATTTCGTCACCTAATTTTTTTATTATGATTTAGATTGGTGACGAAATTTTATTTTTGTCTCCAAAAATGGTACATTTGGAGACGAAATATGATTTTCGTCATTAAAAGATACGTTTATCGTGACAAAAAAAATTTCGTCATTAGTTTTCGTCTCTAAAGACTATTTTTGTTAGGTGTATAAAATACCTTCTTTTCAAAATATACATCTTTTGTTCAAACTTACACCTATTCTTAAATCTTATACCTTTTGTTGAAAATATTACACCTTATCTGAAAAGTTACTTCTTTTGTGAAATAAACTTTGCATAAAATTTACACATTTTGTGAATCGAAGACTTAGACTATTTTTAAATCATTTACACCTTCTGTGAAAAACATAAAACTTTTTCGAAAAGTTACATTTTGTGAAATAAATTTTTCATAAAATTTACACAGTTTGCTAAAAGCATACACCTTTTCTAAAAGTTTACACCTTTTCGTGCAAATGCTTACACTTTTTTCTGAAAAGTTACTTCATTTGTGAGTTATATTTTCCATAAAGTTTACACCTTCTATTGGAAGTCACACATTTTCTGAAAATAAAATTTACACCTTCTGTGACATTACTTGCATATTTTGTGAAACATTTTCACGTTTTTGAAAATTTTACACCTTTTATGGAAAATTTGGTTTTATAAAATATATACCTTTGTGAATTCTTACACCGTGTCTGAAAGTTTAAAACTTTGAGGGGAAGTACTTACACCATTTCTGAAAAAGTGTAAATATTTTCCCCAAAAGGTGTACACTTTCAGAAAAAATGTAAGTTTTTTACAAAAGGTGTAAACTTTATGAAAACATTTTAATAAAAAAGTGTTCATTTTCAAAAATCGTTGTAACTGTTTTCACAAAAAAATGTAAGTTATCTCACAAAACGTGAACTTTTGTTTAGAAAATGGTAAGATCATAATAAAAGATATTCACAACAAGAGTAACTTCTCAGAATGGGTGTAAGTTTTAACAAAACGTGAAATTTTCAAAAAAGATGAAACTGTTTTCACAAGGATGTAAGTTATGTCATAGAAGGTGTAACTTTTGTTTTGAGAAAAGGTGTATGTTCTAATAAAAGGAGTAAATTTTATGGAAAAAATATTTTTCACAAATGGAGTAACTTTTCAGATAACGTGTAAGTATTTCTAACAAAAGTGTAAAATTTAAGAAAATGTGTAAGTTTTTAACAAAAGGTGTATATTTTATGAAATGTAGTTTTCCATAAAAGTGTAAATTTTTGTAATGAAATTATTTTACAAAAGAGGTAACTTTTCCGAAAAGGTATAAATTTGAACGGAAATGTGTAAATTTTCAAAAATAAATTATTTCACAAAAAACTGTAACGGTTCGAAAAATACTTTAAGTGTTTCACAAAAGATGAAATTAAACTTCACAAAACGTGTAAGTTCCGTTTTTCGCAGAACGAGTAAGTTGCTTAGAACGCAATCAAACTGATTGTGTGTTGTTCATGGTTCGATATCGATATAGATAGACAGAGACGAAGGGAGGAGAGAGATGGACAGAGACCGAGATAGACATGGTTCAACAGAGGAGAGACGGACCCAGATCGACACAGACCAAACCAAGATCGATACAGACAGAGATCGGCAGACAGAGAGAAAGAGACCGACATGGTTCGACAGAGAGAGACGAACCCAGATCGACACAGATAAACCAAGATCGATACAGAACAGAGAGAGAGAGACCGACATGGTTCGACAGAGAGAGACGGACCCAGATCGACACAGCCAAACCAAGATCGATACAGACAGAGAGAGAGAGACCGACATCGACAGAGAAGAGCCCAAGATGGACAAAGTGTGAGACCAAGATCGATAGAGACAGAAAAATCCCTTCATTTGCACCAGCGCGTTGGCGGTGGCGGTGGCAATGCCAGTCGGCAGTGGGCAACGGTGGCCCGCAACGGTTGCGTGGTGTGTGTGATAAAATTTTCAAACATTAAAGTCGTCGAAAAAAAGTAGAGCTTCTTTGGAAACTTATATCTTTTGTAAAAGTGAAACATTCAGCTTGATTGTCTCACAAAGTTTACACATATTCCTAAATTTTACACCTTTTCTAAAAATTTACACCTTTTCGTGGAAAATTTACACTTTTTTGAAAAATTACACATTTTGTGAAAAAACCTTTTTCATAAAATTTAAACTTATTATTTGAAGTTACACCTTTAGTGAAAAACAAAACTTACATCTTTTCAAGGTCATTACACCTTTTTCGAAAAACATACGCCATATTTTTGAAAGGTTATACATTTTGTCAAATAAATTTCTTTTAACAAACTTTATCAAAGCATATTTCCATAAAACGGTGTAAATTTCAAAAAAATGTTAATTTCTTCACCAAAATGTAACTCCTATTAAAAGAAAGTAAATTTTTTAAAAAATTCTTTCACAAAAGGAGTGCCTTTTTAGAAGAGGTGTACGTTTTTAAAATAAGGTGTGTTAGACTTGATAAAAAAATATTTTCCATAGAAGGTGTAAATTTTAAAAAAGTTGTAAGTTTTGCGGGCAGAAAAAAGGATTGTAATATCCCATCAAAAGTGTAAATTTATGGAAAAAGTTTATTACAAAAGCAAGTAATCCATTCAGAAAATGTTTAAGTGTTTTCACAAAAGGTGTAACCATTCAGAAAAGTTTATGTTTTAAACAGAAGGTATAAATTTTATGCAAAAATATTTTCCATGAAAGGTGTAAATTTTTTTAATAACATTCTTTAAAAAGTAGTACTTCTCACAAAGGTTGTAAGTATTTCAACAAAAAAATGTGAATTTTACAAAATAAATTATTGCACAAATGTGAACCTTCCACAAATAATGTAATTGTTTTCACAAAAAGGTTGTAACCATTCAGAAAATGTTTATGTTTTTAAAAAAATGTATAAATTTTATGCAAATATTTTTTGCCATGAAAGGTGTAAATTTTTTAATAACATTCTTACAAAAGTAGTCACTTCTCACAAAGGGTTGTAAGTATTTCAACGAAAATGTGTAATTTTACAAAATAAATTATTGCACAAATGTGTAACCTTCCACAATAATGTATGTTTCACAAAAGGTGTAACCATTAGAAAATGGTTTATGTTTTTTAACAAAATGTATAATTTTATGCAAATATTTTTTTCCATGAAAGTGTAAATTTTTTAATAACATTCTTTACAAAAGTAATAACTTCTCACAAAGGAGTGTAAGTATTTTTAACGAAAATGTGTAAATTATACAAAATAAATTATTGCACAAATGTGTAACCTTCACAATAATGTAACTGTTTTCACAAAAAGGTGTACCCATTAGAAAATGTTATGTTTTTAACAAAATGTATAAATTTTATGCAAATATTTTTTGCATGAAAAGTGTAAATTTTTTTAATAACATTCTTTACAAAAGTAGTAACTTCTCACAAAGGATGTAAGTATTTCAACGAAAAAGTGTAAATTTTACAAAATAAATTATTTTCACAAATGTGTAACCTTCCACAAATAGTGTAAGTGTTTTCACAAAAAGGTGTAACCATTCAAAAAAGGTTTATGTTTTTATCAAAAGGTATAAATTTTATGCAAATATTTTTTCCATGAAAGGTGTAAATTTTTTTAATAACATTCTTTACAAAAGTAGTAACTTCTCACAAAGGTGTAAGTATTTCAACGAAAATGTGTAAATTTTACAAAATAAATTATTTCACAAATGTGTAACCTTCCACAAATAGTGTAAGTGTTTTCATAAGAGATGTAAGTAACTTCGCAAAATGTTTAAGTTCCATTTTTTCACAGAACGTGTAAGTTCCTAAAATCCAATCAAATTGTATTTGTCTTGTTCAAATAATGGCAATGTGAGAGAGAAGGGCGTTTCGGAGGGCTTGGTCTTTCTCTTAATACAAGTCTGTTTCAGAGAAGACGAGTTTGGGACGGCATGGAATAGCGACTCCAAGTCCAAATCCAACCAAGTATGTCAATGTAAAAGAGAACCGTTTTTAATATAGAGCAAGGGGCAAACAGAGAGAGAGAGAGATAGATGAGATCAACAGACATAGAGACATAGATGGATAGTGATCGACAGAGACAGCCAGACCGAGATCGACGAAGAGGGACCAAAATTGACAGAGATCGACAGAGAAGAGACCGACATGGACACAGACAGACCAAGATCGCTGGAGACTGATCGAGATAGACATGGATCGACAGAGAGAGACCGACATCGATGGAGAATAGGCTAACATCGACAGATAGAGACCAAGATCGATAGCGAGAGAGAAAAAAACCTTTGATTTACGGCAGCGGCGGTGGCCTTTGCGGTCGCCGTGGAGGTGGCGATGTCAGACGACAGTGAGCACCAGAGGCCACCGACGCTTGGGTGGTCAGCAGGGGTCAAGATTGGTGGTGACTATTCTCTGTGCGTGTGAGAGAGAACAGAGAAAATGTCGGTGGGAACAGAGAAGAGGGGGGCCGATGGTAATAAAATTTCAAACCTTTAGCGACTAAACTGTTATTTGTCGATAAAATTATACTAAACTAAATTTTATACTTTTTCAGAAACATTACACCTTTTCGGTAAATTTTTCTAAACTTATACCTTTTCGTCAAAATACTTACACCATTTTATGAAAGTTTACACCCATTTCTTAAAGTTTATACATTTTCGTCAAAATACTTGCACCATTTTTCTGAAGGTTTACACCTTTTCTTGAAAGTTTATACCTTACACCATTTTGTTAAAGTTTACACCCATTTCTAAAAATTTATACCTTTTGGTCAAAACACTTGCACCATTTTGTGAAAGTTTACACCCTTTTGTGAAATTATTAATATATTATATTATTTAATTAATTTACTTGCAAAGGACCCGTTTACCAGGTCACCAATATGTAAACTATCAAAAAATGTCATCTAACTCAATACATAAAAGATGTAAATGCAAAATAGAAAATGGGTAAATGCCTTGCATACCATATGCAAGGTACACCTAAGAAAAGTCCTTATAAATATTATTATAAAGGGTCTGGCTTTGGTCCAGTCCACGATCGGACTGGACCGTGCTGTTGGGCCCGTTGGGGCCCACCACGGGTCTCGTTTTAAAAATTTGAACCGTTCAATATATAGAACTCGTCGAGTAATATATGTCTGTAAAAAATCACGTTAATAGGATATCGATAGCTATGTGATCAAAATAATTTTTTGTCGGCCATTAATTTATTCACCGTCCATTTTTTTTACGCAAAACTGATTTGATCACATAACTATCGATATCCGATCAACGTGATTTTTTGTAGGCATATAATATTCGGCGAGTTCTACACATTGAACAGTTCATATTTTCAAAACGGAACCCGTGGTGAACCCCCACAGGTCTAACAGTACTGTCTAATTCAATCGTGAACTGGACCAAAGCCAGACCCTATTATAAACTATGCGCATAATGAAACTTATTCATATATTTAAATTTTTATTATTATTTTATAGTTTGTGCTTTGCATTGAACAGCACACAACAATTTTGGAATATAGAAAGCGCAGTCCAAAACATCCCATTCAAGCTGAGTCATAAGATATATATGATATATATTTCAGTAATGTTAGATATCATAAAAAGTCTTTTATGAAAATGATCATGAAAGATTTGTAACAGATTATACTTAGAATAAAACACCACACACTAATCAAGGTAATCTAAGAATCACAAATCTTTCATAATCATTTTCGTAAAAAAATTTTCATGATTCCTAACATTTCTCTATGTATTTATATAAAATCACCATGTCTTGATCATTGGTGACACCACAATAGGACTCCTCACAGTGTGCTTTCCATTATCTTCAACCCAAATAATCGAACCAAATGTCACAGTCCTATTTTTGTCACTCACATAACTTATGGTAAGTGAGTATCTCTGCTTCTCGTTTGTCCCTTCAAACACCATTGTCTCCGGCGAGACTGTCACGACAGACCCTTCTGGTGCTGTCACTTTAGCCTTATACTTCGCTGCACCGCCGCCGACATTCGTGACAGTCCTCTCAAATTTCTGAACCAACCCACCAGTTTTGTTCGAGTACAAAGCAATAAACGATGGGTAATTGAGATCAGAAGACGGGTTTGAGCAATTGTAACAGTTTGATCTTGTGATCGTCAACATTTGATTGGTAGTGAAGTTCATTGAACATATGAGGTTCACATAATCTTGTGGAGTAGCATCATAAACAAGACCTGGATCAAGTGCCCGGTTCGGATCAATCTGACCAGCTCCCATCGAAAGAGGCGTAGCAATATCAAACCCAAAACCGCTGTCGAGGATTTGATTAAGGGTGTTATCGTATGGGTTCGCGGTGGTCATAATAGCGGACCTAATAGCAGCCGAGCTCCACTCAGGGTGCGCACCTTTTAAGAGCGCTGCGATGCCTGAAACATGAGGACAAGCCATGGAAGTCCCGGACACCATATTGAATTCACTATACAAAAATATATTTGAACCTATAATAGAAGTAGGTGAGCCTGGAATCCACGAAGCCAAAACTAATGTCCCCGGGGCCATTACATCCGGTTTGAGGACTCCCGGGTAGCTCGGTGAAGGACCTCTTGAAGTGTAGGTTGAAACCACCGGTGCACGCGGAGTCCCCAAATCGGTTTCTTGGAAACTAATACTAGCTGTAGCTGAATCACCCCTTTTTTTGGCGTACTTGATCACATCTAAGCCATCCTTGGTGCTGATTATCGCCCCGGGGTACGGGAAATTCGTGGACTCAAATGGGTTAGGGTCATCAGTGATGAAGATAGCTGCTGCAGGGGTATTTGAGGAAGAAATTTCACTTATTTGGTAATCAAAAGGGATTGTGTTATCACATATGATGATTCCATTAGGGGCTTCGGACAACAACGCAGATGAATTGCATGGAGCTAGGGTTTTGTTGTAAATTAAAGGCAAGTTCTCCACCAAAGCACTGGTAGGGAACATGGACCATCCTGTGATAGTTAAACCATTCCCTAGCCTCAGCCTTCCAGCGAACCACCGGTCTATGGACCCGGCCGCCACGGTCAAGACCCATGGGATTCCGTTGTGTAAGCGGCCCATAAAAGGCCCAGAATTTCCTGCCGAGGTGGAAACAACCACACCCTTTTCCATCGCTCCGAATGAAGCTATGGCGATAGGGTCTTCGAACAATTTAACTTGATCAAAACCCGATGAAATCGATATCACATCGACCCCATCAGCAACAGCTTGATCCATACCGGCTAAAACATCCGAAGCGTACCGTCCTTCTTCCCAGCTGACCTTATAAATAGACAACCGGGCTTTCGGCGCAACCCCTCTCGCTTTTCCCGAAGCATATCCGAAGTACGAGGTGCTTTTGACATAGTTCCCGGCGGCAGTTGAGGAAGTGTGTGTCCCATGGCCGTCGCTGTCCCTCGCCGAGTTCATGCTAATAGAGACATTGGGTCTCGCGGCCTTGACACCCTTGTTAAAGTACCTAGCTCCTATGAGCTTTAAATTACACAGGGAAGAATTAAACTCTTGACCTTCCTCGCATGTTCCTTTCCATTTAGAAGGAATTTTCGTCATTCCTTCGTCGTCGAAGCTCTTGCTCTCCGGCCAGACGCCGGTGTCGAGAACTCCGACGATGACATCTTTGCCGTAATCCGACGCCGGCCACAGTCCGGTGGCCGGAGAGAGGGAGAGGAATTGAAAGGTGTGGGTTGTGTCAACTGTGACTTGTCTGTCACTGTAAGCTGAGAGAAACCCTAAGGACTTCTTTACAGTCTTCAGTTCTTCTTTGGAGAGAAGTGCACTGAAACCATGGAGTGCATTGTCATAAGTGTAGAGAAGGTTTGTTGTGGAATGATGGCCGTTGGATGTTGTGGGATTGGTTGACTTTATGGAATCAACGGTGGAAGTGTACCAATGGTTAGGACCAGTGAATGCCTTGGGCATGAGGGACTTGTCCATGTGAACAATATAGGTGGACCTCTCTGCTGCTGATACTAGCCCAACATAGAGAGCCAAAAGAACCCAGGCAAATTGGAGAGTAGGGACCCCATTCACTAGTCCCATTGTTCGGTGCAAAAGTGTTTTGCTTGGAAACTTTGTGGTATGTGGTATGTGGTATGTGGCATGTGGCTTCTTTTTATACATGTAGTAGCGAATTTTCAAAAGCATTTTTTTTTGTCAAGAATAATATATAGGGATATGTTTTAGAATATAATCTATTTTGGTGGTTTTTTTTTAAGTGAATTACATTAATGGTCCTTATATTTTGTCCCTTATATTATTTTAATTCCTACATTTTCAATTGACTCAATTTTAATTTTTAATTTTATATTTTGTCTTAATTTGGTCCAATAGATAATGTCATTATTTTTAACAAAAAAATTTATTACTGAATTAGTTGAGATTAACTCACTGAGTTGAATAAATTTATAATTTTGCTCTTAAAATTATGACACATGTCATTTATGTACGTGTTTTAAATAAAAATTGCTAAGAGTTGTAATCAATTAAACCAAGTTGAGATAAAATCATAAATTCATAGTCAAAACTAAGACAATTGAAATTAGAGAAACCAAAATGACACAAGAATTAAAGTACAGAGACTACTGTCATAATTTATCCTTTTTTAATTTATATTTTATAGTGATAAAATCATAATTTAACACATCATTATGTTATATTAGATTTTACGGTAGTACTACATATTCATAATTTTTATCCATAATTTTACCCAAAAACACTCATATGTGGCTCAGATTGCTTCTATATATGAACCCCACAATACACTAACTAAAGGCCAAAAACAAATTTACTTTCGTTGTAAATTTCTTGATCCAAATTGTGAGTTAGCAGAGTTTTTGTCAGTTTTATGGCATCCTTTGAAAGTTGGTTTAATAAATTAATTTATTGACTAAAAAATGCTAAAAGCAAAACTCAATGCTAATATAAGTTGTAACAACTCAGATTTTTAATTATTCTGTAAATGGGTCAAATTAAAGTTAATGATAGTAAATAAATAAATATAGAAGTAAGAGTAAATAAATAATAATAATAATAGGTGTGATAATAAAATAAATAATTAATTTACTATTGATATGCGATAAAGTATAATTTAATTAAGAATTAATTTATTTATATAATTATATTAAAATATTAGGTCAAAGGGTAATTATCTTAAATATCTATTAAGAATAAAAATGAATCTATATAATTATAAATTAAATCTTAGGAAAAGGGTCGTATAGCCACGTGTTCGCCGCGGATGGCCTTACCTCCCTATAAATAGGGAGAGTTGATCAACCTGAGAAGGAAAGAAAATAAGAAAGAAAAAGAAAGAAGAAAAAAAGGAAAGAAAGAAAGAAGAAAAGGAAAAGAAAGAAACAAAAAGAGTAAGGTTTAAAGTTAAGGTGAGTTATATTATACCTTAAATTACTCTTATGTATCTTACATATGTTTTGACTTATCATATTTATTTTATACCAGTTATGTTTTATAAACTATTATAAATTATATAAACATTTCAGTTACGTGGTTTTATTTCTGAACCCTATTTGCTTAAAAGGAAACCCATGGATATGTTTGTTTTATATTCTAAGAATATTTGACTATAACCTTATATACAATTATGTTTTGTAAGTATCACCACGGGAGTCCCATGCCTTGGGTGACTTAAATAACCATTGGCATCTATTTTTCCACTTTGTGGTCCTCTGTCTGTCATGAATCCATTGACTTCTGTTTTGTGCGGAGCTAAGTGCTACACTATTGTGGGAGCCACCTCTAGAATCCGTACGAATCACCTCTTGAATCCGTACCTCTGTTCTGACTGTCACTCTTGTGACCTCTGTTCTGTACCGTGGTTATGGTCATTTACTTACATAATTTCTGTATTTCAGTTTCTGCCACTTAAATGATTTGTTTATCAAATTACCATAGTTATGGTTATTTATTTACATAATTTCAGTTTTGCTACTTAAAAGATTATTTGTTCCGACTAAGTTATCTTAAATGTTTTGGCCTAATTAACTATCCATGGTTATTTCGTGCCCCTTATACTCTTAGTGTAATATCTATCACTCTGCCATGTGCTTATAGTTGTTTACCAATTTTCAGGAAACAGGCAATTCAGAAATAACTTTTGGAAAGTCTTAGGTGCGAGGCTGCGGAATAGACACACACAGCACTTTTATGATATTTTTATATATATAAATATCAGCCTTTTTGGTCAACAAATTTTGTAATGAAAATAGAAGCTCCGATGATTATTTTGGTACCCTCATTTAAATATTTCTTCTGCTTGCGTTTATTGATTTGTTTAAGAATTAGCCGTACGTAACTTCAGTTACTGGTCATCACGATACTTAACCCTTAGGTATGGTGAGTGTTTCGTGACAAGTGGTATCAGAGCAATGGTTTATTTATTTTATTTTTTTAAAAAAAGTCATCATTGGAGCATAGGATACACGCACATTTAGGAAGTAGGATAGTGGGTAATTAGTACTGAATTATTATATTTTGTTCGTCGATTTAATTATATTATAATTTTATATGATTATATATATAATAAATTTTTTTTAGTGTGCCTAATTTGTGAAGGATATTAGATATAATTTATATTTGTTATAGTAAAAGAATGACAAGAAAAGAAGGATGTCGGGCTCAAGCACCCACTAAAATTATAATATAATTAAATACCTATAATTTTCAGTTCAGTATTCAAAAAAAAAAAATTATTTTGATGTTTTTTAAAAGTGGGTTCAAATTATAAAGATACTAATTTTGAAACTATTTCTCATAAATGAAGAGTTCATCCAAAATTTTCAATTCTTGCATATAATTCTGTCATTGTGTCCTCATTTTATTTTATTTTATTTATTTATTTTTATCATAAGCAAAACGAGTGAAAAGTTTTAAAAGTCACCCATTATTTCTCATTTTGGCCCAAACTAATTTTTGACAATTAGATAGTGAGTGATTTTTGGTAAAGTTTTTTTTTGAGGTAGTATTTTCTATCAGATTAATCATCTAATATATATTTATCAGAGTGCGCAGCGGATAGTTGCACATATAACAAATTTCGAAGACGAAATTTTAAAAGGAGGGAAGATTGTAACGACTCAGATTTTTAATTATTCTGTAGAATTTATGTTAATATTATTTAATCACAGTTAGAAAAAATATATAATTTATTATATATTATTATGTGTAATTTTATAAAATAATATAATTATTTGAGTAAATATATATAATTATGAATTAAATCTTAAGAAAAGTGATGCATAGCTACGTGTTGGCCCGCAGATGGCCTCCCCTCCCTATAAATAGGGAGAGTTGATCAAGGAAAGAAAATAAGAAAGAAAAAGAAAGAAGAAAGAAAGAAAGAAGAAAAGGAAAAGAAAGAAAGAAAGAAAGAGAGGAAAGGAAGGAAAAAATAGTGAAAGTTGAAAGGGTCTTTGATAATGAAAAAAAGAGTAAAATATTAAAGTTAAGGTGAGTTATATTATACCTTGAATTACCCTTATGTATTTTACATATGTTTTGATTTACCATATTTAAATTATACAAGTTATGTTTTATAAATTATTATAAATTATATAAATATTTCAGTTACGTGATTTTATTTCTGAACCCTATTTGCTTAAAAGGAAACCCATTGATATGTTTGTTTTATATTCTAAGAATATTTGACTATGACCTTATATACAATTATGTTTTGTAAGTACTACCACGGGAGTCCCATGTCTTAGGAGACTTAAATAATCATTGGCCTCTGTTTGACCACTTTGTGGTCCTCTGTCTGTCATGGATCCATTGACCTCTGTTTTATGCGGAGTTAAGTATTACACTATTGTGAGAGCCACCTCTAGAATCCGTATGAGCCACCTCTTGAATCCATACCTCTGTTCTGACTGTCACTCTTGTGACTTCTGTTCTGTACCGTGGTTATGGTCATTTACTTACATAGTTTCTGTATTTCAGTTTCTGTCACTTAAATGATTTGTTTACTAAATTACCGTGGTTATGATTATTTATTTACATAATCTCAGTTTTGTTACTTAAAAGATTATTTGTTCCGACTATGTTATCTTAAATGTTTTGGCCTAACTAACTATCCATGGTTATTTTGTGTCCCTTATACTCTTGGTATAATATTTCTCACTCTACCATATGCTTATAGTTATTTACCAATTTTTAGGAAACAGTGCAATTCAGAAATAACTTTTGGAAAGTCTTAGATGTGGGGCTACGAAATAGACAAACACAATACTTTTATGATATTTTTTACATATGTAAATATCGGCCTTTTTTGTCAGTAAATTTTGTAATGAAAATAGAAGCTCCGATGATTATTTTGGTACTCTCATTTAAATATTTCTTCCGCTTGCGTTTATTGATTTGTTTAAGAATTAGCCGTAGGTAACTTCAGTTACTGACCATCACGATACTTAATCATTGAATACGATACTTAATCATTGAATACGATGAGCGGGTCATGACATAGGTAGTTTGGTAACATTAATGCACTATGTCAATTAAAGATTAACTTAGACTTGTATAGTAACATTAATGCATTCTGCATTAAGTTTGGTAATATTAATACACTATGTCAATTAAGTTTGCATAGAGTACGATTGGAAAGTGAATTGATTTTTTAATTTTTTGACTATTTTAGTCTGGAGTTAAAAAGTCTTGTTTGGGAAAAATTTTTTGACTTTTTTGACTTTTTATGAGAGAAAGAATGTAATGATTATGAGTTGGATATGATGTTTTGTCTTATTAGGCTAAAATAACATATTTTGTCTTATATGACTATTTTAGTCCAAACCTTCCTTCCCAAACGGAGGCATAGTACAATTCTAATTAAAATTACTTGTGTGTGTAACTAATATCACAATAAAAATTATTGACTTTAATTTGAGCACGCATGGATAAAAATTATCTGTTCAAGTCATAATTAATATTTGTTGCACAAACAACACTTCAATTGGGTATAACTTTTTTTTTATATATTTTTTTGGTTCTTTCTTTCTTCAATTTGCAGGATATTTACAAATAGAAGAAAAGAATTATATAGTCCAACAACTACTACAAACAACCAATACTAACTATTCCAGCTAGGGCATGTTTGTTTAGTAGGATTTTAGCATAGGATTGAAATTGTATTGCAAATTTTATGAATAAAATTACATTTACAAACAACATTCAACTCGACGAAATTGATGAATTTTTAATATTGAAAAGGGTTGGAGATCATAATTTCAAGTATGAACGAAAAAAAATAAAATGAATGCATAATAAATGGTTATCTTATTAATTTAATTTGATAACTAATCCTACACTAATTTATAGGATTATTAATCCTTTCGCCATTAATTTTGTTCACTAAACAGGGCCTTAGTTTAATCGGGTATACATGCATATGGTAGAAATCTTTAACGAGTTAGTCTATTGATTTAAAATACTCACAGTCATTGAATTATATTTTAATATTCTTATTTCTCAAAATTCTAATATAATTCAATAATTATAAGTGTTTTGAGACAACAACAGCAACAACAAACAAAAACAAAAATAAAAACAAAAACAAAAATTAGGGACAACATATATTACCAGCATGTGATAGGTGTGAACATGAGGGCAGCTTGAATATATTAACAATGGAACTGGTAGGCGGCCTGGGCCTGCTTCCTTATGTTTAGTTGAACTATGGTTTCTTTCATTTGGAAGGATTATTAGTTGGGCAATAAGCTTTAGATACTTTTGCAGATTATATGATATTATTTATATGATATTTTTGGTAAATAAAAAAGCGTATTGTATATTAATTTGGTTAGGCTTCTAATTACTGTGAATTAATATGTTCTATCTGTAATATTTTTAACTACATGATTAATTTAGAGCATTACATAGATAATATTAAGGCCAAGTTTGGGAAGATCCAAAAAAGCCAAAAAGCCAAAAAGTTACTCAAAAAGCTAAAAAGTTAACACTATTCACCAAAAGTCAACAATTACGGCTGCACAACTCCCAATTCAAATTTTTCCCTATAAATTAATTTTTACAATTTTTTATTACACATTTTTCAATAAAAAGTCAAAAAGTTAACCCAAACATCCATATTTTCAACCTCAATTTTTTAGTTCAAAAAGACAAAAAGTGCACTTTTTTAGTCTTCCCAAACTTGGCCTAAATATTGCTATGAGAATCTAGAAGGAAAAAAAAAACTGTGTTTGGTTTGTGTTTGTAGAGTAGTTTTTGAAATAAAAAGTACGAAAACTTGTTTGGTTTGCTTTTTTTCAGAAATAGTTTTGGAAAATTATTTTGGGGAGAGAGTTTTAAAAAAAATGATTGATTTGATATGTATAAGAAAGAGAGTGATTTTGAAAAGTAGGTAACCAAATAAAATTTTGAGATTTTTTTTAAAAAAATTTGTTTGGTTTGATTACTCTTGAAAGTTTGTGTGTGCTTAGAAAAGTCTGGGCTTGTAAACTAGGCATCATGTTTTTAACAAATAATTGTCTCACATCACAAGCATTATTTATGATAATTGTATGTGTTAGATAAGAGCATGCTCTCTTTGTCTTAACTAGTCTAAAATCACTAGAAAATACTTTCAATGGGTCTACCATATATATAGTAATAATCTTGCGATGATGACACTAATCATAATCTATATACAACTCTAAGGGTTGGTCGAGTTGTAAAAATTTAAGAATAATATTCAAAGTCTCGAGTTTGAGTCACTTTAAAAGGTCACTGGAGATTTGTCCGGATATTAATTTCAAGAATTCGAAATTAGTTGAAGTGTGTGCAAACTATCCCTAACTGCCACTTATTAAAAAAGAAAATCATAATATACATATGAAGTGTTGCTAAATCGTGGTAGGATTTGTAGCAAATGATCATGGCCCAATCAGCCCAATATATTATATGGGGAGAATTACACTCCTAATCTTTGTGAATTATCTCTTCTATTAATTATATCTTCTATTTGCATTAATTTTGAGTTTGAATTTTTCATATTATCAATTTAATTTAATTGATAACACTTTTTTTTTAAGATTTTAAACTAATATTAACAAACAAAATAGTTCATTCACTCCTCAAAGTGATTGAGGATGGGAGCTTTTAAATGCTCCGGCATAATTTCTTTTCACACCTACCAAATACGTTGAGTCGGTGGGTACAAAATACCTGATAAATCAAAGAACTGAAACAATCGGACAGGATTAGGTTTGTTGGTTATTGATTTAGGCTTCACTTAAACCCAAAAACAAAGTTAGAATTTTATCTTGGAAGGGGCCAAAAACACATCTATAAAAAAATTATAACTAATAATACAAGCTATATTTAGTATACCAAAATAAAAATTAGCAATAACATTTGTAAACTGATTTATGATGATAAAAAAAAAAAAACAAAACGAAACGAAATAAGGAAAATAAATAATACAATAATACAAAATTACTACACCTACAACCATTAATACAATAATTTCAGATGAATGCCATTAATATTTGAGCATATTAGATATTAAACAAAATGTAAGAAAAATATGCTAAAGGTAATATTATTTAACAAAATAATTCCATTTTCTTAATAGAAAAAAAAAAATGCAAAGAGAAAAAAAGAAAGAAAACTAGTGTTCCTTCTGTTTGGGCGGAATATTTTTTTTGAAAAATATTTTTTGTATTTATTGATGTCTGATATTGAAAAATGAAAATCAAAACATTTTTCATGATTAATAAAAAATAAGTCTATTTAAACGAAAAATATTTTCTAGTTACAAATGGAAGAAAATTTTACTAATGTCACCGTAGACACCACCACCATCATCACCATTGCCATCACTACCGCTTGTGGGAGCTCCAATATCACAATCTTAATTTTTTAAAATTTTGATTTAAAAAAAAAGAACTCAGCATTTATTGATTTCTCCCAAGTCACGTTTTGACTTCTCTCATACCTACTCCTACACCCTTTTCAGCTAGTGATGGGATTGTTAAATTTGTATATTAAAAAATATATCTAAAACAAATATATAAACAAAAAAAATCTATATCTATACTATATATTAAGTAAAAGGGGATTTTTAACCCCAAGCCTTGTAGGAGTTCCAATCTTCCAATCTAAATTTCTTAATTTTTTGATTTAAAAAAAAAAAAACTTTAGCATTTATTAACTTCTCCCAATCCCCAAGTCTTACCCTCATAATAACACTTTAATGCATTAAGAACAAGCATAAAAAAAATTCTTTGAAATCCAACATATGAATTCTTTGAAAAGTCCCAACACATATGATTATTATCCTTCGTAATAACATTTTAATGCATTAAGAACAAGTATAAAAAAAATTTCTTGAAAAGTCCAACACATATGATTATTACCAAAATATTAAACTTTAATATAATATAATAAAAAAAAAGACATTTAATTCCTTGAAAAGTCTAACACATATGATTATTATCAAAATATTAATATAAGGCAAATTACATATACCTCCCTCGAGGTTTTACTAAATTACAGATACCCCTGAGGTTTTGAAAATTACAGATACCTCCCTGAGGTTTATATTTTCATAATAAATTGTCCCATGAGGTTTATATTTTCATAACAATTTGCCCCCTAATTTGTTATGCAAATAGTACCTTCAGGGGGTATCTGTAATTTTTCAAACCTCAGGGGGTATCTGTAATTTTGCTAAATCTCGAGGGGGTATATATAATTTGCCCAATCTTTTTTATATAAAAAATGAAAAAAAAGAAGACATTTAAAAAAAAAAAAGGAAGATATTTGATTTAAACAAAAAATCTTAGCATTTATTAACTTCTCGTAATCCCTAAATTTTACCCTCATAATAACACTTTAATGCATTAAGAATAAGCATAAAAAAATTCTTTAAAATCCAACACATAAATTCCTTGAAAAGTCCCAACACATATGATTATTATCAAAATATTAAAATTTAATATAATATAATAAAAAAAACATTTAATTCCTTGAAAAGTCTAACATATATGATTATTATCAAAATATTAAACTTTAATATAATATAAAAAAGAAAAAAAGGAAGACATTTAAAAAAAAATATTTAAAAATCACAATTCACATATATAGATAATTAAAACAAATATAAATATCTATATCTATATCTATCTATTTATTTATATCTATCTCTAACCCACAAGTTTTGTGGGAGTTCCAATATCTGAACCTTAATTTCTTAATTTTTTTGATTTTTTTTTTAAAAAAAACTTAGCACTTATTAAATTCTTCCAAGTCTTTTAACTTCTTCAATACACACTAAACCCTAAACCCTAAACATAAGCACTCACAAAGAAAAAAATGTGATTGTAATGTGATGTGATTGTAGTTTGTTCAATGACTCTTTTTTTTAGTGTGATTGCTGTAGTTAGTTCAATGGTTTTTTTTTAATGTTATTTAATCTTTTTATTTACTATTTTAATTTTATTTTTAATATGATTGAAGTTAGATAAATATAAACACTTACAAAGAAAAAAATGTGATTGTAATGTGATGTGATTGTAGTTTGTTCAATGGCTCTTTTTTTTAATATGATTGTTGTAGTTAGTTCAATAATTTTATTTTTTTTAATGTTATTTAATCTTTTTATTTACTATTTCAATTTTATTTTTAATATGATTGAAGTTAAATAAACATAAACACTCTTTAATGGTTTTTCTTTACAATTATTTATGAAAAAAAATATGATTGTAGTTAGATAGCATAAAAATATTTGTGATTTGATTTAATTTTTTTCTGATTTGATTTTTAAAATACCAATTATTGATAATGATTAAATTGCATTTTGAAAAAAAAATTGTAATTGATTTTTTTAACTTACTATGTTTTTTGAAAAAAAAAATTATTGTGTTTTTTTAACTATCAATTCACTTAATTTGTTATTTGATTTTTAACTCACTGTGTTTTTTAAAAAACAAAATGGATTGTACTCATTAGGGTCACATAATGTACCAATTATTGATGATGATTAGATTGTATTTTGACCTAAAAAAAATTGTAATTGATCTTTTTAACTCACTATGTTTTTTGAAAAATAAATTATTGTGTTTTTTAATCATCAATTAACTTAATTTGTGATTGATTTTTTTAATTACTGGTGATGATTAGATAGCATTAAAAAAAATTGTGATTTGTATGATTGAAATTATCTCATTTTGTTTATAATTTTATTTTTTAATATGATTGAAATTAGATAAACATAAACACTCACAAAAAGAAAAATGTGATTGTAGTTTGTTCAATGGTTCTACATAATCTTTTTTATTTACTATTTTAATGGTTATTTTTTTCAATTATTTTTTTTCTTTTGAGAAAAATGTCATTGTAGTTAGATAGCATTAAAAAAATTGTGATTTGTATGATTGAAGTTATCTCCTTTTGTTTATAATTTGATTTTTTAATATGATTGAAGTTAACTCACAAAAAGAAAAATATAATTGTAATTTGTTCAATGGTTCTAAATAATCTATCTATACTATATATTAAACAAAATGGGGTTTTTAACCCCCAAGGCCTGTGGGAGATTTAATATTCCAATCTGAATTTTCTATATTTTTTATTTTTTATTTAAAAAAAAAACTCAGTGTTTATTGATTTGGTCAAAATTCCTTGATCAGCATTTATTAACTTTTCTCAATCCACATGTCTTTCCACATTAATGCATTTATTAATTTGGTGAAAACCTCCTCATACAAATAATTATAGATACAATCCATGTATAATTACTGCACTACCCTTTTTAATTTCTCATATACACTATGGTTAGTGATAAGATTGTTAAATTATTTTTATAAAAAATCTTAAAAAATATAATTTATATGTTAAAAAAAATCTAAAACAAATATAAATATCTATAATTATCCCGTGCATAGCACGGGTGATAGGCTAGTTATATATTAAGCAAAAGGGAGTTTTTAACCCCAAGCCTTATGGGAGCTCCAATCTCCCAATCTAAATTTTTTAATTTTTTGATTTTAAAAAAAAAAAAACCTTAGCATTTATTAACTTCTCCCAATCATCAAGTCTTACCCTCATAATAACACTTTAATGCATTAAAAACAAGTGTAAAAAAAATTCTTTGAAATCCAACACATGAATTCCTTGAACAGTCCCAGCACATATGATTATTATCCCTCATAATAACATTTTAATGCATTAAGAACAAGTATAAAAAAAATTTCTTGAAAAGTCCAACACATATGATTATTATCAAAATATTAAACTTTAATATAATATAATAAAAAAAAAGACATTTAATTTCCTGAAAAGTCTAACACATATGATTATTATCAAAATATTAATATAGGGCAAATTACATATACCTCCCTCGAGGTTTAGCTAAATTACAGATACCTCCTGAGGTTTTGAAAATTACAGATACCCCCTGAGGTTTATATTTTCATAACAATTTGCCCCTAATTTGTTATGTAAATAGTACCTTCAGAGAGGTATCTGTAATTTCTCAAACCTCAGGGGGTATCTGTAATTTTGCTAAATCTCGAGGAGGGTATATGTAATTTGTCCAATATTTTTTATATAAAAAAGGAAAAAAAGAAGACATTTAAAAAAAAAAGATATTCGATTTAAAAAAAAAATCATAGCATTTATTAACTTCTCCCAATCCCCAAGTTTTACGCTCATAATAACACTTTAATTCATTAAGAATAAGCATAAAAAAAATTCTTTGAAATCCAACACATAAATTCCTTGAAAAGTCCCAACACATATGATTATTATCCCTCATAATCTATACTATATATTAAGCAAAAGGGGGTTTTTAACCCCAAGCCTTGTGGGACCTCCAATCTCCCAATCTAAATTTCTTGATTTTTTGATTTAAAAAAAAAAAAAAACCTTAGCATTTATTAACTTCTCTCAATACTCAAGTCTTACCCTCATAATAACACTTTAATGCATTAAGAACAAGCATAAAAAAAATTCTTTGAAATCCAACACATGAATTCCTTGAAAAATCCCAACACATATAATTATTATCCCTCATAATAACATTTTAATGTATTAAGAACAAGTATAAAAAAAAATTCTTGAAAAGTCCAACACATATGATTATTATCAAAATATTAAATTTTAATATAATATAATAAAAAAAAAGACATTTAATTCCTTGAAAAGTCTAACACATATGATTATTATCAAAATATTAATATAGGGCAAATTACATATACCTCCTTTGAGGTTTAGTTAAATTACAGATACCCCTGAGGTTTTGGAAATTACAGATACCCCCTAAGATTTATATTTTCATAACAAATTGCCCCATAAGGTTTATATTTTCATAACAATTTGCCCCATAATTTGTTATGCAAATAGTACCTTCAGGGAGGTATCTGTAATTTCTCAAACCTCATGAGGTATCTATAATTTTGCTAAACTTCGATGGGATATATGTAATTTGCCCAATCTTTTTTATATAAAAAGGGAAAAAAAAAAGACATTTAAAAAAAAAAAGAAAGAAGATATTTGATTTAAAAAAAAAAACATAGTATTTATTAACTTCTCCCAATTTCTAAGTTTTACTCTCATAATAACACTTTAATGCATTAAGAATAAGCATAAAAAAAATTCTTTGAAATCCAACACATAAATTCCTTGAAAAGTCTCAACACATATGATCATTATCCCTCATAATAACATTTTAATGCATTAAGAACAAGTATAAAAAAAATTTCTTAAAAAGTCCAACACATATGATTATTATCAAAATATTAAACTTTAATATAATATAATTAAAAAAAATATTTAATTCCTTGAAAAGTCTAACACATATGATTATTATGAAAATATCAAATTTTAATATAACATAAAAAAAGAAAAAAAAAATTAAAAAAAAATATTTAAAAATCACAATTCACATATATAAATAACTATAAATACAATCCGTGCATATCACGAATGGTATGGGATTATTTTCTAATTTCAAAAGAAAAGAAATATTTTTTACATTAAAATTTTACTAATTCATAAAACAACTTTAGTTTCTCGAAGATTTGAAGAGTTGGAGATTTGAATCTGAGCGATTAAAGATCTCAGTCTACTCCTCCAAATTTGCGGCCTCCAGATTTGTTTTCGGCCTCTACATTTGTGGTTAAAATTCAAACAAACACACTCTCTCACTCGATTTCAAACACACTCTCTCGCTTGATTTCAGATCTGGCGATGATTTGAAGGCCATCACTTGGATTGTAGATTTTGAAGTTTGGTTCTCGATTTTGTGAGTTTCAATTCGTTTAGCTGTTTCTTTTTTTTTTTTTCTTTTTTTTGGGTTAAAGAGTGTATACATTCATACTCATATCTTGCTTCTCTATTATGTTTTTATTAGATCTCGCATATCAATTGGTTGCTTCTTTCTATCTTGCTAAACTACTCGAACTTAGATCTGTAAGTTTTTATTACATATGCATTTGTTTTGTATGAACTCAGATCTCTGATTTTTCAAATCTATTTGAGATCTATATGCTTTCTCAGATATTGGTGTTCATTGTTTTGGTTTGTCAATTTCTATGCCCTTTCTCTGATATTGATGTTCATTGTGTGTTTGTTGCTTACACTGTAAATTCTCTGTCATTGTTCTGATATATATACACGGTAAATTGATGTTTGTTTGGAGAACTACATTTGTTAATTTCTATGCCATTGATTTTGTTAATTTCTACACTGTAAATTGATTCGTTTGTTGTGCACGATCCGAATTCTTTGGCATAACCACAAACTTGGCAATAACTCTGCAACTTTAACCCTTCCATGCCAAGCTAACCAGCCAACTTTAACCCTTCTAGATGAAAGACATAATATTCCTTCTGTGGACTGCAGTAGCACCAACCCATTTGTACAGAGACTCCACAAAAAGACACTTGATGAATCAGCTTTCCACATCATCTTGTCTTCTCCGTCACCATTCAGCTGAGTTAACAGAGCTAATCTATTCTGCAGCAACCCAAAATCCTCATTTTTACTTGATCTAAGACCTCTCCTGAAAATGTCTCTGAAAAACATGCTCGGACAGCTCGATCCCCGTCATAATCAGCGAAGTGGCAATCTTGAAAGCTTTATCATCACAAACTTCTCTGAAATGCTTGATTCGGGTTGGATTCGCATCTAACAACTCATAGCCTCACTGAACTAAAAATGCGAATAAAAGTACAACTCAAAGGAGTTTTTTCAAACGGGATTGCCAAGAAATAAAACCTAACAGTCTCCCCCACTAGGTCCTCTCTTCCATTTGTCCATGAAGAAGAATGCAGAAATCATTTTTAGAGATGTCAAGATTAAATAACCTTAGGAACTCCTCTTTAAGGACAATATTACCCAGCCATTTGTCATTCCAGAAAGACAGTTATGCTGCCATTCCCAATGGAGAATTCAATATTTGAAACAAAGAAGCTATACAAATCTAGGTATCTATTTTTGATAGCCATGATATCTTTCCAAACTCTAGATGAATTGTGTGGAGAAGTGTCAAAAGGCAGCCAGGAATTACTCTCTGATCTTGACTTACAACTTATAAATCTCCTTTAGAGAGAACTTCTTTCCTTCCCATACCTCCACCACCATTCCATCAAGGCATTCATTCATTCCCTTTATTTTGATAAATAAATTTTGTATTTAGATAAATAAATTCTTTATTTATTTTGATTGATTAGGGTAGGCAGCAATTACATGAAGAATAAAGCATGTAGAGCTAATTATTGGGTGAAAATTCTTTACATTTGGGATAGTATCTCATTTACGAATATTTAATATTAATTATGAAATTAAAAACACATAACTCACTCAACAGAGGTTGAAAGCTAGTGTTACAATACCATAACTTGTCTGTCTGTGTAATATATTTTACCAAACATCGATATATAAGAAGCTAGTGTTACACCTTGGTGATGAATTTATTTGTTAGAACACTTTGTTTATGGTTATGATCAGGCATGCCAATTGATCATCTTTATATTATGGTATAAAATTTTCACTTTAGCATCATGCAACAGTCACAAAGTGAAAAAATACTGTTGTGGGCTTGCTGCTGTGTGCCTAGATTGGTATGTTGCTGTGTGTATGTTGTTGTTGAGTACTTAATAGTTAAAGTTGGCAATTATTTGCTGGTTAATGCAAATGCTGACAAGTCGATGAAGAAATTTATTTTGGCATTTGTTGAAAAAAAATGGAGAGTTAAAAAAAAAAAGGGGTATATGTCATTTGACGATGATGTTGATAGGTTAACTCATCGACCTGAAAGAATACATGAGCATCAATGGCGGAGCTTGGTCTATTATTGAGCCAAGCCGATGGGTATGTCTTTCCCTTAGTTTCATCGCGATTTGCTGTTATATCAATATTTTGTTTTTTAATATAGTTGTGAATTCAATTATTCGAGGAAGCTATTTGTATCAGGGTTGATAGTTGCATTGTATGGTAGTTAAATTGAATTTATCTGAATCCTAAACTTGAATTCTAGTTTCTGATTGTAAAACTGATTCAACTATTGATTTTCTTTGATTAGACTTGAATGTCTACTGTATTTTGCAATTTCCATGTATTAGAACCTCTATAATGCTAATTATATATTTTGTAACAATCAAAATCACTTCAATTAAATAATCATACATACCACACTAGAAAAATGTTGTTTTGGATGATGTTTTGTTACATGTATTGATTTACTAATTTTGTAGCCCTTAGAATATAATTGGTTGATTAAGTTGTTGAGCATCGCCTTGTTTGTTTTCACTTGTAAAACAAGTTAATTTTAGCTTTAAAAAAAGAAAAATGCCTAAGACCCCCAGTGGGGGTCACTGGGGGTCGTGCGTGTAGACCCGTGATTGGCCCAAAAAAAAAATTTTTTTTTTGGTTTCAGTGAATGGCAGCGCGCCACGTCACTGGGGGTATAAAGCAACGCTGTTAAAAAAAATTGTTTATCAAGATGCTGATGAAATTTTGAAATGACGACGCTGTTACAGTTTGAATTTGCAGTTGTAGTACTAACTACTAGCAGTTCATTGTTTCTCTCTGATTTCATTAGCCCTAACAGTGTTTTTTTGGATATGTTCCATGTCTAATTTAGTCAATGATGGTTGATTGTTTCAGGCATCTGAACTCCGCGAGAAGTTTGATGCCAACAAGCACGTGGATTGAAGAGTACATATATTTTGTGTAGTAAAAATCTCATGAAATGTGCAATTAATATTTGGTTCATAGGCGAGTTGAGTAATTTTATGTACTTTTCCCCAACTCCATATAATGTTTTATGATGTGTTGATTACAATATGTTGGATGTATAAAATTCTAATTAGCTTGATGCATGGTTAGCGCATGGATATGTGAATTTGAGCCATTTGTGTTTGTAGTTAAATTTTCATGCTGCCTTCTTTATTTAAATTCTTTGGTTTGTGCTATATTTTAGGAGAGGAGGAAACAAAAAACAAAAAAAAATAAAAAAATAAAAAAATGAAAGTGATATTTTTTGAAAAACGCCACTAAATGACGTCATCATGATGTCACACGTTAGTTTGTGACGGAAATTGAAGCGGACGTCAAAGATTTGGCGGTGTTTTCAAAAGCGCTATCTAATATATTTAGTGGCATTTTTCAAACATTATAAAGCTATTGCGGTGGCCGTATCAGTGATGAAAATATTAACTTTTAGTGGCATTTTTAAAAACGCCGCTAAAACTCCAATTTCATGTAGTGTTAACGCAAGGACTCAATATATATTTTTTGGAATTTATATAAACTTAAAAACTTAAACATGTAAGTGAAGAGTCCGTGTAATGTATATTAAAACTCATCAATTTGACTCTTTATTTGATGTAAGATTCTACTTTCACACATATTCTAACATTATTAAGGCTAAATCATCATATTCTAGTACCAGTTTCACCTAAGGGTTGTAGCACTGTGAATTTGCAATTGCAGATCTCATAGTAGTTGATTTTATTTTATTGGTTGTGTTACTGGATTTAATTTGTATTGATTGGTTTTAAGTTTGAGTTAGAATTCACTATACTATTCACAATTGTTGGCTTCTATTAAATAATATTTTATTCTTTATCTGTGTTATGTTTAAATGTTAAAGACATATTTATTTTAATTAATTGATTCACTTATTTTTAGTATAATTCAACTGTGGTTCCAACTCGAGCTATATTAGGTTGGGTTGGGTTTGGTTTGTTCTAGTGTGTGATTATTTTGGAACCGATCATAATTGAATTCATTTTAAATTTCATGTCAACTCTAAGAAAACTTACCATTAAGACCCTTGTACATTGCAAAATAAATTATTGTACAGTGGTTGTATATAGAAATTCTTAGGGTATATTTAGTACCTCTTGAGGGGTTGGAAAACCCTCTCTTTTGCATGGCTGGTTCGGCATGAGCTATTTTGACTAATATAATAAAATATTACATTTAAATTATAATTATTTTATCTTTTTCTCTCACAATAAATAAATAAGTCAAAATTTATCCCAAATATAATTTTTTTAACTAGGTTAAAATAGCCAAAAAATCAAAAAGTCAGGCCAAGTTAGCTCGTTCCAAACGAGGACTTAGGATCTATTTCCATCTCATAAGAAGTGGAGGACATGGTTTTGAAACATGTTTTCATGTCACATTGAGCATAGATTTCATCGCACCCTAGCAATAATAAAATTATGAGTTATTTAGATGAAGACTCCTTAAACTATTGAAAAGTATCACTTTGATCTCTTAAACTATAAAAGCATACAAATGAACCCATAAACTATTTACAAGTATCGCTCTGCCCTCTAGATTATAAAAATGTGCAAATGAACCTCCTAAACTATGGACATGTTTTACTTTGACCCTTTCTGTTAGGGAGTCTAATTTGTACATTTTTTTTATTATATATAATTTAGGGGGTCAATTTGTACACTTTTATAGTTTAAGAGATAACAATGATAGTTCTCAATAGTCTAGAGTCTTTGTGTAAATAATCCTAGAATAATTGAATGTGCCTCATTTTTTGTATTTAGGTGTTTTTTAAGGTCTAATTCCATTCTGTAAAACAATGAAGGCATGTTCCAAAATAGTTTTCGTATACTTTTTTAACACAAATTTTGTTATACCATAACAAGGGATAGGAGCACCCATGCACCTCGTCTTTTACATTTGGAGGTTTCTTATGGTCCTAATTTTTCGTAAGAAATGGAGGACGTGTTTCACAATAAACCCTCATCCGAACTATGTTTGGCCTAATTCTTCTTTAAAAGAAAAGAGGTTCAAAATATTATTACTCATCCAAAAGTCACTATGAAAGATTATGAATTAATTTGATAATTTCCTTGTTGCCTTTGCATTGCCTTAATTTCTTTACTTATATAGATGTAGGGTGCCTCTTATATTGTGAAAGAGAGTTGTAATCGTTTTCAAATCATAGTAAAATTGCAACGACCGTCACTACAACAAATTCTTAATTCAGTGACACTTGAAAGTGCTACAAAACTATTCCTTTAGTGCATTTTTTAGTCTTGTGGCGTTTTGAACAAGTACCATTGATATCTATGTCACGCTAGATACTAGAGGCACTTCAATGACACTCGTAGGTGCCATTACACCATGATAGTTTTGAGATTTTTTGTGATAGGGGTGTAAATCTAGCCCAGCTTGGTCCGGCCCATGTTGGGCCTCACAGGCTCCTGCCAAAATTCGGGCCGAGCCATGGGCTAAAAAATTAAGCCTAGACCTAGGGTATTTGGGCCTTGGGCAGGCCGATAGGTCGGCCCGATGGGCTTGGGCTTGGGCTTGGCTGAGCCTGGCTATTTTTTTTTTAAAATTTTTTCTACCAAAATTTTATAATTTTTCATTAAAAAAGACATTGGGCCTCGGCGTGGGTCGGGCCTTGAGTGGACCTTAGGCAGGCCAATGGGCTGGGCCATGAGTCAGGCCTGATGAGTCGAGCCCACGGGTCGGGCCTGGCTTCAAAATGATGGACCAGGCCCAGGGGCTTAGACTGGGCTAGGGTCCGGGCCCATATGGGCTCGGCCTACCCCAAGCCGCTGGAGGGCTTCAAGCTGCCCACGAACCGTGAACCATTTTTACACTCCTATTTTGTGACATCTACAAGTGCCATTATTTATTTAGTTTTTTCAATGCTCCCCATGCTTATTTTAGTAGATACCAAAATAGCACCATTAGTGGCTGCCACTAAAGATTAAAAAAAAAATGTATTATATATAATATTTGGAACACCAATCTGCAAATCTTGTTCTTTTAGAAACTAAATGAATAAAATTTTATTTATAAATTATAAATACAACATCCATGAAACTGACACATTAAACTCATAAAAATCTATTGTAATCTAACTTACATATCCCAAACCCAAAAAATAAAAATTAAAAATAACAATGATATTTACTGTAGACAACTTTGCGTCATATATCTTGAATAAGTGCATGTATGTCAATTCCATTTGGTTCAACCAATCCCAAAAGTCAATGTTGATTTCTTTTCATTGCTTGCTCTGAGTCCTTTTATGGCACTGTTGAAAAAGCTTCATGCTTCTTCATACCTCCAAAGCAGGTAAAACATAATACCCATCAGTGCTTCTATTTTCGCAATTGTACTTTATTGATGATTATCCCTAAAAAAATTTATTTTTGAAAAATTTCAAATCCTCCGAGATTGTGATTTGTAATTAGGATTCAATTTCATTGAACAATAATTTCCAATCAAACACGCATAGAACTAATCCAGTTAAGAGAGAATTGAATTAGTTCTACAAATAAGCAACGACAAATGAACACAACGATATATATAACGTGGAAAAAATCACAATTGGAGCACCTCCAATTATAATAAAAAAATCACAAGTCAAAGTCACAAAACAATCCATTAAAAAGATAAAGGAATTACACAAGAGAACCCTCAATTAACTAGAGAATCCACGCCTAAATTGAACCGAACTTGTTGTACCTCTTCCAACATTGTCTTCATATTGAAATTGCTTCGCCCAACGTTAAATCCACAACGTCAAAGTTGAATCCAAAACGATGAGCCACTTCAGAATCTACCAAAACTTCCAAGCTCAAGTTCTCCGGGATCCACCGATGAACATCTCTCTAGAAAGTGTAAAGAAATCCTTTGATGATCTTCAATATAAAGCTTGCTGATCCATAGATCATTCTCAATCCATCAAGGTACACACATGGATCATTCTAGAGACTCTCCCTTTGTTTTTCACACTCTAGGGTTGAATATCTGAGAGTCTGTATCAAATTTGATCCGAAAACTCACATTTAAGTTACTGAAACCGACTTAGACTGCTTAAGCGCTCAATAGGTCACTCGAGCAAACTTTTTGATGATCCAGTATTTTTCTCTGAAGCTCTCAGATGCCGCAAGCATGTATAGACCATTGGAGCGCAACTTTCAGCGCTTGAGCACACATGTCTCTGCTCAAGCGCAACTTCCTATTGTAGACGTCCCCGAACGCCCCTGGGAGGGATGAGCTCCCCGTTCCGTTCGATATTGGGCTCACTACAGTTCGAACTCTCAAATTGTCACGGTTCGTAATCTGAACCAAAGAGTCCAAATCCGGCAAATCGTTTTGAGAAAACAGATTTTGAAAGAAGTGCCAAACATGAACTGCTTTGCCAGATACAGAGTCGCTACCTAAATATTTTATTTTGGGGGAAATTTAGGAAACCCTGACTCGTTGCTTAAGGCCACGTGTCCGTCATCACCAAAGTTGCCTCGGCTCGGGAACTTGGGTACGATTGGGAAAGGTCACTTCGTGAGCACCCCCGCTCGCCCGATCAAAGATCGGCCTCTACTAACCATGATATCTATTTTTGAAAAACATTGTGTGTTCTTATTCCGGTTATTAGCCTAGATTTACTATGTGATGCGCACAGCATACAAGTATAGACTGGGTCGCCTGAATTGGAACAAAACATTTCATGTTTGTTTATTTTGAAAATGGTTTGATGGTGCTACCTGCAAGTAGGCTAAGACGTGGATTTGCCACCCTCGGGTGGGCTTAGAAAACATGATTTTGCCACTATCTAGTGGGCTTAAAACACACATTTGATGAATTGTTCCAATTCAAATAACCCAACCTTCACCCACAGGCATTCAGGTAGATATATCACATAAGCATATAGCCTCATGGTAAGCATGCTATCATGCCATTCACTCACACACATGCAAGGATGCTAAAGCATAAAACTTACCGAGTACTCCAAGCCAAAACAGAAGTTAATTAGAAATCCATGCATGATCCTAACTATACAGAAGTGCCTAATGCAACACATGCAAAAATGCAACTATAGCAGGCTCGGCTATTCTAAACATGGTATATGAAATGCTACAGCTAACATGTATTCAACTTGAAATTGAAAATACAATGCAGTTAGTATGATGCACCGAGCTCGGTGCATGCAAAACAGATGAATGAATGCAAACATGCTATCATACTGTATGCTAATTGAAACATGCCCTAATCTAACCATCATAAACAGGTAAATAAAAGGGAGAAAGACGTGGGGTTGGAAGACATACATCACACACACGCACACTTATTACAGTTGTGCCCTCGCTCGGAGGGTTCGAATAAATAATATACAGTCCCAAATGAATATTACAGTGTAAATAATTACAAAATCCTAATTAATTAACAAATTAAACTAGGTAAGCTGTAAACTAGCATGCAAGCTAGGGACTGCCTTGACGCTGCTTCGGATGATGAATGACGCATGTCCGGGTTGCTTTGGCGCAGAAATCCATTGCGATGCCCCGGTTTGCCTCTGTTTGCAATTGTTCTTGGAATACGTGCCAAGCTTCGAAAGGCTGGTGATTTCTGATTTACTGCAATAGAGAGCAACAAAGGGGCATGGCAAAGTATTTTCACATATGTATGCATGACTACCCTTTAGGGAGTGTAGTCCTCGATCATCATGCCACCAATCACGCATCTCGATGCATGATGGCCGAGGAGTCGAATTGCACGACTCAATAAGAAATGACTGCACATGAAAACACGACAAGACCTAAACTCCATCATGGATAATCCGGAGTGTCGGCAACCGGGAATTGAGACACGTTTCGTCACTCGGAGTACGAAACGTCCCTCGTTTTCCGTGCTTGGGCTAATTCCTATCCCAAGCATAATGCAATATGCATGACATGCATGAATGCAACTAATATACAACCTAGCATGCACAATGTTATGAAATGGCATACACGATGCACTAGGTAACATGGCATACACAATGCGCTAACATACAACCTAGCATACACAATGCTATGAAATGAAATGGCATACACAATGCACAATGGACTTACACCAACATGAGTGAACCTCATCCACACTCACGTCAGTAGCCATACGATGAAAATGAGACAACTCGAAATGCGTGCTCACGTGCACGCGAATCGAGGATCGACCCTAAGGCACCAAATGCCACCCTAACAAGACATGGCAAGGCATGGAATATGGCATACTAGCATGAAAATTTCAGTAGCAAAATTTGATGCGAAACAACCCCAGAACATGGAAACATGGCAGCCGATACATGGAATGAGACCCGAAACATGAAATTAGGTACATGGAATGACCTATGGCTATGCAAATCATGCATTATTTGAACATGAAGTGTGAAGACAGAATCATGACAGTCCCAAAACAAGCATATTTACAGTTTTAAGTAAGGCCAAACAATGGATACAAATAGGACTAAGCTAGCATGCAAAAATGGCCCCGTAAGAGAGGTAATGAAGCAAGTAGCAGCTTCTGGCCCTAAATGGCCAAGAGCCCTTCTAACATGATGGACTAAAATAGCATGTAACATTGGCTAGCAAGCATGGTTTACATGGCATGTATATGAAGCATATGAGATCTCATCAAACCAGCAAAAAACAGTGAATAAAACATGCCAAAATATGCCGAAATAACCACTGAAATGCAGCCAATGCATGCAAAAATGATGAGCTCCCTTGGAGGGCCATACAAGGGGTTATTAAGCACATACAAGATAGACATGTAACATGGCAAAACCATCTCTGGAAATGAGTTATTACAGCCCTAAAACCCACCGAATAGGCCCTAAAATGGGTCAATGAAGCATACAATGAAAGGCCCCCTCAAAAGGCCTTGAATGGAATTGTTCTACACATGCATTATAGACATAAAATAAGACCAAAGAGGCTCCGGACAGAGTTAAATCAGGCCTTGAAACTCACCAAATTGAGCCCAAAAAGTGACTTCACAACATGCAAGTGAGGGGCCTTTTGGAAGGCCAATAGGGCAAACCAACAAGACAAGGAGAGAGGGGGTCACCCCCCTCTAATTTTAGCTCTCAAACATACATCTAAGCCACTGAAAATCCACTGGATTTCAGTGGCTAGGAGGCCAAACCAAGGCCAATGTGAATGCTCTAATGCATAGCCCTAAATATGAAGGAATGAAGCATGGAAGGGGGTAGATGACCCCAAACAGAGAAAGTGTCTTAAACAAACATGTTTATAAGCTCAAAAGGAAACTTTTTCTAGTTTATGACAAATCTCAAAAATGCTCAGACTAAGCCTAAAAAGAGGTTTAAACACAAAAAGCAAGAAGGGAACCTCAAACAGCAAAAGACCCTTGATCAAACATGAATAGGGGGGCAAAATAAGGCTATTTACAGTTCGGACCAGAGCCCAAAAATATGAGCACAAGGGGCTAACAAATCATGCAAAAATAAGGCCAAAAGAGGGATAAAGAGGCAAGTGACAAAAGGAAGCCTCAAACAGTGAAGAGCCCTTCAATAATGTTGAATAAGGGCTCAAAATAAGCCACTTTTCAGTTTATAACCAAGCTCTAAACAATTTACAAATAGCCTAAAATACTATGCAAGAAAGAGGCATACAAGAGAGGTAAAGAAGCAAGTGTAAAAAGGAAGCCTCAACCAGGGAGAGGCCCTTAAACAAACATGAAAAGGAGCTCAAAATAATGCTATTTTCAGTTAGGGTCGGAGTCCAAATATGCAAGAAAGAGGAGCTAATATATTGAGAAAAAATAGGGCCCAAGAGAGGGATAGAAGGCTTACCATTGAAGACCAATGCTTCAACAACTCTTGGCTTGAGAAAAGGTGCTCCTTGCCTCTGGAAAACTAGCTCCAAGTGTTGGAAAGGACGATGGGGAGGTGGTGCTATGTGGTGGTGTAGAAAGGGGCCAAAAAAAACAAAAGGATTTCGATGCTTGAAATATAGAGAGAGAGAAATTAAATGTAGGAGGCTTAAACAAAATTTTTTTCTAACCCAAAATGCAGCTGAAGCTGCTGGTTTTATAGAGGGAGGAATGGAGGAAAAGGGGGGAAAAATGGGGAGGAAAATCAATACAAATTTCCCCCCAAAAATAGGCCTAAAAGAGAGATAAAGAGGCAAGTGGTAGCTGCTGGCCTCAAACTGAAGAGAGCCCTTCAACAAAGTTGAAGAGGGGCTCAAAACAAGACACTTTACAGTTTACATCAAGCCACGAAACAGCTCATAAATAAGCCTAAAATACCATGCCAAAATATTAAAGAGGCAAGTGATAGTAGGAGACCTCAAACAGCAAAAGGTCCTTAATCAAACATGAAAAGGAGCTCAAAATATGACTATTTACAGTTTGAGTCGGAGCCCAAAAATTCTTTCAAGCAAGGCTTAGATATAGAGCAAGATAGGAACAAAAAAGAGGGAAAGGAAGTTTACCCTTGAAGACCAATGGACCAGCAGCTCTTGGTCTGAGAAATGGTGCTCCTAAGCTCTGAAAAATAGCTCCAAGTTATTGGAATGGATGGTGGTGGGGTGTATACCAAAAACCGGAGCAAACAGAGGCGGTTAAGTGGTCCCGAACCGAGGCATACGGCCGTCGGCTCCGAAAAACCGGAAACCGGGCTCCAAACGGGAAAAATGGCCTATGACCACGAAACGTAGCCTACGGCCACTGAGAGATGATCTACGAGACCTCTCCCTCCCTTCGGGAAGAGAAAACAGAGAAAACGAAGCCTGATTCGCAAACCGAGGCAAGACACGAAAGAGCCCGAAAGTCTGGAGGCAAGGCTCGCAACCGAGACTCTGAAACTTCTGAACGAGCACAATATGCACCATCACCGAGCGCTCAATCGGTGACGTCTGAGTCTTAAGGTCGGTCAAAAATGGGGTGTCTACAGTTGCCCCTCTTTGACAGAACTCGAAAGTCACACGTGACGGGAGTGAATGTCAAAGCCCGGAGACGACCCATTTTTGACAAGGCCGAAGACTTAGACAAACAAGCAAGATAACAAAGATGTGCCCGCAGGCATGCCCCCAGGTAGGGGGCAAGATGCAAAATGATATGCAGGAAGATTTTGATAATTGGACTTATACGCTACGCGAAGCCGGACATCACTCATGATCATGCAAAGAGAGCTGTAATAAAGCAATTATACGAAATAAATGCAACATTTTAAGCGAATGCTAGGCAAGCAAGTAAACTCGAGCCAAACTACACCTCGTGCAGAAAGGATGTAAGAAAATTATGGAATTCTCACTGCAAATACAGTGTGCATGTGTGATAGATACACAGAGCGAACATGTGATTGATACACAAAAAGGTGAGCACAAAGTGTGATAGATGCACAACGTGAGCAAAGTATGATGGATATACTAAAAGAGAACACAAAGTGTGATAGATGCACAACGTGAGCAAAGTATGATGGATATACTAAAAGAGAACACAAAGTGTGATAGATGCACAACGTGAGCAAAGTATGATGGATATACTAAAAGAGAACACAAAGTGTGATAGATGCACAACGTGAGCAAAGTATGATGGATATACTAAAAGAGAACACAAAGTGTGATAGATGCACAACGTGAGCAAAGTATGATGGATATACTAAAAGAGAACACAAAGTGTGATAGATGCACAACGTGAGCAAAGTATGATGGATATACTAAAAGAGAACACAAAGTGTGATAGATGCACAACGTGAGCAAAGTATGATGGATATACTAAAAGAGAACACAAAGTGTGATAGATGCACAACGTGAGCAAAGTATGATGGATATACTAAAAGAGAACACAAAGTGTGATAGATGCACAACGTGAGCAAAGTATGATGGATATACTAAAAGAGAACACAAAGTGTGATAGATGCACAACGTGAGCAAAGTATGATGGATATACTAAAAGAGAACACAAAGTGTGATAGATGCACAACGTGAGCAAAGTATGATGGATATACTAAAAGAGAACACAAAGTGTGATAGATGCACAACGTGAGCAAAGTATGATGGATATACTAAAAGAGAACACAAAGTGTGATAGATGCACAACGTGAGCAAAGTATGATGGATATACTAAAAGAGAACACAAAGTGTGATAGATGCACAACGTGAGCAAAGTATGATGGATATACTAAAAGAGAACACAAAGTGTGATAGATGCACAACGTGAGCAAAGTATGATGGATATACTAAAAGAGAACACAAAGTGTGATAGATGCACAACGTGAGCAAAGTATGATGGATATACTAAAAGAGAACACAAAGTGTGATAGATGCACAACGTGAGCAAAGTATGATGGATATACTAAAAGAGAACACAAAGTGTGATAGATGCACAACGTGAGCAAAGTATGATGGATATACTAAAAGAGAACACAAAGTGTGATAGATGCACAACGTGAGCAAAGTATGATGGATATACTAAAAGAGAACACAAAGTGTGATAGATGCACAACGTGAGCAAAGTATGATGGATATACTAAAAGAGAACACAAAGTGTGATAGATGCACAACGTGAGCAAAGTATGATGGATATACTAAAAGAGAACACAAAGTGTGATAGATGCACAACGTGAGCAAAGTATGATGGATATACTAAAAGAGAACACAAAGTGTGATAGATGCACAACGTGAGCAAAGTATGATGGATATACTAAAAGAGAACACAAAGTGTGATAGATGCACAACGTGAGCAAAGTATGATGGATATACTAAAAGTGAACACAAAGTGTGATAGATGCACAATGTGAGCAAAGTA
>NW_021026683.1:280349-308592 GCF_004153795.1 Camellia sinensis | reverse complement strand
TATCTGATATATACACCTTCTCTCTCTATATCTCCCTCTCTCTCTTCATTTTGTGTGTGTTTAAGGGCCTAAAAGGTTGATTTGTTCTTATTTTTGCACTAAAACACACACCATTACATCATACTTCGACTTGGGAGGTCTTGAGGGTTTGTTCTTGAAGTTTTGAGATGGTTTTGATCATAGGAAAGAGGCCGAGCTTGCTATTCTTAAAGTGTTCTTCAAGGGTAACACTTTTTGCTTTATTTTCCCCAATCTTGCACTAGTCTTTAACCTACCTTTCTTACTGATTTAGACTTTGTGTATAACTAAAAAAAGTCTTATATTTGCATGCTTAAGATACTTCATTAAGGTAGTTTTGGTGTTGGGGGTCGACCTCGCTCTCTAAGGCCTTGTTTAGCCCTTTTTGTGCTTCCATTGTCAAGCTTTGGTTACTTTTGTGTATCAGCCTTCTCACAACTGTAATCTAGTGGATTTTCAGTGGTGAAGAAGGGGTGTTCAAGTCTTTCATAGGGGAGGGACACCCCTCTCCCTTGGTCTCTCTTTTCTTTGCATTTTTGGCCCATAAGGGTAGCATGTATGATTAGTTGTTCTTGGCTCCATTTCGGAGGTTTTTGGGTGTTATTTGGGCATATCTTACCTTTGTTTTTGGTCGGATTTGTGGTCTCTTACATGCTTAATACACTTGCTTTGTACTCCCCCATTTTGCCTAGACATGCATCTAGCCATTAGACCATCGTGTTTGCATATTCTTAAGGGGTTCAAAAGCAATTACTGGCCGGCCACCAAATATTAGTGGCCTCCCAGATGTGTACATCACTAATATGGGGGAGAGCAGGAGAGGGGCATAGCAATGTATTTTCACAAATGTATGCATGCCTCGATCCTCGTGCCACCAATCACGCATCTCGATGCATGATGGTCGAGGAGTCGAATTGTGCAACTCAATATAGAATGAATGCACATATAAACACAACAAGACCTAACTCCATCATGGATGATCCGGAGTGTCGGTGACTTGGAATTGAGACACGTTCCGTCACTCGGAGTACGAAACGTACCTCGTTTCCCGTGCTCCGGCTAACTCCTATCCCAAACACGATGCCATATGCATGATATGCAACTAAGATACAACCTAGCATACACAATGCTATGAAATAAAATGGCATGCACAATGCACAATGGACTTACACTAACACAAGTGGACCTCAACCACACTCGCATAAGAGGCCATTAGATGAAAATGAGACACTCGAGATGCGTGCATACATGCACGCAAATCGAGGACCGACCCTAAGGCACCAAATGCCACTCTAACAAGACATGGCAAGGCATGGAATATGGCATACTAGCATGCAAATTTCAGTAGCAAAATATGATGCAAAACGGCTCCAGGACATGGCAATATGGTACCTGATGCGTGAAATGAGACTCGAAACGCAAAACTAGGCACACGCAATGGCCTATAGCTATACAAAGCATGCTTTATTTGAACATGAAGTGTGAAGACAGAATCAAGACAGTCCCAAAACAAGCATATTTATAGTTTTAATCAAGGCCAAACAATGGACACAAATAGGACTAAGCTAGCATGCAAAAATGGCCTCGAAAGAGAGGTAATGAAGCAAGTAGCAGCTTCTGGACCTAAATGGCTAAGATCCCTTCAACAAAGTTGAAGAGAGGCTCAAAATGAAGCACTTTACAGTTTACAACAAGCCACGGATCTAAACACAAACAGGCCTAAAACATTGTGCAAGAAATGAGCCAAAAAGAAGACAAAGAGGCAAGTGATGGTTGCTGGCCTCAAACATAGGAGGTCCCTTCAACAAAGTTGAATAGGGGCCCAAAAAATGGTATTTTTCAGTTAGTGACCAAACCCAAAACAGTGCACAAGTAAGCCAAAAATACTATGCAAGAAATAGGCCTAAAAGAAGGTTTAAACACAAAGTGTAAAAAGGGAGCCTCAAACAGCAAAATACCCTTGATAAAACATGAATAGGGGGTCAAAATATGACTATTTTCAGTTTGGGTTGGAGCCCAAAAATACAAGCACAAGGGGCTAACAAAACATGCAAAAATAAGGCCAAAAGAGGGATAAAGAGGCAAGTGACAAAAGGAAGCCTCAAACAGTGAAGAGCCCTTCAACAATGTTGAATAAGTGTTCAAAATAAGCCACTTTTCAGTTTATAACCAAGCTCGAAACAATTTACAAATTAGCCTAAAATGCTATGCAAGAAAGAGGCATACAAGAGAGGTAAAGAAGCAAGTGTAAAAAGGAAGCCTCAAACAGGGAGAGACCCTTAAACAAAAATGAAAATGAGCTCAAAATAATGCTATTTTCAGTTAGGGTCGGAGCCCAAATATGCAAGCAAGAGGAGCTAATATATTGAGCAAAAATAGGGCCAAAGAGAGGGATAGAAGGCTTACCCTTGAAGACCAATGTTTCAACAACTCTTGGCTTGAGAAAAGGTGCTTCTTGCCTCTGAAAACCAGCTCCAAGTGTTGGAAAGGATGTTGGGGAGGTGGTGCTATGTGGTGGTGTAGAAAGGGGCAAAAAAAAACAAAAGGGTTTTGATGCTTGGAATATAGAGAGAGAGAAATTAAATGTAGGAGGCTTAAGCAAAATTTTTTTCTAATCCAAAATGCAGCTGGAGCTGCTGGTTTTATAGAGGGAGGAATGGAGGAAAAGGGGGGGAAAATGGGGGGGAAAATCAATTCAAATTTCCCTCAAAAAATAGGCCTAAAAGAGAGATAAAGAGGCAAGTGGTAGCTTCTGGCCTCAAACCAAAGAGATTCCTTCAACAAAGTTGAATAGGGGCTCAAAACAAGACACTTTACAGTTTACATCAAGCCACGAAACAGCTCACAAATAAGCCTAAAATACCATGCAAAAATAGGCCTAAAAGAGAGTTAAAGAGGCAAGTGATAGTAGGAGACCTCAAACAGCAAAAGGTCCTTAATCACACATGAAAAGGAGCTCAAAACATGACTATTTATAGTTTGGGTCGGATCCCAAAAATGCTTTCAAGAAAGGCTTAGATATAGAGCAAGATAAGAACAAAAAAGAGGGAAATGAAGCTTACCCTTGAAGACCAATGGACCAGCAGCTCTTGGTCTGAGAAATGGTGCTCCTAAGCTCTGAAAAATAGCTCCAAGTTGTTGGAATGGATGGTGGTGGGGTGTATACCAAAAACCGGATCAAACGGAGGCGGTTAAGTGGTCCCGAACCGAGGCACACGGCCGTCGGCTCCGAAAAATCGGAAACCGGGCTCCAAACGGGAAAAATGGCCTACGACCACGAAACGTAGCCTACGGCCACTGAGAGATGATCTACGAGACCTCTCCCTCCCTTCGGGAAGAGAAAACAGAGAAAACAATGCCTGGTTCGCAAACCGAAGCAAGACACGAAAGAGCCCGGAAGTCCGGAGGCAAGGCTCGTAGCCGAGACTCTGAAACTTCTGAACGAGCACAATATGCACCATCACCGAGCACTCAATCGGTGACGTCTGAGTCTTAAGGTCGGTCAAAAATGGGGTGTCTACACCTATGCTCGAGCACTCATTAGCAAAAATGCTCCTTTGCTCAAGCTCAACATTCTCTGCTCAACTGCATACACCTTTCCTTTAGCACAGCTTCTCTGCCTAAGCACAAATTGTAAATTGAGTTGGATTCATATCTAACTATCCTTATTCTCACAAAAGAGCGAATGCAATTACATTTGAATGTAGTTTTGTCCAACGGGATTGCCAATCATAAAAAAACTTAACAATTTCCTTCTATAAGAACTTAAATGCATCATTCTGTTAGTTAAAAGATTAATATTTTTCAAAGGCACATAGCAATGAATTTATTCATGTTCGATAACAAATTGATTAATAGGAAATAAACCATGTAACAAGAAACAAGTACCTTCCAATCCTTGAAGAATTTTTGAAGTAACACAATGAGCAATAGTCCCAAAACATTCAATGTACTATGTATGGGCAACAATTACAACTTCTGTACAAAGTTCCATTGCTACTCCACTTAATTTTGAATCACTAGCTCCAAAAGGACAGCTCATACAAGCATTTCATCAAACAACTTATATGCATACAACAATCAAGCAGTTTTAGTAATGACTTTATCCTAATAGTCTTTTAAGCATTGACATATCAAAATATCCAAGTATGGGAAAATTACTAGTGTAAATGAGGAAATAAACGTTAACAAAAATTTCAACGCTTTAAACAATTCTTTCCAATTTCCAAACATATGTTTTAAAAAAATTATTCTAATTCACCTATAGTTCCATAGAATGTTGTTTCAAGAAATTAAATTTACAATTCAAATGTCTTTACCATTCTGTTAGATTCTGTTTCAAAATATTTGATTCACTGTCACGTAAAAAAAAATACCAAGACATTGTCACAAAGTTTTCCAATTATAAAATCCCATTACTTAAAAGAAGGATAAAGAACATTGCAATTTGAATTAAAATACAATTAGAACCACAAGTACACTTGCTAACTAATGGTAAGTGATATCTAGTCTTGCTGAATCCGTTTGATGATTTACTAGAAGCCTTTGGAGAAGATTCAACATCCGAATAATCACTAAAGGCTGAAGATTGAGAAGACACTCCATTCGGTGATTCATTAGTAGTCGGTAACTGAGATGGTTGTGTTGGAAATAATGATTTTATAGGCTTATTTTGGGCCAAATTTGAGCCTAAATTTGAGTGTGGCCCACACGTCTTTTGGGGTGGGTCCAAAGAAGTGACATGTTCCTTGCCGCATAACAAGTCACATAGTGCAAACGGTTCGTCAAAACCATTTATGAGTGAATGAGAAGTTGACGTCATTTTCAGATTCGTGAAATGGACAATTAAAGAAGTAAATGTGGGCTTCCTTGAAATGGTAATCCCACATTGGAAACTTAAAAGAACTTATATGTGTATATCAGTTCTAGATGGCAACACTTGGGTTGGGCCCCAAGGGGCACCCCAAGTTTGTAGAAGGGATGAGTTATGGACAAAGTGAACCTTGGCTCAAACCACCATACGCGCGCCACTACCGTCGCCGGCCGGCCGTGCGCGGGTGTGGGTCAAGTCAGTTCTAATATTAATTTTTTGGACAAAATTTATTTAAATTTTTTCCAAAAAATCTTGCGGGAAAATTAATTTAAATTTTGCGCCAATTTTTTCTATGCAAACAGTGCCTTTTTCAGTCCATTTTCCAATAGGATCAAACTGTTCAACAGATTGAAAACCAGCCCAGTAGTTTCGGACAGGTTTAAAATTGCCCAGTAGTTATGAACAGATATGAAACTATAGCAGTTATCTGTTCAAACAGTAACTGCACCTGTTCATTCAAAATCAGATATGTTCGGGTTTGAATTTCATACATGTTCAGCCCTATATATACCAAGACATGTCCAGCAAATTTTTCATTCCGAAAATTCATTTTTTCTTGCTTTCCTTTGTGCTCTCTTTGCATTATTCTACATACTAATTTTAGGGAAAAATTCTGAGAGTATAGAACACAGGTTTTGTTCGCCGTACAAATTGTTTAGAGTGCTACTACAATTTGTGAAGATTATTGTATCCTGAGAGATAGACGTCATTTATCTATAAGCATCGTAGCGAGGTCGAATTTGTCACGCTCCACTTTTTATATCAACGAATACCATTACCAAATCCTTCATTATAACACAATTTCAGAGATCATGCGTAGAAATTTAATACATTAATGAGTACTATTATTAAAGGTTCTCTCATTCGAATAATATAAAATGAATGCAACATGAGATAAAAATAAATAAATTGCCCGTAGGCTTACATCTTTTAAATTAAAAGAAAGGGTTTAACCTTTTTATATCAATGGCATTCCGCCTACAAATAAAAGGCCAAGTGACCAACACATAAAGAAGATCCTTGATCTTGAAACCCTTCTTGACGTTCACCTGAAAAAGGATTAGCAACGTAGAATGAACATAAAGTCCAGTAGGGATCCCAATATAATCCTAAACAATAACAACATACAAATATCTATGATCATGAATGCATTAAATCATATCATATACATAATGTGATGGTTTATACAGAAATATACTTATATAGGAATTTTTCTCATAATCATTCATTTCGTTCAACAACATAAGCATTTTACTTTTCTTTCTTCATGTTACCTTTTTCAAAATTCATATGATAATAACAAGTTCCTGAAAACAATTTTACAAAGCCCATTACGTTTTCTCCCACTTTCTGGGCGTACACCTCATTTGTCTTTTTGAAACATGTTCACAAGTATCCTATGTCCTTCACATTATTCACAATCTCAATACAGTACTTACGTCTGTTTCCAACACATTCATGTTTTTACATATACACATTCAGTACAAAGGGAAAACAACAAGCAATCAACAACTATCTACTCAACAAAAGAGGCAACTCAACAATAACCATCATGACCCATGATATACCCAGATACACTAAGACAATAATGATAAATGAAATTCTGCTATACCTGCCTTAAGCACGGTAAGCCAAGGATACACCTTTCCATAACAAAATGCCAAGTCAAGGATACACATTTCCATAACAAAATGCCAAGCCAAGTGTAACGCCCTCAAAATAAACCCATAATATCATACATTCAAGATATAGGAAAGAGATATTATATTACAATCATCAGAGTATTCTTACAACATGTATTACATATTGACAATAAAAGTAATCGCCCTATGGGCTTACAACTTCCCAAGACAACGCTTGGTTGCAAAAAGACAGTGCAAACTCTATACAAAGAAAGCCCTTGGCTTGATATACATGTAATACAACCAAACAACAAAAAAAGTGGTCTAATAGCCTCAAGCCTTCCAAGCTATGTCCTTGGAGGTGGCATAACACCTGTACCTGAAAATGATGTCCCATATAGGGTGAGCCAACGCCCAGTAGAGATATGCTAAACATAGTATGAACAGTAACTAAAACGTTAGCAATTGATAAACGTTTAACTCTTACACAACAACTTATAACACATTACAATCCCATGACTAATATGACCATGTTCTATTCCAGTTTCTGTTTCTTATCAAATTCTCAATTCATAACTATGACTCATAACTTGGCCAATCAATTTAAACGAGATCACATCTCATATCAACCGTATTTCTATTTCAGGCGAGATAATAACTCATTTTAAACATTTCATACCTCATAATAGATGCACATTTTAGTACTGTATCAATCTCAAACAAAACACTTCCATACTTCACAAATGATACACATTTTAGTGTTGTATCAATAACAAACAAAAACACGTCTATACTTCACAAATGATATACATTTTAGTGCTGCATCAATATCAAACAAAAACACTTCTATACTTCACAAATGATACACATTTTAGTGTTGTATCAATAACAAACAAAAACACGTCTATACTTCACAAATGATATACATTTTAGTGCTGCATCAATATCAAACAAAAACACTTCTATACTTCACAAATGATACACATTTTAGTGTTGTATCAATAACAAACAAAAACACGTCTATACTTCACAAATGATATACATTTTAGTGCTGCATCAATATCAAACAAAAACACTTCTATACTTCACAAATGATACACATTTTAGTGTTGTATCAATAACAAACAAAAACACGTCTATACTTCACAAATGATATACATTTTAGTGCTGCATCAATATCAAACAAAAACACTTCTATACTTCACAAATGATACACATTTTAGTGTTGTATCAATAACAAACAAAAACACGTCTATACTTCACAAATGATATACATTTTAGTGCTGCATCAATATCAAACAAAAACACTTCTATACTTCACAAATGATACACATTTTAGTGTTGTATCAATAACAAACAAAAACACGTCTATACTTCACAAATGATATACATTTTAGTGCTGCATCAATATCAAACAAAAACACTTCTATACTTCACAAATGATACACATTTTAGTGTTGTATCAATAACAAACAAAAACACGTCTATACTTCACAAATGATATACATTTTCTATCTTTTTAATAAAGGACTAAGGTTAGATACTCACCCTAGGTAGATCAATTCTTAGAGAGAAGACAAGTTTAGAGAGAGAGAGTTGGTTCTAGGGTTTCAAAAGAAAAGATGATGAAATAAAACATGTTTAACCTGCTGCTGCCTACTGATATATAACATGCCATTAGGACCTTACAGTTACACCAAAAATAATGACCATTAAACAAGAAAATGGTTACACCAAAATAATGACCATTAACCAACTTCATGAATTCTATTTAACCTCCATTTATGACCAAGAGGTTACCAAAGTAATGAAACCCTATAAATAAATATAAGATATTAAGGATTGGTCGCTCTAATGGACCACTAATAAGGGTAGTAACTGAACTACTAATAAGGATATTAAATGAACAAGTTTGTAACCACTAATAAGGATATTAAATGAACCATTATGAAAATTTAATGGACACTAACCCTTAGTTTCCAAACACAACCAACCTGTTTTAAACCTACCCAACACGACCCAAGACTCATATACAAAGAGTAAAGGATGGAAACGGGAAAAAGACAACAACACATCTACGGAACCGAGTCTGAAATACAATTAAACAATGAAGGGAAAACTGGGATCGCTATACCAAGGATACACTTTTCCATAACGAAATGCCAATTTACCCGACACCAGCTGGAAGGTGATGGTACCTTTGCCAAGTTCTCCAGGCGCTAGCTGGAAAATACTAGTACCTCTCATTCTAAGGGCAGCCAATTCTCCAAGCGCTAGCTGGAAGGTAATGGTACCTCTCATTCGAAGCGCAAGCACATTCCCAACCATCTCAACATACTAGAATGCATAATAACACAAGTGTAATACATACACGATATTATTCAACACAACAATGCCATCCTCCACCGATGACTAAGGGAAAAACCTCTAAGTAAAGGTATTAAATACTCGTAGGACAACAATTCAATTCTTGCAAGACTTTCAGTCCAATAAAAGTGATAATATGTAAAGGTTCCAAAATCCGACCTCAAGTTCATTATCAATTTACAAAGGGTGATGATTTCATTTTCTTTCAAAAAGACCACTTTTCTTTATTTTCCAATCCACACAACTCCAACCATTTTCTAAGAATTCAGTCTCGTCATTTTACAAAACCAAAACCAAATCCATCCTCTTTATTTTACAAAACCAATTCCATTGGTATCAAAACCATAACTCAACTCAACTTTACATGATTAATCTAAAACAATACCAACACCGTGGTTATTTCTCTTTTTATTTTCTTTTGATATAAACACAATTATACAACCCATATTAGCAAAATATAAAGATTATTCAAGTTCCTCCCTTTTAAATCCATTATATCAATAATATTAAATTAGGGCTTTCCTCCTTTTTAAATCCATTAAATCAATAATATTAAATTAGGATTTTCCTCCCTTTTAAATCCATTAAATCAATAATATTAAATTAGGGCTTTCCTCCATTTCTTCACAAACAAAATAAATCATTTCCCAAATAACCCAACAACAAACAACTTGACAACTCCAATCACAAATATCAAACCCTAGATCCCCTTTCATGGTTTTCAAGAAAATCCATAATGAATATAATTTTGATGCAATAAAATCTACCACATATCTATCTATAGACGAAATATTAGAAAGGAGCAAAGAAATCCCTACCTCTTGAAGCGAAGAAATGAAAACCTAAAATTCATCGGTGACGAAACCACGAACTATTAGGACCAAAAGGAAGCCCTTGACGAGATTTATAATTTTTCTCAAAGGATCATGGTGAAAAGATCACTCTAGGTGAGTAGATCTAGAGATCTAGGTGCGAAAAGTCAAGTTTAGAGAGAGAAGAGAGAAATCACGGTTTAAGATGAAAAGAGGAGAAAAAGTAATGAGAGGAAAGTGGTTTGGGTCTATTTATAGTAGTAGGAAATTGTCCTAAAGTCAAATAAAAAGGACAAGTCAAAAACCCCCCAAAAGTAGGGCCCAAACCAGACTGAAATCTAGAAAAAAGTTCACAGGGGTCGACCCTTGCAATAAAGGTGTCGACCTTTCAAACAAAAAAACAAAGAGTGCAACAGGCAAGGTGTTGACCCTTCACAGACTGGTGTCGACACCAAATTCCAGCAAGCAACTTCTAGATTCAGCAATATATAAGGGTCAACCCTTCCAGACTGGTGTCGACCCTCAAGGCCAACAATAAAAGGCAAGTGTCGACACCACCAAGATTGGTGTCGACTCCTGAACAAGATTTCTAAGTTCCCAAACAACTTTTCAACATAAACAAGCATGAACAAACAATCCCAACAAGTTTAAACCGATTTTCACTCATCCAAAACCAATATACAACAACACCAAAGATCCCTAAAATAAAATAAAGGATTCAAATACACTTCCCAAAAGTTTTAAAAGGGTATAAGTGCTACAGAATCTGTCTTAAGAATAGAGTGTCACACACTTGACTTGATCTTTTAAATATTTATTCGGTTTAGTAAATAAATTCTGTAAGTAATTTATTTTTATTTGTTTGATTTAGTTTTAAATTATTTATTTTACACAGAAGATTGTTCCAATAGGTTGTGCATATGGTGGGCCATTTGTATTGGAGAATTGAGAAGGTAGTGCATTTGGTAAGGCATTTGTAGCTGGAGATTGAGAAGGTGCTACAACTAGAGATTTAGAAGGTGTTTTTGCATCTTGGATTGGCCCTTGTGTGTCTCTTTGTTTCACATTTATTAAGAGCTTTTGGCCACCTTTCTCGCAGTGCAACCCTACACCACAAACAAAATATTTTGGCCCTGGGCTTTCAAGAGTAATTGTATCCTCTCCTGAAGCTAATACTCCATCTTGTGGAATAATGCAGTTCTTGTAGGCATCTTCGTTCACTTGATACATGTTGTGAAGTTCAATAGTATACTTGAAAACTAAAAAAATATTCAATTAAAACGTAATTAGGTTATCATTGTATCTTTGGATAAAAATGTTGAAAATATGAATATTTATATATGTGTGTGAATAAGGAGTAATCATTTTTTTTTTTCCCGGTTGAACCAAACATGTTAATCATACCAAGAAGACTTATTAAGTAGTTATATTAATTACCAAGTTTATCTCCAACCCGAAATTCTTTGCCTTTGGACCAAACCTTCATAACCGTATGTTGATGTCCATCTAGCTTCATCACCAACTATAAACTCTCCAGCAAAGTTGACTGTTGGAAGAAAAATGACAACAATGGAAAAAGTGAATAGATATTGTCTGGCCATTGGGTTACTGTCGTAATCTAATGTAAGATAATAGATGTGATACTTTTGGTTTTTGTTTTGGTTTTACGAGTTTTCAATTTATTGAGGAATGGATGAGGAAATTAGAAAGGGAATTATTTATAGAGTAGATCATTCTCAATCCATCAAGGTACATGGATCACTCTAGAGACCTCTCCCTCTATTTTTTGCACGCTAGTGTTGAATATTTGAGAGTGATTTGCGATTTTTTCACTCTAGGAAAAAATAAAATCAAAATTTTGAGTCATGAAAAATGACTCATTTGAGACAAAAATGTAAGACTAAATTAATTATTTAGGCATTATGGTGACCTACATGATATGACAATATGAATTAGAGATTTTACAGAAGTATGATTCCATATCTTTTGCTCCAAGATTTTATCTAATTGGTCACCTCTACTAACCATGATATCATGTTTTGAAAACATTATGCGTTCTTATTCCGGTTATTAGCCTAGATTTACTATGTGATGCGCACAACACAAAAGTATAGACTAGATCGCCTAATTTGGAACAAAGCATCGCATATCCGTTTGTTTGGAAATGATTTGAAATCTGCTACTCACGAGCAGGCTAAAACACGGATTTCAATGAGTTGTTCCACCTCAAACAATCCCACCTTCACCCACAGGCATTCAGGCTGTAATATCACATAAGCACATAGCCACATGATAAGCATGCTATCATGTTAACATTCACACTCATGCGAGAAGCTAAAGCACAAATACTTACATCGTACTCCGTGCCAAAGCAATGAACTAGTTAGTAATCATGCATGATCCTAGTTCATGTTAAGATGGTTAATGCAACACATGTAAGATGCAACTACAATAAGCTTGGCTATTCTAAGATGGCATATGATGATGCTACAACTAACACGTATTCAACTTGGAATTGAAATACAATGCAGTTAGTATGATATGCCGAGCCTGGTGCATGCAATACTGATGAATGAATGCACGCATGCATAGCATAAGGTATGCTAAATTAATATGCCCTAGTACTAACCATCAAAAGCAGGTAAGTAAAAGGGAGAAAGAAATAGGGGTTGGAAGACATGCACACATGCACCCACACTTATTACAAATTTGCCCTCGCTCAGAGGGACCAAAAGAATAATACACTTTAATTAACCTACAATCTAATTAAATAATTTACAGACCACCTAATTAATCAACAAATCAATTAAGCTAAGGAAAGCATTAAAAGGCCTCGGGAAGAGGGATGCACGCGTGGTCGGATTGGCTTCGCCCGGAAATCCAATGCCATGCACAAGCTGCCTCTATTTTCCCTGCTCTGCTCCTCTAAAAATGGCACAATTCCCAAGGTACACCTTATGAACACTGGGGAATGCCACCGGCCATGAGGAATGGTCATCGGCCAAATAGAAGTGGTCATTGACCATCTATGGAGTTATCGGCCATCAATAATTGGTCGATCGGTACTTGATGTAGTTGACCAGCCAAAGCTTCCTACAGGACCTGTTTTGACAACAGCAGAGGGCAAAACAAGGCATGGTAATGCATTTCAAGCAAATGTGTGCACCAATACACCCCTTATCATGTTTATGACTAAAAGGGGGATAGTACTCGATTCTCGGACCACCAATCGCGCATTTCAATGCATGATGGCCCAAGAAACCAAGTTGTGCACTTTCATGTCAAATGAAATGCAAACCAAATAAGCACATAAAGGCCCAACCTCTATCACTTGATTTCAAGAGGCAAGGCATGCATGTTCAATGCAATGCACCCTAGGCGTGGAAACTAAGTAGGCAACATGAACATGTGGCAAGCATGGAAAGCATATAACAAGTATGCAAGCTAATTGAGCATGCAAGATGCAATGCCAACATGCAAATATACAAAACATGTGGCATGTTAAGCAATCAAAACAAAGATGAGAATGCATGCCAAATGCACTATGATTCAAGCATGCAACACACGCGGTAGGCAAAGTGTTCAACAACACACAAGGCGAGCATGTAACAACACGCGAACAATGGACTCATACCAAGGTGGACAGCTCTATACTAAGCCCAAACAGTGGCCAAAGGCTATGGAAATGGGGCCAAATGCACATACAAGTATGTATGCATACATGATCCAATTCCTAAGCATCAAAAGGCAACTTTTAAGCACACTAAAAGGGAGGACAATCATGGACTAATGGCATGCATACTAAGCTCTGAAATCATGTTATAAAAGGTGCCAAACCAAGTAAACAAGACAAACTAAGCATGCAACGATGTCCGAAACTCAAGGTAAGCCAAGGGGCTTAAACCATGGCCATGCCAACCAAGCCTCACAAGGCTAAGAGGACTTAAAGTAGTCCCAAGGCAGACCTAAAAAAAGCTAAAGACACACCTAGATAGCATCTAAGTGGCCTACGCATGGAAGCATACAAAAGAGGCCAAACATGGAGCACAAGACTACAACCTTTTAAAGCATTAAGGGAGCATGAAATGCAAGCATACAAGCATACCATGGGGATTGAAATGATACTATAAGTGGTGCCAAACCACTGAAACAAGCTAAGCAATGCATGCTAAATACTCACACACCCGAGGCTAGCAAGCCAAAATGCAAGGTGGCTATACAAAGCATGTCAAGCATGGCCAAAGCAATTAAAAACAGAGCTAAAGCGTACTAAATCATGCATAAAAGCTTCACAAAGCTTGGCCAAAATCATGCTATAACAAGGCTCAAAGTACAAAGCATGTTAAGGCAAATTCATGGCATTACATGACAAGTATGCTAAGCATGCATGGTGTGTCTAAACCAACTAAAAATAGTGCTATATCATAACAAAATAAGCACAAATAACACTTAAGACATGGCCAACATGAACTTAAAAATGGTGCTCACACATGAGGCTAAAATGGCACTTTTTGAAGGCAACAAAGAGAGTGGATGACCCTTTCCTTCTTAGGACCTTAAAGCACCATCCCCACTACTGAAATCCCTCAAGATTTCAGTGGTGAGGAGGCCCAAACAAGGTGGTCCCAGAGCGCACCAAAATAGCATAAAATGGGGGCCAAACAAAGCCTAAGAGGGGTCAAACAACCCCAAATCTCAAAGCAACCTTAATCAACTATTTTAAGCAAGTAAAAACAAGACTTTTATATGTTATACACTAAGCTCAAAAACAGATGCAAGGTAGGCAAAAAGACTATGCAAAAATGGGGTATTTAAAGGTAAAGTTCTTACCCTTGTAGACCCCTTCAAGAACAGCACTCCAGCCGCTTTCCTTAGCTCAAAACCAGCTCAAATCTTCAAGAACAACCTAATGGCTCCTCAGCAACCAAGGTAAGGTGTAAAACTAGGTGTTTGTGCATAAAAGTAAGGACAAACACACACTTATACACAAAGAGGGAGATATAGAGATAGAATAGATACACTATGGCTAACCCTAATCCAGACCTCTGGAACTCAACCCTCTAACCTCTGAGGAGGGAAGAGAAGCCCTCCTCTTATAGAGGATCACTTTTGCAAAGCTTACAAGACAAGCTAAGCAAGAGTGAAATCCTTCCATACACGTGTATGGAGGGGGTGTAAGGTGTATGCCAGCTAGCACAGCTGACATAAAAATATCTGTAAAAGCAGATGCACAGTGGTCGGCCAGCCAAAAATGACAAAATGGCAAAATACATGGTTCGACCGACCACAAAGAGTGCCGACCGACCAAACATATGGCCGATGGCAACAAAACAATGGCCGGTGGCCTCAAGTCATGGCCGGTGAGGTGTGGGGGTGGCCAACAAGCCATTCCCTGCCCTCCAAAGAAAAAACACAAGTGTTTGGTGCAAAACCAAACACAAAACAGTCGAGTCGAGCGATCCTGAGGCAAGGAGCGTGGCCGAGACCTCCGGGAACTCAAGACGAACACAAACATGGATGATCACCAAGTGCTCAAACGGTGACGTCCAAGTCTTGAGGACAGTCATGAATGGGGTGTCTACAGTTGCCCCTCTTTGACAGAACTTGAAAGTCATAACAATGACGGGAGTGAGTGTCAAAGCCCAGAGACGGCCCATTTTTGACAAGGCTGAAGACTTAGACAAACATGCAAGACAATAAAGATATGCGCCCGAAGGCGGGGGCAAAATGCAACTGACAATGCAAGAAGCCGAACATAACTCATGATCATGCAAAGAAAGCTGTAACGAAGCATAACATCCAACAATTTTAAGCAAGAACCAAGCTACATTACAATGCAGAAAGGATGTAAGAGAATTATGTAATTCTCGCTACGTTTCAAGCGGAGAATACAATACCTATTCGGTTCGTCTGGTTGCACCAGCTTCAAATGAACCGTACATACAATATCGTGCCTGTAAAAGAGAGAAACTTAACAAGTACAATATTGTTAGTAACATGCACAACAATGCAATCGAAAGCTGCGTGACAACGCAATGCACTAACAAGTGCGAATGAGGTGCGCAAGATAGCGCGATGCGCAAGATAGCGCAATTGAAATGCATGCGAAATGCGAGCAAGGTGCACAAAACAGTGCGATGATATGCAAATGATATGCAAAATTACAAAACAATGCAAATGATATGCAATGCGTTTGAAACATAATCAAACCATAAGCAGTTCAAAACCATACAAATATCATAAGGATGATGGAGATACAAAGTCCGTCTACCATAGAAAAGGTGCCGCAACCCTCAAACCACAATACCAGCAGTGGAATAGGTGCGTACACATGCAGAACTATGAGTAATGTAGACGGACACAAGAACAAATAATTGGGTGGAATGACATAAGTGAGGCATGCTCTGCTGAGGAAAGACCATGATCCTAAATGCTGGATGCAACAAATTACACTACACTATAATATATACAATGGATAAGGCCTACGGCCAAACCGTTTCTTGCCTAGGAAAGGCATGGACACATACAAACCATGTCTAACACAGAAACGATGCCGTCACCCTCAAACCACAATACCAGCAGTGGAATAGGCACGTACACATAATATCATAACTGTGCTTCAACGTGAAAAATATGGGCACATACCAGACCAAGCTCAACATGGAAAGGCGCAAGCCGTGGATGGAGGTGATGCAATAAATACATGCAAGCTACAATGCAATATATACAATATGCGATAGAATGTAATATTTACAATGGATAAGGCACGCAGCCAAACCGTATCTTGCCTATGAAAGGCATGGACACATACAGACCACGTTTAACACGGAAACGGTGCCGTCACCCTCAACACTAGGTGCGTACACATAATATCATAACCGTGCTTTAACGCGAGGAGTATGGGCACATACCAGAACAAGCTCAACATGGAAAGGCACAAGCCGTAGATGGATGTGATGCAGTGAATGCATGCGAGCTACAATGCAATATATACAATATGCACTGGAATGTATGTAAATGCAATATTTACAGTGATGCATGACATATGCACTATTTACAGTGAATGTATGACAATGCATGTTTGTTTTTTTTGTTTTTGTTTTTGTTTGTTTTTTTTTTTTGAAATGTAAATGAAATGTGAATGATAATGCATGGAATTGAACGCGCGACAACGCATGGTAAGGAAGATGCATGACGATGCATGTAAGGTGCGCATGACGATGCGGCCTAAAGAAGATGCATAATAATGCGAGCATGATATGCGTTACAATGCACAAGGTGTGTGCATAACAATGCGAGTGAGGGATGCATGACAATGCAACCTAAGATAAAATTTGCCAAGAGTCGTTCGAGCACGACAGATACCAAAGGACTTGCACCTTCAGTGGATTTAAGGTCTCCTAGACTGAGCGTATTTAAGGTCTCGCCAGACCGCCTGGAGGTGCATAACAATGCAAGTCGGCGTGCCCATGACAATGCGTGTATGCATGCATAATGATGCAATGCTTTTGAAGTAGTTTCTGAATGTTTGCAAGATACAAAAAGGATACGAAAAGGATACACCCTTGCACGCATTCGAGTGCTACGCACAGAAAACACGGTCCGAGGTCAAAACGGAGTCCGGTTGAGCTTCAAAAATGCACTCTCTTGCACTGTGTTGAGCAATGGAGGCCCCAAACCACATCAAAGACCCAAACAAAGGTGTAGGAGGTTCACCGGCCATCTAAGGAGGTCACCAGCCATCCATCGGCCACCAAAAAAGTCCATCGGCCAACAATGTGGCCGACTGGCCAAACATGCCTGAATCGGGGCAGTTTGGTCAAATCGGCACGGGCCTTTAAATATAGGGCTTCTAGCCCTATATTTCTCACTTCCTCTTGCTCGAAAATTCTCCCTCTCTCTCCCTAGGTCATTTTCCTCCTTCCTATCCTCCGTTTTCCTCGGTTTTAGGGCCCATTTCGTCGTTCGATTCGCGAATACCTTCGTGTTTCGAACATTTTGAACCGAACAAACCTTTGTTTCGGTGTCCTTTTCTCGATTTCCACCACTTGGGGTTTGTTTCCCCCAAGTTTTCCTTGGTCTTCGTGCCTTTTCCATACCCCGGCTTTTCCGGCCATTTTTCACCCTCCCGGGGTTGACTTTTCGGTTGACTTTTCATATTCTTGCCCGGTTTTCACTCTTCCGGCCATTTTCGCACCATTCTCGGCATGGAGGATGATATTCCACGAGGCGGGACTCCTCCAGAGCAGGAGATAGGCCCCGAGGCCGAGCTCTTGCCTCTTCATGTCCGGTCGTTCGATCCGGCGGCCTATAAACTAGCGATTCATGTGCTGCCTCCTGACGGACTTCGCCAGTTCAGGAGTTTTGACAGGAGGGTGCCATTAGAGCTGCTTCTGTGCGAGCCAGAGACGCACCTTTCATACGGCACTTCCGAGGTATATTCTTTCCCCTTTCATTTTCTGCAAAGTAGAATACCTAACTGCCATAGTCGATTTTGCCTTTAACATTTTGATCCGGATACACTGATATACTATATGCTGTAGTTGACTTTGAACACACCTACATTCGATATCTGTTCGAAATGGAACACGCGCATACACACTATATTTGCCCTGAACCACTCAAACACCCTGACACATCATACACTGTAGTTCACTGCGAGAACACCGGCACTCGATATCTGTTTGAATCTGAACACGTGCACACACGCTATATCTGCATCAATTTTGACTGTTCTTCAAAACTGTATATTGAGTATTGCTTCGCAACTGTTTTCTTTTGAATACAAGGGGATTCCCATGCCTTCCGGGGGTATGGGAACGTTGCTGCCCGAGATTGGTACATGGAGCTACTGGACGCGGTCCGCCGTATTGTTGATCAGGCCGGCTTCAGCACCTTCTGCAGGGGACTCTCACGCCTTACCGCGAGCAGGCCTCTTCTTGCCGCTCTGGTGGAGAGGTGGTGGGACACCACCGACTCCTTCCACTTCTCTACCACAGGAGACATGACGATGACTCCCTATGACTTCTCGATGCTCACCGGCATCGCGGTAGGGGGTGATCTGATCCCCTTTGACACAGACATAGACATGGACGAGTGGGAGGCCGCTCAGATGTACTTGCTCGGCACTCAGCCACCTCTTGCTCGGGCAGGGTTCGTCAGATATTCATGGTTCGAGGACCACTTCAGGATTCAGCCAGCCTTAGCCGAGGAGGCACAGATGACTTAGGAGGAGGCGGAGCGGTATGCACGCGATTTTCTCATGTTCTTGCTAGAGACGACCCTCTTCGCCGACCGGGTGAACATTGTGCCCCTTTGTCTGCTGAGCGCTTTGGTGGACGTCACACGGATCCGTCTTTATGACTGGGGTGGCGCAGGCTTGGCCACATTGTACGGCTACATGAGTTCATCCTCTCGCCTCAGCGGACAGTTGCTCGGAGGTTATTGGCGAGCTTGGGAGGTACATTTTCTTTCTCTGTTTTATATTTCTGCTCTACATTATCTGTACTCTGTACACTACATACACTGTGGTCTGCTTCATGTTGACTACATACTGCACCCACGGTACATATATAAGCTGCTTTACACTGACTGCACACTGCACACACTGTATATTCTGCACAATACACTGCACAATACACGGTTCTGCGATTTCTGTTTCATTCTGCATTCTGCTTTATCTGATAAGCATACTGATATTTGCTCTGCAGTTGTGGGTCTACGCCTACTTCCCGAGGCTTGTGCCAGTGCACGACGAGGAGACTCCCCTCGGCGTTCCATTCTCTCGACGCTTCGATGTGAGATGCGTGCGGAGACCCCGAGAGACGTTCATATTCTTCCGCCGCTAGTTCGATACCATTACCGCCGCAGAGGTATTTTCAACTTTAGAGTTTATTTCAAGCTTCGCTTTGCACTGTATTTTCAATAACAGTAGATAACTGACTGCATATTACTTTCAGATCACCTAGCAGCCCTGGGCTCCATTGCCACCTGCGGTTCGGGAGCGGTTTGCCGGTACTGAGGAGACCGCCCGGTTCAAGATTTTGCTGGAGGGCCCGGTCTACCGGGCTTGGTACCTGGGCGAGCGCTTCCTACACCAGACCCTGGGTTTACCAGAGCAGATAGTTTCAGGTCTGCCCCCTGTCCATATGAGGGACATAGAGAGGTACACCCTGGAGGAGATGGCCGATTACACGATCGGCTGGGATGCTGAGGGCTTCAGGGGTGAGGGCGACTACACAGAGTACGTCCAGACCTACATCATGCGGCCTTTGAGCAGTGGCCGTCGAGCTGAGAGAGAGAGACCAGCGGCGCCGGCGGCTAGGGCAGGAGCGGGAGCAGGAGCGCCGAGGGTGGCTCGCGTCTGTGGCAGGAGTGGGGCCCGGAGAGGACGGGGGGCTAGTTGGCCAGCACTGCCCACGATGATGACATGCCGAGGGCAAGGTGGGGAGACCTATCAGATCCCCTTCGCTCCCCTTCCAGCTGATCACGAGCCAGTCAGTTTCTACGACTTACCTCCGGTATGTACTACTGCATTTTGTACAGTCATTTCATTTCATTCCGTTTGATATTCCGCAGAATACTGATGCTTCTAACACTTTTGCAGGCTTCCTCCGAGTATACTCGCCAGTCCCTGGAGTTGAATGCCTCCATGATGGGGATGCTATAGCGGAGCTTCGACCTGCTGGCCATTTACAATATCCCGGTACGTTCTTTCGACCATCATCTCAAACTTTACATAATATGATGCATCGCACCATCAACACAGTACTTGATATATGACCCTCACAGCATTCGATACACTGTAACCCGCAGACTGTTCATAGCATTACTCACGGCATTCATACACTGCATTCGGTCACTGTATTCTGTATTCGTACACTGCTCACAGTATTCATACACTGTACCCACATATTGCTTTCTGCACTGATACACTGCTCATAGTATTCATACACTGTACTCACACACTGCATTCTGTACTGATACACTACTCACAGTGTTCATGCTTTGTTTTGTGTAGCATACTGTTGCGTTTGCCATTTATGCTTTTCAGCCTCCATTCCAGATGTCGGCTGCAGGAGGTGCTCCAGCTGGACCTTCTGTTCCTACTTGAGGAGGAGGGCGAGAAGGCACAGTATATCCCCGCACCAAAGCGGGGCGCACTCATGTTGGGAGTAGCTCTCGGGCACCAGTTCCCGATGATGATGACTCTGAGGCAGAGGCGGAGGCAGAGTCATCTGAGGAGGAGACCGGAGATGGCTCGGGCTCAGATGACGGTGCTGATGACGATGCTCCTGGACCTTCGTCCAGGAAGAGGACGATGACAGACCCGTAGGCCAGAGATGATCAATGCTAATCTAGACTTTTGTTACTTTTCTTCTTTTGTTTGTACTTTTCTTTTTTTGCTGGTAGCTTGAGTACCTTGTACTGCCGCGGGCAGGTTTTGTTTTCTCCAAAGCTATGTACTTGAAAAATGGTGAAATGAAACAAACTTTTTGTCTGAAAAAGTGTTACATTCGTACATTTCGTACATTGCATCATATTACACCTCAATGTAAATGAGATTGATCTCCTGTCTGAAAATCAAACACTTGTATTGTAATAACCAGATAATGAACCGGCCAACAACAAAACAACTCAAACAACCCACTGCTCATTCTGAACACTCGGCTCGTAACACAGTGCTTGGTTTAATCTGCATACAGCCCATACACACAGTTCATACAACGCGCTGCTTATTCTGAAAACTGCTCATTCTGAACTCATAGCCCATAACATAGTATTCTTAGTTCATTCTGCACACGGCGAAAACAGTCCAAATCTGAAAAGACGGAATACGAAGGTAGAATCGGCAGAAGCTGAAACACACTCAGATGTAATCCGGAACCCATATGTTCACTGTTTCCAAGTGACCCGGGTTGAACCCCTGCGGTTTTACAAAAGAACCAAACCTGTTTTGCAGAAATGTGGAGAATGATACAGCACTCTGAGCACAAAACGATTTGAGAAAAGGGTTTTCAACCAGGTATTGAGCCTACGACTGAACACAGTGAAAAAGACTCAATAACGAAAACAAAAAGGCACTCAACCTAAACAAATCGAGTAACACTCGAGACGACTCAAGACAAGAATCGAGATAGTCAAAACAAAAGACACGACACACAGACGTGTTATAAAAGACAAGAGACCTCTTAGTTTGCGAGGAGCCAGTTTCTTCGGGTATTATTTCCCACCCTCTTCTCATTTGTGATTCTCACATCACTCGGCCCTCAGGCTCGGTTTTTTTCTCTCAAAACCCATTTTGCTCACTTTTCTCTCATCGCACACCTCTCTATTCTTCAACCTCTCATTTTTCATCCCTCCCCAGGGTGGTTGATGGATAAACAAGAGGTTATGGGTTGATGCCCAACACTGTTAGCTCGCAACTATTTCCTCCAGTGACGTTTAGTCGATGTTCTTGATAAGGGAGTGGAGTATCTTGATCCATTCCGGTTCGCGCTTCGCACTTGGCTCGATACCTCGTTGCTCGGAGGTTGAGAGAGCTTTCAGCCCTTTAATGACAGCTTCAGCTATGCCCTTTCTAGCAGGTATGCTGGCAATGGGGGAAAGACAGGGAACCTGATTCAACTGTGCCTCTAGTTCATCATTTTGACCATTTTTTGTTTTGGTTTTCTATTAAAATAATTTTGACCGAAATGAGAGTTAGATTAACATATTTGTTCGATTTTTGATTTAAAATCATGCAAGTCAGGCTATGAGCACTGAAAATTTTCCTTTTTTGGGTCCAAGAAAATGGTCCAGTTTTGGAAAAGATGGAATAATTTTCGAGAAAATAGTCAACCTCAGTAAAAATTCTCAAAAACTATTTTCTTAGATGGTCACTGCTCAACGAGCACAAAACTTACTCTCGAGATGCATAACCTCGGATCGGAGGCAATGGAAAATTTCCCCTTATCCCAAAGGGCACAGCACGGCAACGGAAAGTTGCCCCTTGTCTGGATAACGCCGCAGCATATTGTAGTCAGTCCTCATTAGTGATGATCGCAACCGGACTCTTGGATACAGAGAAGACGAAGATGGTCAAAACCAATATATGGACACAGTCACTTTGAAAGTGCGTGGGGCTGGACTTCAGGATGAAGTTGCCTACGTATCCCAAACATGGGAATCAAGCCTTATGTAGTTCAGGTAAGGTACACTCATGTATTAACCCTCACTTTTTTACACTCTAACTTTTGCCAAGGCCGCCCTTCTGGGTTTTCAACCTTGCGAGCTTTGTTTTTCTTTTCTTTTCCATTCTTTTTTGTATCTTTTCATTCCTTTTTCTTTTTTCATCTTTTCTTTTTTTTTTACATTTTTCTTTCTCTTCCCCCTTTTTTTTCTTTTTTGTATTTTTCTCTTGCTCTAACTTTTGCCTGGGTCGTCCTTCCGGGTTTTTGGCCCAGCGAGCCTCTCAAAGGGTAAAAGTGTAACAAGTCCATGCCAAATGGTTTTAGGGTTTTGAAGCCATTCGTATTCAGGAGAGTGGCTGTTATATTGATTTACAGAAAGATCCATCTTCGACTCTTCGAGTACATCGGACATTTTTGCCCCTAGTTCGAGGGGCGCTTCTGATTTAGCTTTGCAAGCTTCTTTTGATGAGGTCTGATCTTCTTGATCTGACTTTCTTGGCCTATTGTTCGAGGGTTGCTTCAAATTTGGCCACGCAGGCCTCATGTTGTAGTTGACTGTTGAACATTCTGAACTAAGGTTCAAGGTTTGAAAGCAGGGGATTTAGGTCTCGAGGCTGAGAGCGATCCTAAGCTGCATAATCTTAAGGGCGGTTCCACACAGGTCTTCGCAGGATTGCGCAAAACATTTTGTTTTTGAAAGTTTTTAAGAAAGCAACAAATCGTTCGCGCTGAAGATAGTGCGGAACCAATCTGGATCAAGCTAGGGTCCTTCTCAGTACTCACGTTAACAAACATGATTTCAATCATTAAGGGCTTAGCACGCCTCTCTTTCTCTCAAATGATCAAAGTTTTGCAAATCCCGAGGAATTCCTTCCTCTTCGTTTTCATCACCACAGTGTTAAAAAAGTTTTGAAAAACTTAGGTCAATGTAATGAATTCGAGGTGCAGAAGAGTAAGTGAGATGCTCCGCCATTTCATTCAAATGCTCTGGCACAACTAGCTTAAAGTAGCAATAAGCACGGAAACATGATAGCCGCAGCCATTTCATTCAGATTTCCTGGTTGCAACTGGCTCCACAGCATAGACAGACTCAAAAGAAAGCAAAAGGATAATTACAAAACAAAATAATGATATTCGAGGCAACAACCCTGGAATCACCTGATTTCTATATAGTGGGACTGACTCGACACAACAAGACAGACCCTTAAGCAAAAAGACTGACTCAAGACAATGAGACAGACCCAAAATAAAACAAAGAACTGACTCAACACCCAAGCCAGAAATTACAAAACTGCATTCGCAAATGCTCCCGACAGTGCGTGCCAAATGCCACATTTGAAATACATCGAGCGCCGCCCGCAGGTGGTCCAACCCTTGATCGCATACTCGCAGTATCCTCGAAGTCCAACAGCTCAGTGGTAACAGAATTTGCTGAGGTAGGTGGGAGGATGACCTCATTGTCGATCAAATCTTGCACTTCATGGCGAAGACGAAAACAATCGTCGGTGCTGTGACCGGTTTGCTGGTGGTATGCGCAGTACAAGGCAACATCATGTGTAAGAGGGAGATTCTTCGGGAGGGGTCGAGGTTCGAGGGGTTTAAGATGCCCTTTTTTAGCCAAAATTTGAAATGCCCTAGACAAAGGCATGTAGAGGGCGTGAAAGACTCTGTGCCCTCGAGGCAGGTACTTCGAAGTCTGAGAGTTCTTGCTAGACACACTAGCAAAAGGGTTGGCAGGCACTGCCTTGGCTTTCTGATCTTTTCCTGGTGCAGGGTTGGGAGCGGAAGGAACTATTCTGGCATGACGGGGCCTATCCCGATTTTCTGCCTGGCTTGAACTGCCTTCGGTTGGAATGGGGAAAGTATCATCTACAGTTTTAGTCACAACTGCAAGTACTTGTTGCTTATTGAACCCCCCAGCTTTCAAAGCCTCGACTGCCCACAATAGTTGCTCAACGGGATCAGCATCTGTTCCCACTTTATTCTTATCTCTAGCCTCAGCCTGATCGAGGGTTTGGGTTGCTATATCAGAGCGGAACCCAGTTGTTGTTAACATGTCGTGGTCATAGCTTGGGACAGCCTCTGGTTGGCTGAGCTCGATCACAATTCGCCCCAATAGCGGGGGCTCCTGCGGTACAAAATTCTCGACATATGGTGCATTTGGTGGCGGAACTGACATTCCGTAAGCGAGATCAGCCACAGACCTTTGAAGGTCACCAATCATTCCCATCAACTCAAACGTGGTGGGCTCACGAGCTTGAAACAACTGGGGTGTCCAGATCGGGCGTGCGACAGGCGACCTGTGCAGATGCGGTACATCAACATTGGTCTCATCCTGCAAGATGATCCCTTGGTCTAATGCGGCTTCCATAACCACAATTTCCTCTGAACTTTGCGTCATCATAAGTTCGCTGAACTGAACGGTGACTGACGGATCAGAAGTCTGTCTTGCCTCAGCAAAAAAGAACACCAAATCTCTGACCCCAAATCTCTGAACTGAAAGGGAAAACAGGCAGTATTTCAGCCCCAAACGGAACAGACACAAGTGTAGCTGAATAACTGTACTCTACTACTGATCACTGTTCCCCAAAATCACTGTCCCAAAAAAATGAATCTGATACCCGCAGATATAACGGATTCCCCAAAACACCGATACTGATGCCCTCAGGCCTGGTACTAAACTTGCAAACTGATATGTGCCTTCCTGCAGAGATACACTCTAAAAGCACATAACAGATAAGTGAGAAGCAAAACACCCCTATGTTGAGGTAGGGTTTCCCTGTCCTATCTTGTCAGGAGTTAGGGTTTCACTACGCACGTAGCGGTTTCAAACAACCTATAATCGGGTAAGCAACCTGTCCTAGTTTGGAATAGTCACTATGGATTTGGAATATGCACTAGGTCGAATGGTCAAAAGGGTGCCCTGGTTAAAATCGGGGTTTGTGTTTCCATCGTGGCAGAGCCCGTAACCGATCAGCCTTATGGCACGCTTCTCAAAGCGAGCCTCCGACAAACCGTTCAGGAATAGCAGATGGCAAACACGGTGTCCTAAGCGTACCGATGCAAATGCAATGCAAAGAAACACATAAGTGTAGTCAAAACAAGATATCATGAGTTCAAGTCAAGTTCTCCAACTCCCCAGGAGAGTCACCAGAAACTGTAGACGTCCCTAAACACCCCGGGAGGGAAATCCTGTTCCGTTCGTTTGGGCTTACCACAGTTCGGACTCAAATTGTCACGGTTCTTAATCTGAACCAAAGAGTCCAAATCCGGCAAATCGTTTTTGAAAACAGATTTTTTTGTAAAGAAGTGCCAAACGTGGACTGCTTTGCCAGATACAGAGTCGCCACCTAAATATTTTATTTTGGGGGAATTTAGGAAACCCTAACTCGTTTGCCTAAGGCCATGTGTTCGTCATCACTAAAGTTGCCTCGGCTCGGGAACTTGGGTACGATTGGGGAAGGTCAGCTATGATCACCCCCTCTCGCCCGATCCAAAGATCGGCCTCTACTAACCAGGATATCTTGTTTGGAAAACATTATGCGTTCTTATTCCGGTTATTAGCCTAGATTTACTATGTGATGCGCACAACACAAAAGTATAGACTAGATCGCCTAATTTGGAACAAAGCATCGCATATCCGTTTGTTTGGAAATGATTTGAAATCTGCTACTCACGAGTAGGCTAAAACACGGATTTCAATGAGTTGTTCCAACTCAAACAATCCCACCTTCACCCACAGGCATTCAGGCTGTAATATCACATAAGCACATAGCCACATGGTAAGCATGCTATCATGTTAACATTCACACTCATGCGAGATGCTAAAGCACAAATACTTACATCGTACTCTGTGCCAAAGCAATGAACTAGTTAGTAATCATGCATGATCCTAGTTCATGTTAAGATGGCTAATGCAACACATGCAAGATGCAACTATAATAGGCTCGGCTATTCTAAGATGGCATATGATGATGCTACAACTAACACGTATTCAACTTGGAATTGAAATATAATGCAGTTAGTATGATGCGCCGAGCCCGGTGCATGCAATACTGATGAATGAATGCACGCATGCATAGCATAAGGTATGCTAAATTAAATATGCCCTAGTACTAACCATCAAAAGCAGGTAAGTAAAAGGGAGAAAGAAATGGGGGTTGGAGGACATGCACACACGCACCCACACTTATTACAAATTTGCTCTCGCTCGGAGGGACCAAAAGAATAATACACTTTAATTAACATACAAGCTAATTAAATAATTTATAGGCCACCTAATTAATTAACAAATCAATTAAGCTAAGGAAAGCATTAAAAGGCCTTGGGAAAAGGGATGCACACGTGCTCAGATTGGCTTCGCCCGGAAATCCAATGCCATGCACAAGCTGCCTCTATTTTCCCTGCTCTGCTCCTCTGAAAATGGCATAATTCGCAAGATACACCTTATGAACACTGGGGAATGCCATCGGCCATGAGGAATGGTCATCGACCATCTATGGAGTTATCGGCCATCAATAATTGGTCGATTGGCACTTGATGTAGTCGACCGGCCAAAGCGTCCTGCAGGACCTGTTTTGACAGCAGCAGAGGGCAAAACAAGGCATGGTAATGCATTTCAAGCAAATGTGTGCACCAATACACCCCTTATCATGTTTATGACTTAAAGGGGGATAGTACTCGATTCTCGGATCACCAATCGCGCATTTCAATGTGTGATGGCCCAAGAAACCAAGTTATGCACTTTCATGTCAAATGAAATGCAAACCAAATAAGCACATAAAGGCCCAACCTCTATCACTTGATTTCAAGAGGCAAGGCATGCATGTTCAATGCAATGCACCTTAGGCGTGGAAACTAAGTAGGCAACATGAACATGTGGCAAGCATGGAAAACACGTAACAAGTATGCAAGCTAATTGAGCATGCAAGATGCAATGCCAACATGCAAATATGCAAAACATGTGGCATGTTAAGCAATCAAAACAAAGATGAGAATGCATGCCAAATGCACTATGATTCAAGCATGCAACACATGCGGTAGGCCAAGTGTTCAACAACACACAAGGCGAGCATGTAACAACACGCGAACAATGGACTCATACCAAGGTGGACAGCTCTATACTAAGCCCAAACAGTGGCCAAAGGCTATGGAAATGGGGCCAAATGCACATACAAGCATGTATGCATACATGATCCAATTCCTAAGCATCAAAAGGCAACTTTTAAGCACACTAAAAGTCGCCACCTAAATATTTTATTTTGGGGAAATTTAGGAAACCCTGACTCGTTTGCCTAAGGCCACGTGTCTGTCATCGCCAAAGTTGTCTCGGCTCAGGAACTTGGGTACGATTGGAGAAGGTCAGCTATGAGCACCCCC
>NW_021026683.1:263764-280160 GCF_004153795.1 Camellia sinensis | reverse complement strand
AAAGAGGCCAAACTTGGAGCACAAGACTACAACCTTTTAAAGCATTAAGGGAGCATCAAATGCAAGCATACAAGCATACCATGGGGACTGAAATGATGCTATAAGTGGTGCCAAACCACTGAAACAAGCTAAGCAATGCATGCTAAATACTCACACACCCGAGGCTAGCAAGCCAAAATGTAAGGTGGCTATACAAAGCATGTTAAGCATGGCCAAAGCAATTAAAAACAGAGCTAAAGCGTACTAAATCATGCATAAAAACTTCACAAAGCTTGGCTAAAATCATGCTATAACAAGGCTCAAAGCACAAAGCATGTTAAGGCAAATTCATGGCATTACAAGACAAGTATGCTAAGCATGCATGGTGTGTCTAAACCAACTAAAAATAGTGCTATATCATAACAAAATAAGCACAAATAACACTTAAGACATGGCCAACATGAACTTAAAAATGGTGCTCACACATGAGGCTAAAATGGCACTTTTTGAAGGCAACAAGGAGAGGGGATGGCCCTCTCCTTCTTAGGACCATAAAGCACCATCCCCACCACTGAAATCCCTCAAGATTTCGGTGGTGAGGAGGCCCAAACAATGTGGTCCCGGAGCTCACCAAAATAGCACAAAATAGGGGCCAAACAAAGCCTAAGAGGGGTCAAACAACCCCAAATCTCAAAGAAACCTTAAACAACTATTTTAAGCAAGTAAAAACAAGACTTTTATATGTTATACACTAAGCTCAAAAACAGATGTAAGGTATCCAAAAAGACTATGCAAAAATGGGATATTTAAAGGTAAAGTTCTTACCCTTGTAGACCCCTTCAAGAACAGCACTCCAGCCGCTTTCCTTAGCTCAAAAGTTCAAGAACAACCTAATGGCTCCTCAGCAACCAAGGTAAGGTGTAAAACTAGGTGTTTGTGCACAAAAGTAAGGACAAACACACACTTATACACAAAGAGAGGGAGATATAGAGATAAAATAGATACACTATGGCTAACCCTAATCCAGGCCTCTGGAACTCAACCCTCTAACCTCTGAGGAGGGAGGAGAAGCCCTCATCTTATAGAGGATCACTCTTGCAAAGCTTACAAGGCAAGCTAAGCAAGAGTGAAATCTCTCCATACACGTGTATGGAGGGGGTGCAAGGTGTATGCCAGCTAGCACAGCGGGCATAAAAATATCTGCAAAAGCAGATGCACAGTGGTCGGCCAGCCAAAAATGACAAAATGGAAAAATACATGGTCGACCGACCACAAAGAGTGCCGACCGACCAAACATATGGCCGATGGTAACAAAACAATGGCCGGTGGCCTCAAGCCATGGCCGGTGAGGTGTGGGGGTGGCCAACAAGCCATTCCCTGCCCTCCAAAGTAAAAACACAAGTGTTTGGTGCAAAACCAAGCACAAAACAGTCGAGTCGAGCGATCCTGAGGCAAGGCGCGTGGCCGAGACCTCCGGGAACTCAAGACGAACACAAACATGGATGATCACCGAGTGCTCAAACGGTGACGTCCAAGTCTTGAGGACAGTCAAAAATGGGGTATCTACAGCCATTGGGTTACTGTTGTAATCTAATGTAAGATAATAGATGTGATACTTTTGGTTTTTTTTTTGGTTTTACGAGTTTTCAATTTATTGAGGAATGGATGAGGAAATTAGAAAGGGAATTATTTATAGAGTAGATCATTCTCAATCCATCAAGGTACATGGATCACTCTAGAGACCTCTCCCTCTGTTTTTTGCACTTTAGTGTTGAATATTTGAGAGTGATTTGTGATTTTTGCACTCTAGGAAAACATAAAATCAAAATTTTGAGTCATGAAAAATGACTCATTTGTGATAAAAATGTAAGACTAAATTAATTATTTAGGCATTATGGTGACCTACATGATATGACAATATGAATTAGAGATTTTACAGAAGTATGATTCCATATCTTTTGCTCCAAGATTTTATCTAATTGGTCAATAAAAAGAGTGATTTTCAAGTATTCTACTTTGATAGGCAAGTGAAATTATAGTTGAACAAGGAAACTGGTTCTCTCTCTACCTCTAAGACATTTAGATTACCCATCAAATGATTCTAAATTTATTCTGAAGAAGGTTAAGAGAGAAAAATGATTTTCCCATAAACCTAAAGGTAAGAGTTTGTTTTCAATCATCTACTGAATCTGAAGTTTTCCGCAATAATGGATTCAGGTAAGTAAAGTTATTTGCATGAAAATCGTGATAGTTCCAAATTTTAGATTATGAAAGTTGTTATACGTATAATACCATAAAATTATTTACAAAAAACTCAAATTGTTAATGTCAAGTTATTAATTCTACCATTGGTATATCTCAATTAATTACCAGACCTAAACAACATTTGTTGAGGCTCTACATTCGTAGAGACTCTGGCAATATTCGTTCACCATTAGAAGACAATGATATACCTTTGAGTTGCCTAGAGATTTTAAATAGTTCCATCCCATTAGGACACACAAAGCTTTGTGCAAGCCTAAGTGATTATCACGACCCCAAACCGCCCCTAGTAGGATGGTGCCGTGATGGCCAGTAATCCGAGATTACCGAAGGCCAACTTTCAAAATTCACATACAATCAGAGTATAAATATATGGGGCTCACAAGTGCGGAAGCAATATATACAAGTCTAATTAGTCCATAAGAGCCGTGCATAAGTCAAATGGAATGGCATACAACTTTACATAGCTTTAGAACTTGATTATAAGCAAAATAAAATACATATTACATCTTGACTAAAAGGCTTCTCAAGCCGACATGTTCAAATTACATAAGCTTCAAGATTGCCGACATCCTCACTGCCGACATAACATGCATACAAAACACACATCTCGGCGTAGCCGACTTCTTACTTGTTACCTACATATATACATAGTGATGGTGGGCTTGGATATTCAGTGAATGGTACAAGTTATAAAGGGGTTAAATGAATGATTCCCGAGGTCCTTGTCAAAACAATTCATATATCATAGCTTGTTCAAAACATGGGATGAATCAAGTTCATCAATCAAATCTTGGCCTTCCAAATCTTCTTGGGATGTTTAATAACATCTACATAATACATGGGGTGATGACATTCCTGACAAAACAAACCCACCCGTTCATAGACCGTCGGTGGCAAAACAAGACAAAACAAGGGAATAATCGACCCGGAATCGATTAGACAAATCCACCCGTATCCTAGACCGTCAGTGGGGCCATCCGTATCCCAGACCGTTGATGGAAGAGATCTCTCATACTTAGTACTGCGAAAGTTTAGAGTCCTCCAGCACAAGGGACTTTAGTACTGCGAAAGTTTAGAGTCCTCCAGCACAAGGGACTTTCCAAGAATGTCATCAAAACAAAGCTTACTTGATACATAAAAATAGGGGTAATCATTCATGCTTAATCAAATGCTTTTATCAAAACGAAAAAAGGCTTTATCAAATCTTTATAACATGACTTTATTAAAAATATCACTCACATAGTTCTTGGGACGTCGAGGTCAAGGCAAAGGTCCAAGTCCTACAAACACATGGCAAAGTATACTGAACGTACTTCTCAAAACAAGTCTTACATGCATGCAAATGATCTCGGGAAAACATGCTGGGAAGTCAAAACACTGTTTTACATGTCAGGAAGACATGCTGGGTACTAACCAGGTCTTTGCCGAGGTCCCACACCTCCTGGCCGAGGTGTGGCTACCTAGGCTTCGGCGTGCGGCTGCATGTCGAGGTGCACACAAGACAAACTAAAGGTGTAAGTGATCGTGCAAGGTAGGCCAAGGTGATATACGATGCTTAGCCTAAGTGTGAGGTCTAGGTAAGAGTGATCTCGGCGACTACACTTAGGGAAGTGAGGTCTGGAGATCTAGGTTTCCACCCGTGAAGAATAGGAAGAACATGAACATGAAGATCATGAAGAATATGAATGCTAAAATCATAACTTCTTTATTACAAAATCAGGGATTTCATGCTATGAGTTCGAAAACATGGACCTGGGTACCCATACTTGAAAATCATATGGAAACAAACACAAAAACATGGATCTAGGCATGAGCTTTCGAATCAAAACATGACTTTTCTTGAAGAACACATGAACACTATTTTCTCTTTCTAAAACCGAACTTCAAAGCAATGCATGGCTTACAAATCATATTCAATCATGCAATGCAATAACATGAACATAAAGAACAACATGGGTAGATCAAGAATCTAACCTTAGAACACGAATCTAACGGTTCGATCTCTAGGGATCAAGCTTGGAAATCTACTCTCCCTCAAGAACTCCTCTCCCTCTTCTAGAGCTTCTCTCTCCTCTTCAAAAACAAGTATAGAAAATGATAGGTTTCTCCCTCTGCCGGCTGACTTAACACTCAGCTCAGACACGTGGCAACGGCTGGTTGGCTCTCCTCAAAAAGGTGATAGATTGACAAGACAAGACTATGACAAAGTGTATCTAACAAGCTACTCGGCAAGGCACTCCGGCAAGTGATGACATCGGCTAAGGATAAAGCTTCGGCAACTAAGGTGACAATGACCTCGGCTAGGAAGGACAACACTTGACTAAGCTGTGCCACACCTTGGCCTAGATATGCCACACCTCGGTCTAGGTCATACCACTCCAGGACAAGATCACTTAGGTGCAAAGGTAACATCTCAGCCTAGATAATACACATCTCGGCCTTGGTGATGAACACCTCGGCCTAGATAATGACATCTTGGCCAATATGTCAGGGCGAAGATAGAGGTCAAACCAAGTGGTTCCAAGATAAGTTTAGACTAAAGATGACCTTGGCTAGGAAAAATCTAGGCTTAACATAACTTAGGCTCGAGACACCAAAGAAGGAACAAAGCATGCAAGCAACACTTAAGCAAACAAGACAAGATTCATGAATGCAAACTTAACAAGACAAAGTTATGTAAATGAACATGAGCATGACCATGACATGAATATAGGTTGTTACAGCAACTTAACATGGCAAAACATACAAATGCATGCAAACATGACTAGGACATTAACGTGGGTTGTTACAGTGATTCACAAGTATGGCTGCAAATGAATAGTGTAACGCCCCAATTTTCTAGCCCAAATGATAATATAACAATCATGACTCTTTCAAGGAAAACAAAATATAAATCTCCAAACTTACATTACATGATACAATAGTTCTTCATGCAATAATACATTAATCCAACAACAAGTAAATAAACAAATAAATACCCCCAAGGGTTTACAAGTTTCCAAGGCTTGAGTCTGGTTACACAAAACGGTTATTCAAACCCACACACATACAACCCTTGGCTTACACACAGAGTCACAGCAAAATGAGAGTCTCATACTCTCAACACACATTTCCTCGCCTTTAGCTAGGCGGCATCACCACATCTTTTCCTGCACAAAAATCCCGTAGGGTGAGCATAAAGCCCAATAGGAAATCCTTAACAAAGTATATACATTTTATACAAGTCTCAAGAGATGAAATGCACATGCCATGTTATGCCCTTTTTTGAAGATAAATCACATTTTCATCTTTTGAAAACCATCATGCTTAATGATGTCATGCAATTTCAATTATTCAAAACTTAACAATTTATTTCAAGGGCGGTAAATACGACTCTGGTAATCCCTAGGTCGGTGTCTGCAAATAGACTATACAAGTAATACCAAGTTGTCATTTTTACCGGTATTAACCGGAAGGCTCGACACCTATTCGCCCTGGTTTTCGGTGTTTCACCCCGGACTCTCAGGCCAACTTATTCAATATCATCTACACCACCTATCAAGACTTACCAACATATTTACACCAAAACAAATCAATATGATCTTATTTCATAAAATAATTCCTCTTTTAAAGCAATAACTTTCCAATGCAAGGTTCAAAATCAATTTCAATAGTGATTCAATGGAATGACAATGCAAAATATACAAGCATTTATATTGTTCCATTTTCAATTTCCACCACACAATCCTGCATTGTGATCAATTTCCATATGTCTATCAATGTAATATCATAATACGATCCCAAGAGATAATATAATAACATCGACATTCATATATTCTCCACATGTTAATCAACATTTTCAATTAGTCATTTCAAGAATTCCCTGAAATTCATCATTTATATAAATATAAATAAGAAAATTTTCAAATATTCATTTATTTTGACACACAAAATAAATACAACAATAACATTCATGGATTTTCAATCTCTTTTAAAAAAATTCCCAAATTCTAGGTTTTCTCACCAAAACTATACAATTCAAATCCTTTGAAAGAAAACTTTCCAAAATCATCTTTTCTTCAATCAACGAAGATCAAAACCCATAAGATCATTTTAAAAGAACAAGAGACAAACTCACTTTCAAAATTGCTCAACTTCTTGAATCAACAATCAATTTTCAAAGCTATCAAAAGATGATTTCAAAAATCATATAGATCTTGCAAAAATATATATATAACGCTAAGAAAATCCCTACCTCAAGTTTTGAAGAAGAAATGAGATGAAATCCCCAAAATCAACGGTGTTGAAACTCGATCTTCACTGCACACAACGAAACCCTCGAGATGATAACTAACTTTGGTGAAGAACTTAGGCCTAAATCCCAATGGATTTGGAGAAATCAAAGAGAGAAGATGACTTCTAGAGAGAGAAGCTCCCGATCTGAAACTTTGGAGAGTTTTAGAGAGAGAGAGAGGACTGAAAAAGTGATCTAAAATATCAGATTCACGAACTACTATAACATGGTCCGCTCGAGCATGGAAAGCCCAGCTTGAGTGTCAAATATACTAACCCAATACTTTTGCAGATAGATCAAACTTCTGAAACCAAACATTCTTCGCTCGAGCGCATAAACAGCCACTCGAGCGGACAAGCAACTTTGAATGTATTTTGCATTTTTGCTTCGAGGGCGCTATAGCAATCCCGGTTTTCCCTCCATTGATTATTGTAACCCGGACCTGGTTCCGTGGGTGTTGGTTGTTGTTGTATCTTGTTTCCGTCCTTCGATTCTTTGTATTTGAGTTTTAGGATGTGTTGGGCAGGTTTGTAACAGGTTGGGTGAGTTTTTAAACCAAGTGTTGCTGCCCAGAATTTTAGTTCTTCGCTCGAGCGAGGCTTTTGTCGCTTGAGCGAGCCCTTTGTTTTGGATCCTTCACTCGAGCCAGGGTTCCTTTGCTCGAGCGAGAGTTAGGTGTTGTGTCTGGCGGCTCAAGCTAGAAGTCCTTCGCTCGAGCGTGCGTCTGCGTCTAGGTTTAGACCTGAGAGTTACAATCCTTGGCTCGAGCGAGCTTTCCTTCGCTCGAGCGAACGAGGACTATGTTTTGGAGTTCTTCGCTCAAGCATGCTTCTGGTTGCAGACTTGAAGCTTTGCATTGTTGGCTCGAGCAAGACTTTTTTCGCTCGAGCGAGGTTTTCTTTGTGTCTGGTCGCTCGAGCGACCAATCCTTCGCTCGAGCGAGCCTGTGTTATATCAGTAGTCAGCAGTGGGATTACACTTCACTTTTTCATCCCTTTTGATTTCAAAACCCTAGATTCAGCTCCCTTTCTCTCTACACTTACCTTCTCTCTAGAGATTGATCTACTTCTAGCGTGTTTCTAGCCTAGTCCTTTGTAAGAAAGGTTGTGCTCGGGGTGGGCTTTACTTTGATCCGAAAAATCTCACATTTGGAGCATCTTTGGCTTTTTTCCTCATCTCCTTTGAGCTCCTAACTTTGAGGTAGGGATGATCTACTCCTTCTTATGAGTTTTGACATAAATATTAGTCATTTTGATTAGTTAGTAATGTAGGGTAATTTTGGGAAAGTTAGGGTTTGTTTGGTGGTTATAAAAAGGGGGTTTTCAAATGTTAAACTCTATGTGTATGAGAGACCTCGAAAAATGGAATTATTGTTGTCAAATTGATGAAATTGAACCTTAGGGTTGATATTGAGAAAAGGGAAAAAGTGCCCTATTTATGTTGAATAATTGATTTAAATAATTAATTTGGGAAAATGTGAAATTAAGTTGAGAATAATGAAATTGGGAAATTGTGGGAGTAAATGGTGTAGTTGGATAATTTAATCACTCACCTATGAGATTGTCGATATTTTATCTGTTAATGAATTTATTATCTGTTTACAGATAACTGCTTTGGGCTATCGGTGGAGGATGGTCTTGATTGTTGTAGACACTGTATGTTGATTAGGGAAAACTGAAACTAATCGAACGTGTTATGTCATTGAATGTGATGGTTGGAATAATACAGCAAATATGTGTATTGATTGATCATGGTATGTGATGAAGTGCTTAAATACATTGTATATGTATCTTTATTTGGGAGGAGATAGGGGATGTACTCTAGTGTGTGAGAGAAGATAGGGGATGTACTCCACACACATATGTGTTCATATACTTTAACACATTATGTATGTAACTTGTTTGGGAGGAGATGGGGGATGTACTCCATATATGTTCATATACTTTAACACATTATTTATGTACTCCACACGTGTGTTCATATACTTTAACACATTGTTTGTGCATCTATGTTTGGGAGAAGATAGGGGATGTACTCCATAGGTGGTTTTATGTTTAAATACATTGTATATGTATCATTATTTGGGAGGAGTTGGGGAATGCACTCCATAGATAATTAAGTTGGCTGAGGTATCCGGGGTGAAAGTCCCGAGACCTTATAGAGTGAAGTATAAGTTACGTGAGATGTAGTCTCATTTTGAATCATGGGTAACGGAAGAGTTAACAAGTCGAGTGGTAGTCTCACTTAAATTGTTTGGTTAGATATTGAACCATAATTAGGAACTGATCTGGACAAACAAGGGAAGTGGATGGTAGCATGGATGTAATTGTTGTCGGGCTATAGGAAGGGTGTGATTTGGTGTATATGTGTTGACCATTTGTTGTATGATAATGTTTATACGTGTCGATCATTTGTTGTGTGATATTGTTTTTGTTATTTCTCATATTGGGTTTAGTATATTTCTACTGGGCTTTGGCTCACCCTACTTGGGACACCATTTTCAGGTACAGGAGACGTGCCAAGTTCAAGATCTTTACTTGGGAGGTCTATGGAGTTGAAGACTCTGCTTTGTTATTTATTTTGTTGATTATATGTAAATGCAAGCCGAGGGCTTTACCTGTAAAAGAGTTAGAACTATTCTTTTGATTGACCAAGTAACAACTTGGAAAGATGTAAGCTTGCAGGGCATTCTATCATTTTTGTAAACATTTGTAATATTAACTCTGATGTTTGTATGGAAATGTAAACTATCTATCATGTTTATGGAAAGATTGGATGTGGGAATTATGTATTATTTTGAGGGCGTTACAGGCACTGCCCTCGGACCCCCCAAGGGGCGTTGCCCCCTGGACCCCCGCAAGCTGACAGGGCAGCTCGATCCCCGACCGCCCCAGTCGAAGTGGCAAAACATGAAAGAAGGATCGAAATCGGGATCGCTACAAATAGAGTCGTTTGCGAATTAACTCAAACTTGATTTAGTAAAGGCTCATTCGAATTCAGTTCATTAAATTTTTATTACGTTCAAGTTCGGACTCGTTAAAGTCTTAATAAAAAAACCTAAACATATTAAAGTTTGGCTCATTTCGTTTAACATTTATTTAAAAAATAGAATAAATATATTATTTATATATGAAATAATGTAAAAATATGTATAAAAAATAGAATAAATATGTTATATATATATATATTTAAATAATATAAATGTAAACAATAGTCAAATTTACTTTTATGTAAATAGTAGCTAACTATAGATAATATATTTATATAATAGTAGTGCTAAAAATTATTATTTTGGTAATTTTTTTTTTTTTAGTATGTTTACAAAATTTCAATTGTAACTTTAGTCACATATGTAAGTATAAATTTGTAATTTCTTTGACTCGTTAAGGTTTGTGAACAGACTCAAACGCGAGGCAAGCTTAAACCAATTGGGCTTGACCTCGATTTCGATTCGTGAAATTTTTATTGAGTTCAGGCTCAAACTTGAACTCGTTAAAAGCTTAATAAACAAACCCAAATATATTAAAACTCGACTTGACTCGTTTGCAGCCCCTATCCACAAGAAAGTCAATTGTATCTGAGAACATTCCATCTCCATTAATTCTGCTATTCCTTTGTCTAGGTTGGGCAACATTCGTATTCTCCACTATACAACTCAAAAAGATAAAATGCAGCTAAAAAATATATATGAATCAAACCCCTGATTATTCATTTTTCTCTTTCGCTAGTGTCGTCATTCCTTGTATGTGAACAAAAAAGAATAACTATAATGAGAAATCTGTTTAAGGGGATTTGCACTACAAGAAAATCAAGTTTTAGTAGCATTTTTTATTGTAGCAGTCTGAAAAATGCTGCTATAGATGGGCTATTGTAGCGGTTATTGACCGCAACTAAAAATAAGATTTTTAGTAACATTTTTTTCCTAAAACACGGCTATATATTTTTTTATTGTGACGGTTTAACCTCAATCGTTACAAAAAGTTAATCAAAATAAAAAGTCCGCCAAATAAAATTACCATTAGGCGCGAAGTCAATTTTTTTTTCGTAAATAACATATCAGAATTTCAGTCCAAAAAAAAAAAAAAAAAACCGTTCAACGCCTTGTTACAATTTGTGCCCTAGTCTATCAACACTTTCTTTGCAAAGTTTCAGAGCCTTCGTTCATCCTCCACCACTGCGAGATGACGACGTCAACCTGCAGCACCACTGTGATTTCAAGGTTAGTCTGCTCTCTCTATTTCTCTTTCTGTATCCCCCTCTTTCTTCTGGTCTCTCAGTTTCTCTCTCTACCCGTCTCTCTTTCTTCTACTTACCTCTATTTTTCTTTCTCTCTCACTATCTTCGAACAAGTTTGGGTCCATGGAATTCATTGTTAAGATGAGATACTTGCCTTGATTACTTTGAAGGATTTCATGAACATCTTGAATGATTTTGATTTGGGAAAATAATTTAGAAAATAGATTGATTAGCATGTTTTGTATTCTGATTATGAGATTCACACACACACACACACACATATATATATTTGATCATCTATGACATTCATATTTTGACCAATCTAATTAGTGAAGTGAATGGATTGTTGTTGATGTTACACAGTAAAATCTCATGCTTGAGGAATCATTATGTATGCTAGATATTTGATAAAATGCCATAATGGAGTAATAGTGCCTACTTTTTTGTTTATTGGTTTGTCATACTTCAAGGAGCTGGCCCACCCAGTTGCTGGTAACTTGGTTGTGACTTACATTGGTAGTGATTATAACATTCACCACAGGTTGCTGTCACTTGATTTCATTTTCAGGTGCGTACTTAATTTTTTTTTCTTGATTTTTGTTTGCAATTACATGATGATGAATAATTATCTTGGGTTAGAATTTCTTGCTTTGGTTTAAACATGTAGTTGGGCCTGAAGAAGGAACTAAATAATCATGATTTAGCAAATGATGATTAAGAGAGTGAAGTTAGGTTTACTGGCGGAAGGATGGAAAAAAGTGGACCAAGAAAAGGGGGGGGGGGGGACTCAATCCCTGGGTGGAATGTCCGCAGAGTTTGAGGTAGGGACCAAGAGAATAGCTTGACTTCTACAAGAAACTTCAGAGAAATTTTAATTTTTATCAAAATTCTTCTCATTTTCTGATGAGGGAAAAGTTGGGTGTGATTGTTAGGAATTGCTTCGTTTCTGTTGAAAAACCTTAACCTTTTAGGAGCTAGACAAACCAAGGAATCCTAAATAAAAAAGAAAGTGACAAAATATGTTGGTTGTATTTTCATCTAGTTACAGTGCTATAGGATTTGTCTGATACAGAGATTTTTTCAATTGGAAAATTTGGTCATCTAGTTATTCTCCAGCACCAGTTGAGTGTGAGGTCCATGAGCCTTTTTGAAGACTGGGTGTTAAACCACAGTCCATTAAATAAAGTGAAAAGGCTGATTAGGTTCACTTGAGAGCTTGAACACCTAATCTTTCGCCCTTGAGGCCTTCAATTGGTCCGTTCGAATACATAATGAATGTGAGATGTTCCCTTGGCTATCAAAGTGGTGCGGGGTGGTGCTTGACATATGCTACACCACTTAGAAAAAAAAATTACAAATCAAACAAAGTCACATTAGACAAACAAATAGGACTGTGCTTCTTTTCTCAACAACTAAATGATTGAAGAGTAACAATCAGATCTTACTAATGTAAGAAGACTTTGTGTAATTGGATGACCTTTGCCTTCCTTTTACTTTTGATTCCTTAAAGTTTTTAGTGTATGGGGGTTAAAAAAGGCTTAAGTAAATTTATACCAGAACGAGAGCACTCTTGTTAGAACTACAACATAAACTTGCGGGGTGTGCTTAGAGTTTGGAGCCAGGACTGATCCACTTAAACTTGTAGATTCAATTTGGGCTAGTTGAGATCAATCATTTCATAATTTTATGAAGATCCCCATACACTAATTATCAAAATTCTAATGTTTTTGTGGCAAACAATCACTCTTGCTCTTCGTCTTCTTATTTTTCCCCCCATTTATGCTATAGGAAAAACTATAAGCTTTGATGAGGTCACAACCAAGTTGCTCTGAAGGAAATATTAGTGGACGTATATCTTGGTCACTAAATGATATTTATTCTCAAGTGATGGGTAAAGAGCATCATGGTCATGTTCGAGGTTTAGGATTTGGGCCCCCTCTTCCCAAGCATGGCCTCATGTGTAATAGTTTTGACCACTTAAGAATGGTTTCAGATGAAGAGAGAATGAGAGACAAAGACACTATAATTGAGTTGAGGGAACAGCTAAAAACTCAAAGTGATCAATTGCAAACTCAAGGTATTCAGTTGCAAGCTCAAGATGTTGTAATAAACTCTTTAAAAGAGCAAGTAGCATTTTTGATGAGATAGAGACATAGTTCTAGTGGTTTGCAAGTATAACTACATATAACATATTCTTTTATATGATGTATTTATCATATGTTATCCTTTTCTAAATTTATGCATACTCATGTAAATTTTATTGTATAAATTAGGCGACAGATGGATCTAGTGGCATTCCGGACCAAGTTTCTCCACAAACACATCAAAGATCCTCTTTTGGGAGTCATGAAATGCAACCTTCTAATCGGGGTAAGTCATCATTACAATAAACATACATTGACACAAATTTAGAACCAATGTTAATGACTTCTCCACCAAAAAATTGTTAGTTGGTTTTGACAAAATTGGGATTTGATAGATTGACTTTCTACTTTGTTTCTTTTACTAGCATCCGTAAAAATACCAAACAAACCAGTGAAATAAAGAATTGGCCAATCGAACAAATTTTAATATCAGCAATGGATCAAATTGTAATATACAATTAAAAAATAGACCCTTGAATGCTACTATTGGTTGCTTGATTTAGTGGTTGTTACTAAAATTTCTTCTACTCCTTGAGCTATAGAGCTTGAAAAGTGTGAATGAGTGTATGTGACTTTGCACAGCAATAAAGAGAGAAAATAGATCAAATTCAATACATTCTTTTGCTCTTTCTACATATGTCCTTTTTTTTCTCAAGTTGTATGGGGTATTAAATATGGAAAGGCAGAGAAGAGATGGGGATGAGACTATTGGTTTGAGTTAGGGCATATGGGTTGGGAGTAGTACATGTGGGATGGTGGGGTCAACAAGAAGGCAGTTAGATAGGCAATGTGTCTTGAGTCCCACACACACTACCCTAGAAGAATCATGGACTGTGAGTGTGTGCATGTGTTATATGATATTATCAAGTTGGGTAAATAGATGAGGAGCAGCCAGGCAGCAGCAATCCACAACCCAGATTTCTCATTCAAGATAGACTTTACAATCTTTTCTCATATGCTTGGCTGTGAATGTGCTACCACTCTCAGACACTCACTCACTCTCTCTCTCTCTCTCATTTATTCAAGGGAACAAGTAATGCTTGACATCCTCACTGTCACATATAGATACTCATAACTGCTACATACTAACTTTTTAAATTTGGAATAAGGGTATTTTTTTTATATTTTTGTCCTTGTGACTTGTCCCAATTTTATATATATGTAGTTGAAAGGAACGATTATTTTTGTATTATGTAACTTTTTATAATCATAATAAAATTATAGTAATCGTGGACATCTTCCTAGTTTGGGAAAGAATCACGTAAATATTTTGTTGTGTGTGTGCATGTGACTCATATTATTGTATTTTAGAGTAAAGTATTCTTAATATTTCTACACTCGTGTCGCTCATGAATCACATAAATAGTGTATTCTTGAGTATGCATGTGATTTATAATTGTTATGCGTTTGTTCTTCTTTGTTTTCTTGTCTCTTACCAATGCTGATTAGGTATTACAGATTCTAACATCACATGCATGGGTTGGGTGGCAATTCTTGTATAATCTTGCTTTATCTGATTCTTCATCCACTATTAAAAAAGGAAAGAAAAGAAAAAGAGAAATTTTGATATCTTGATCTTGTGATGGTACATCATGTATAGCCTAGGCGATTTAGTCAAAAGTCAGTGTCTAAAGTCTCTCATAAATTGTCGTGCCAAAATCTTATTTCTTCTCATGAATCCGAATATATACTTTTAAACTAATATAATATACTAGCAACCATTTAACAGATAAAAAGGTAATATAGGTTTGGTAGAACCCACTGTGCAATGAAAATCTGATTGGCTCAGCTTTGCTTTGTGCCAACTAACACAATGCGCCTTTTGGAGTTGAGAGACAGAGGGTGTGATCATGAAGAGCAAGGATAAAGTTTCCTAGAGTACTACATTGTGTGGTTGACATTTACTGGCAAGTCACATCAATTTTTCTGATGTGACTTGTCAGTAAATCTCAACCACACAATGTAGCACTCTAGGAAACTTTAGGAAAATTTCACTCTAGAGGATCCTTGGTGGATCATGAAGAGTGGTGGTCATAGGATGGCTGGTGTCACACATCTCAATTAGATGAGAGATAATGTGGGTCCAATCTATTTTGTTGATCAAGCACTATGCGTAGGAGAAGAGAGTGATCATAATGAAGAGTGCTAGTAACAAGATGGGTGAAATTCATCTTACTACTCTGTTTTGGGATGAGGTCAAAATCAATCTTATTCATTTTATTTTGTAAGATTTTATTGATTGGGAGTATTATGTACATATATTAGTGTTATTTCAGAACTACTAAATAATGAATAGTAATGTGATGATCACATTTGTGTATCAAAATTTGTCTACTACCTTATGTGTCATTAATGTATTGTAGTAATACTTGAAACGATATTTTTATATATAATTATGATCATCATAACATTATTACTCAATAATTTTTCAATAAAGTATGGGCGAATACTGGATTTTCTACCCCTAAATCTTTCTAATATATTTACATTCAAAATTTTTACATAATCTAATAGGGTTAATTACATTTTACTCTCTTGTACTTTAACTCAAAAACACATTACTTTCCTATGCGTTAGAAATATACACATAACCCCCCTTCTAGTATGAAAGAAACTGCAAAGTTCAATTTTGTTAATATTTTCTACAGAAAATCTATAAGAGCATCTCCTATGGTGCATCAAATTTTTCATCAAATTTGAATAAAAGTTTCATTTGATATCAAGTGCTTCAACGGAGGTTTTTGAAACTTCATTAGAATACCGGTCAACTAGGAGGACGACCAGGAGGTTGACCGGTCTATGTAAATTTTTCACACTTTTTTGCCTTGAGGTGGTCATCCGGGAAGTTAATCGGTCAGTGTAATTTTTTCACAAATTTTTGCCTTAAGGTTGTCATCCGAGAGGACATCCGGACAGACATCCAAAGGGATATCCGGTGGTGAAAATCAAATGGCTATGAACAATAATTTGATGATAGGCACATTGATCCTCAGTTTGATCCAAAAAAAAAAATACAGTTTTAATACCGATTTGATGAAACCTTTAGAACTGAAAAATGAACCATTTTTCATCAAATTCAAATTTAATGATAAATTTAATACACCATTAAAGATAGTCTAATACCCATATTATTTTGTCTAATTTTCTTCCCAATACCATTTCAAATCCCTCTCTTCATTTTTTTCTATCGTTTTCTCTTTTTCTCCTCTTCTTCTTCCCCCCGTTCTTCCCCATTCCTTGGAAGACCACGCGCCATCCAACATCATTACTAGCAACCTCCTTTTCTATTTTTATTTTTATTTTTATTGTCTTCAAAAAAAGCAACCTTCATTGCCTCATTTGGGCGAAACTCACAAACATCCATACATATATTTATATACATGTATATATATATACTAGTGATAAATCTGTACTATGCACGAGACTGATTGAATAGCGTATAAATTTTTTTAATAATGCATTAGATTTTAATTTAAATTATAAAATTATAATCATAATG
>NW_021026683.1:251469-262491 GCF_004153795.1 Camellia sinensis | reverse complement strand
CCAAAACGCCGAAAGGCCACCGTTTCTCGCCCTACCTATAACCCTGAGAGGTTTCAGTCGGCCTCTCAATCCAAGTCATTCCATAAATCTTTTGTGACTCGAACCGTTCATTTAGAACGTAATGTTCAACCCGATACTTTTGAGTCCATCAAAATTCGTCCATTGTTCGACCCTCTTTTCTGTGATAACACAAGTGCCATAAACATTTCAAAAAATCCTGTCCAACACTCTCGCACCAAACACATTGACATTCGTCATCATTTTATTCGAGAGTTAGTGGAAGAGGGCCTTGTTGTTCTTGAGCATATTCCCACTGAGCATCAAAAAGCTGATATTTTTACAAAACCCCTTGATCTTCTTCGGTTTGAGTTCCTTAGAAAGACCTTGGGTGTCATGCTCGATCACTAGAGTGTTTCTTGTTCCATGAGTAGGTGTCAGTGTTTGGCCTTATGTGTGCTTGGATGCTATAATCTCATTGTCATTGATATCTGTTTTTCTTGCATCCAAAGTTTTATGTACACTACTCATGCTGCTTACAAGATCTCATTGTTCTTTGTTCATAGCTCATTTTGAATGCCCATACTCATTAACCTCATGATCTCATTCCGTACACATCCTTGAGATAAATTGTTGCAGGGGTTTCCGCACAAGTGATCAAAGTTCTCTATGGACCACTAACAGTGTTTCTTGTACTTTTACAGTGGAATTGACTGATACTAGTATATCATTGGTGATGTTGAGTCTCTTAACCATCTACCATCAGTTTTCACTTCCACGGTTTCTCCCTCAGTTCCTTGAAGTCTGGGCATTAGGAAAAGGCTACCTCAGAGGCACCAACCAGGCCATCATTATTGATTTCATTCTTCTCTGGTTTGGTTTCCATACTCTTGAGCGTGAATGCCGCCAGTGAGTGCCCACAAGAAAGAAAGAAAAGAAAAAAAAAAAAAGGGACTAATTGATTGAGGGGGAGCCTCCGTATTTACTCAACAAATACCCCGTGATTCCTAGTGGTTTGACTTTTCTCTGTGATGTTCAGTTACTCTTGCTGGAGATCCAGCCATCCGATCACTGCTAGGATTAACTTTACCTCAGTGGACTCTCATGGATTGCACACACACACACTTTATTTTGTGGGATCTCATGTTGGATTTTGAGTTGTACATTCACATGTAGCTTATGATCACTGATTACATTTTATCTACTTTGCTCATGATTTCCAGTGTCGTTTTTTTTACAAAAATTGCAAGTTTACAGGATTCATGATGTGCGGATTGATTCATCTTAGTGTCAATTTTGGCCCAATGTGATCATCTACTTGTGTTCCAGGTCTCACTTCATGATATTGAGTCTCATGGTTTTTTATTGTTTTAAAAAAAAAAAAATAGTTTTTTTTTTTATTTTGTTTTTTTTCTCTTCTTCGCTCGAGCGAAGGAGTCCTCGCTCGAACGTGCTTCTGCTACTGAGTTAGACCTGAGAGTGTGTGTTTTTGGCTCGAGCGACATTGTTCTTGGCTCGAGCGACCCTTTTGCATTCTTGTCCTCGCTCGAGCGAGAAAGTCTTCGCTCGAGCGACCTGTCGCGGTTCAAATTCTGAATCTGTGTCTATTCCGTTCATTTTTTCCCACCTCTTCGTGTTCTCTCGCCCCTAGGGTTTTTGGGCCCTCCATTGCTGGCGTGTCTGAGGTTTCTCTCTTGATTTTGGGTCTTTTCCATTCATTCATCTACATCCTACCGTAGTTGGTAAGTTTTTTTTTTCTCTTTGTTTTTTTTTCTTTTTCTTCGTTTGCATATGACTGTGCCTCTGCTCTGCCTTCATCTAGGCTTTCTCTTTATTATTTTTGGTCCATCTATCCTGTTTTAGAGTTCTCTCATTGCATCTAGGGTTCGTACTTTGTAGCAGTTTGCTAGGGTTTCATTCGGTTTTTTATGTTTGGGTTTAAATTAGGGATTTTAATTTCTAAACTACATTGCCCTGTGATACTATGTTTTTTATTTTGCCTTACTGATCTTCTCACCCTGTTGGACTAATGTGTTTATTTCGTGTTTAACATTTCCATGCTTCCTTTGTGGTCTTAGTACATTGATTAGTCTTTGTCTGTTCTTTTCTGATTTAGTCTGGTGTTTATAACATTCATCTTCTGTTCATTTTTTATGTTTATTCATGACATATTTTTTTCTGCTAAAGTTCTGAGTTTTATGTTGACTCACGTTGATGGCTTACTAATGTTGTTGCTGTGTTTTTCTAGTTTGGATTTGGGGGTTTTCTGATGTTGTTTATTGGGTGTTCCTTGTCTGTCTGGGCTCTGTGTCTGTCTTGTTTCTGTGTGTTTTGTTTAGTCATGGTTGAGTCGTCTAAACGTCGCAAGACCACTGTTTCCCGTCCCCTTTTCAACACTGACAAGTTTGAGTCAAAAGAAAAGGCTAAGTTGTTTAGGGAGTCGTTTGCGTCTCGTAAAGTCCATTTAGAGCGAAATGTCCTCCCAAATGCCTTTGAGGTTCTTCCCATTCGGTCTTTATTTGATTCATTAGGTGGAGATCAAGTGTTGCATTTTTTAGGTCCACAAAATTTGAGTCTCATCCGGGAATTCTATTGCAATATCCATTCCATTCGGAAAGAACTTCCGGCATCCTTTAAGACTTGGGTTAGGAAGAAGCCATTTGTTATCACTGTGGATGTGTTTCAGGTGTTTCTTGATCTTCCTGAAGTTAGTAATTGTCATTTTCCGTTTCTTACTCGGTCTGGTGTTGATTTTGATCGTGTTGTGTATGAATTATGTGGAGTTGACCGGACTTGGCTTGCTGGGGCACTCATTCAGAAAAATGAGTTGCTTCCTCGGTTCCGTCTCTTGAATATCATTGTGTGCGCAAATCTTTATGTCACCACCCATTCCTTGCATATTACTCAGGACCAAGGTTATGTTTTGTATTGTATTCACCACCGACTTTCGATTGATCTTCCAGAGATGATTGTTTCAAAAATGATTGGGGTCTTTGAGGGTAGAAAGTCTTTGGGGCTTCCTTATGGGTGTTTGCTTACCCGTTTTCTCACTTCTCTTGATGTTCCTTTTTCTGATGATGATGAGTTTGCTCACCTGTAGACGTCCCCGAATGTCCCGGGAGGAGATCCTGTTTTGTTCATTTGGGCTCACTACAGCTCGGACTCAATGTCACGGTCCTATATTTGATCTCACAATGTGCGATGCAAGACCGATGAATCATCAAAGAGTCCAAATCCAGCAAATCATTCTGAAAACTGATTTTTAGAAAGAAGTGCCAAACATAGACTGTTTTGCCAGATACAGAGTCGCCACCTAAATATTTTATTTTGGGGGAGTTTAGGAAACCCTGACTCGTGCCTAAGGCCACGTGTTCGTCATCACCAAAGTTGCCTCGGCTCGGGAACTTGGGTATGATTGGGGAAGGCCACTTCGTGAGCACCCCCGCTCACCCGATCAAAGATCGGCCACTACTAAACATGATATCTCGTTTTTGAAAATACATGCGTTCTTATTCCGATTAATTTAGCTAGAATTACTATGTGATGCGCGCAGCAAAACAAGTATAGACTAGATCGCCTAATTTGGTACAAAGCATCGCATATCCGTTTGTTTGGAAAAATGATTTGAAGTTTGCTACTCGTAAGTAGACTAAAACACGGATTTCAATGAATTATCCAAATTCAAGCAATCCAACCTTCACCCACAGACATTCAGGCAGTTATATCACCTAAGCAATTAGCCTCATGGAAAGCATGCTGTCATGTTAACATTCACACTCATGCGAGATGCTAAAACATAAACACTCACCTAGTACTCCAAGCCAAAACAAGGAACATGTTAGTAATCAAATGTATGATCCAAGTCCATGTTAAAGTGGCTAATGCATCGCATACAAAATGCAGCTAGAATAGGCTCGACTAATCTATGGATGGCACGTGAAATGCAACAACTCGATACACATATTCAAGTTAGAATTGAAGTACTATGCAGTTAGTATGATGCGCCGAGCCCGGTGCATGCAATACGAATGAATGGATGCACGCATGTATAGCATAAGGATGCTAATTGAAATATGCCCTAATACTAACCATCATAAGCGGTTAAATAAATGGGAGAAAGAAGTGGGGGTTGGAAGACATGCATCACACACACGCAAGCTTATTATACAATTCGCCCTCTCTCGGAGGGACCAAAAGAATAACACAAATTTAACTAACTAACACGCTCATTAAATAGTTACAGACCACTTAACTAGTTAAGCAAATTAACTAAGCTAATAAAGCGGTAAAACAACCTCGGGAAGAAGGTCCAATGCATGCATGCTCGGCTCCGCTCGGAAATCCACCACCATGCACAAGCTGCCTCTGTTTTCACTGTTTTATGCCTCTGAAAATTGCACAAGTCCCAAGGATGCTTCAGCATCACTCCCTGATCACTGTGGAATATCACCGGCCAAGAGGAATGGTCACCGGCCATGGGAAAGTGGTCATCGACCAGTTGTAAGGCTCTCGGCCATCCATTATTGGTCGATCGGCACTGAAAATGGTCGGTCGACCATATCTTCCTGCAGAACCCTGTTTTGACAGCAGCAGAGGACAGACCAGGCATGACAATGCATCTTAAAGCAAATGTTTGCACAACCAACCTCCCTATCATGTTATGAACTCAAGGGAATTTGGTCCTCAACCCTCGGACCACCAATCACGCATTTCAATGCATGATGGTTCAAGAGGCCAAAGTGTACAATTTCAATGTCAAATGGAATGCACACAAAACACATAAAGGACCCAACCTCTATCATGCTTGATCAAGAGGCAAGGCATGTATGGTATGCACAATGTTATGCATTCTAAGCATGCAAGCTAAGTATGCAACATGAACATGCAAACAAGCAATGTGTACTAAGCACACAACCTAAGCAAACAAGCATGCGAGGCATGTAACAACCATGCTAATGACAAACATGCAACAATATGTAAAGGGGACTTAGCATGGAAGCATGTATGGCAACTTAACAAAGAAAATGCATGCCAAATGCAATGTGATTCAAGCATGCGACAACATGCGATAGGCTAAGTATGCAACAACACGCAAGGCGAGCATGCAACAACATGCGAAGGATGGACTTACACCAAGATGGACAGCTCTCTAATAGGTCCAAAACAGTGGCCAATATGCCAAGGAAATGGAGGCAAGTGTACATACAAACATGCATGCATACATGGTCAAATACTTAAGCATAAAGAAGCACACTTAAAAGGAACAAACATGGACAAATGGCATACATTGTAAGCTCTAAAATCATGTTAGAAAAGGTGCCAAACCAACTAAACAAATCAAGCAAAGCATGCACAAGGTCCAAGGCTCAAGGCTAGCCAAGGGGCTCAAGTCATGACCATGTCAACCGAGTCTCGATGGGCCAAAGGGACTAAAAATAGTCCCAAGGTAGACCAAAACAAGGCCAAAGACACACTTAGATGGCATCCCAAATGCCTACACATGATGGCATACATAATGGCACAAACATGGAGCATGAAACACAAACTCTTTAAGACGTTAAAGAAGCATCGATTGTGAGTAAACAAGCATGCCATATGGACTGAAACGACATGGTAAGTGACTCCAAGTCGCTGAAATAATGCAAGTAAAGCATGCTAGAGGTTCCAATACTCAAAGCCTACAAGCTAGGTTGCATGGTAGCTATACAAAGCAAATCATGGATGACCCAAACAACCAAAATCAGACTTTAAGCATACCAAAACATGCATAAAAGCTTCACAAAGCTAAGCCAAAATCATGCTAAAAAGTCATGGTACATCATGATGCATGTTAATGCAATTTCATAGCATTACAAGACAAGTATGCAAAGCATGCATGGTGTGTCTAAACCAACTTAAAACAGTGCTATATCATGGGAAAAAAAAGCCTAATATGCATTGAAATGGAGCTAAAGCAAGCTAGGCATACAAGCTACAACACAAGCCATTTGTGTGAGCATCAAAGACAACATGGAGAGGGGATGACCCTCTCCCATTTAGGACACCAAAACTACCTCTCCACCACTGAAAATCCTCTGGATTTCAGTGGTAGAGAGGTCTTGCAAAGACTAATCAAGGGCCAAAATAGATGGCCTAAAACAAGGCCTAACAAGGCCTTAGAGGGGGTGAACAACCTCAAATCTCAAAGAGACCTTAAACAAAGATCAAAAGCAAGTAAAAATAGAACTTTTATTAGTTATACACTAAGCTTAAAAACAGATGCAAGATAGGTCAAAAGCCTATGCAAAAATGGGGAATAAAGGGGTAACGTTCTTACCCTTGAAGACCTTCTTCAAGAACACCCCTCCAGCAGCTTCCTTAGGTTAAAACCAGCTCAAAACTTCAAGAACAACCCTTTGGCACCTCAGCAACCAAGGTATGGTGTAATACTATGTGTCTTAGTGCAAAACTAAGAACAAAAACCCCTTATATACACACAAATCAAAAGGAGAGGGAGATATAGAGATAGATAGATATAGAACTTCTAACCCTAATTTTTTCAGACCTCTAGAACCAACCAACCCTTAAAGAGGGAAGAGAAGCCCTCCCTTTATAGGAATTCCAATCTTGCAAAGCTTACAAAACAAGCTAAGCAAGAGGGAAATCCCTCCATACACGTGTATGGAGGGGGGTAATTGTGCGTGCCAGCTGTGCCAGCTGGCACAAAATATCTGCCAAAAGCAGATAAACAGTGGTCGACCAACAAAAATGGCCAATTGACCAAAACAATGGTCGGCCGACCATAAATAGTGCCGACCGGCCATCACCAATGGCCGGTAGCAACAAAACAGGGTCGGTGGCCTCAGGCCATGGCCGGTGAGGTGTGGGGATGACCAACAAGCCATTCCCTGCCCTCAGAAGCAAAACAACAAGTGTTTGGTGCAAAACCAAACATAAAACAAGCAAGTCGAGAGATCTTAAGGCAAGGCACGTAGCCGAGACCTCCGAGAACTCAAAACGAACACGAACATGGATAATCATCGAGTGTTCAAACGATGACGTCCAAGTCTTGAGGACGGTCAAAAATGGGGTGTCTACTGTTGCCCCTCTTTGACAGAACTCGAAAGTCATAACAATGACGGGAGTGAATGTCAAAGCCCAGAGACGACCCATTTTTGACAAGGCCGAAGACTTAGACAAGCATACAAGCTACAAACACAGATATGCACCCGAAGGCGGGGGCAAGATGCAAGACAATGCACAAAGCCGAGCATAACTTATGATCATGCAAAGAAAGGTGTAACGAAGCATAAGATGCAACAGTTTTAAGCAAGAACCAAGCTACATTACAATGCAGAAAGGATGTAAGAGAATTATGTAATTCTCGCTACGTTTGACGCGGAGAATATAATACCTGTGTGGTTCGTCTGGTCATGCCAGCTTCAAATGAACCGTACATACAATATCGTTCCTGTCCGGTTCGTCTGGTCGTGCCAGCCTCAAATGAACCGTACATACAATATCATTCCCGTCCGATTCGTCTGGTCGTGCCAGCCTCAAATGAACCGTACATACAATATCGTGCCTGAAAAAGAAAGAGAAGAAAAACTTACAGGTACAACATTGTTAGAAACATGCATAACAATGCAATTGAAAGGTGCGTGACAATGCAAGCGAAGGGGTGAATGACAATGCGGGTGAGAGGGGTGCATAACAACGCAACCTAAGTGTGTACATAACAATGCAATTTGAAACAAGCATAACAATGCTATGAAGGCACAAACACATATAAGTAAAGTACACGTGACAATGCATGCAATGTGTGGAGGTGAGGAAGAGTATACACATGTAAGTAAAGCACATGCGACAACATGTACAATGTGTGAAAATAAAGGAGCTTGAACACATATAAGTAAAGCATAACGCGACAACGTATGCAATGTGTGTAGGAACTTGAACACATATAAGTAAAGCACAACGCGACAGCGCATGCAATGTGTATCGAAACTTGAACACATATAAGTAAAGCACGACGCGACAACGCATGCAATGTGTATGGAAACTTGAACACATATAAGTAAAGCACGACGCGACAATGCATGCAATGTGTATAGAAACTTGAACACATATAAGTAAAGCATAACGCGACAACACATGCAATGTGTATAGAAACTTGAACACATATAAGTAAAGCATAACGCGACAACGCATGCAATGTGTATAGAAACTTGAACACATATAAGTAAAGCATAACGCGACAATGCATGCAATGTGTATGGAAACTTGAACACATATAAGTAAAGCATAACGCGACAATGCAGGCAATGTGTATAGAAGCTTGAACACATATAAGTAAAGCATAACGCGACAACGCATGCAATGTGTATAGAAACTTGAACACATATAAGTAAAGCATAACGCGACAACGCATGTAATGTGTATGGAAACTTGAACACATATAAGTAAAGCATAACACGACAACGCATGCAATGTGTATAGAAACTTGAACACATATAAGTAAAGCATAACGCGACAACGCATGTAATGTGTATAGAAACTTAAACACATATAAGTAAAGCATAACGCGACAACGCATGCAATGTGTGTGCGGAAGGATGCAAGACAATGCAACCTAAGAATGCGAAACAACGCGGGTGGACGGGAGGATGCAAGACAATGCAACCTAAGAATGCGAAACAACACGGGTGGACGGGAGGATGCAAGACAATGCAACCTAAGAATGCGAAACAACGCGGGTGGACGAGAGGATGCATAAACACATATAAGTAAAGCATACGCGGAAACGCATGCAATGTGTAAAGCAAGCAAGGTATGAACACATGTAAGTAAAGCACGCGCGGAAACGCATGTAATATGTATAGCGGGAACAATGCAAATGAAACGTGTATGACAATGCGAGGTAGGAAAATGCATGACAATGCATATACTGAAATGCATGACAATGCATGTAATTGAAATGCATAACAATGCAAAGTAAGGAGATGCATGACAATGCATGATAAGGAAATGCACGACAAGGTGTGATAAAGGAATGCATGACAATGCATGTACTGAAATGCATAATAATGCAAAGTAAGGAGATGCATGACAATGCATGATAAGGAAATGCATGACAATGCAAATGCGGTGTGCATAACAATGCACGATGAGAGAAATGCATGACAATGCAAGGTAAGGAAATGCATGACAATGCAAAGTGAGACACGCATGACAATGCATGAACTGAAATGCGCGACAATGCATGTAATTGAAGTGTATGACAATGCATGTAATGCATAACAATGCGTGATAAGGGAATGCATGACAATGCGCGATATGGAGATGCATGACAATGCGAAATGAGACATGCATGACAATGCATGAATGAGAATGCATGACAATGCATGAACCGAGATGTAGATGAAAGATGCGTGACAATGCGTGTAATTGAAGTGTATGACAATGCATGACTTATTGAAATGCATGATGATGCATACTATTGGAATGCACGACAATGCAAATGAATTCAAAATGCGTGACAACGCACGTCTTTTGAGATGCATGACAATGCAAATGAACTTGAATGTGTGACGACGCACGTCTTTTGAAATGCATGACAATGCAAATGATCTTGAATGCGCGACAACGCGCGTCTTTTGAAATGCATGACAATGCAAATGAGCAGTGCATATCAATACAAGTTGTGCGCGTTACAACGCGTGTAGACATGCATAACAATGCAACGTATTTGAAGTAGTTTCCGAACCTTTGTAACATACAAAAAGGATACGAAAAGGATACACCTTGCACGTATTCGAGTGTTACGCACAGAAGACACGGCACAGAGACCGGTTAAGCTTCAAAATGCAGTTCCTTGCACTGTCCTGAGCAAAGAAGGTCCCAAACCACATCAATGACCCAAACAACGGTGTAGGAGATTCACCGGCCACCGGGGGAGGTGACCGACCATTCACCAGCCGCAAAACAAGGCCATCGGCCAACAATGTGGCCAACCGGCCAAAAATGCCTGTATCGAGACAGTTTTGTCAATTCGCTACGGGTCTTTAAATATAGGGCTTCAAGCCCTTATTTCTCACTTGCCTCTTCGTCGAAAATCCCTCCCCTCCCTCTCTAGGTTATTTTCCAAGCTTCGATCCACCATTTTTCTCAATTTCTGAGCCCGTTTCGTCGTTCGATTCGCGAACACCTTCTCGTTTCGCACATTTTGAACTGAACAAAACTTGTTTTCGGTGTCTCTTTCTCAATTTCCACCACTCGGGGTTTGTTTCCCTCAAGTTTACCTTGATTCTCGTGCTTTTTCCGCACTCCAAGCTTTCCGCCCATTTTTCATCCTCTCGGGGTTGACTTTTCAGTCGACTTTTCACATTCTTTCCCGATTTTCGCACTTCCGGCCATTTTTGCACTCTCTTCGAGATGACAGACAACATACCACAGGGTAGGGCTCTCCCGGAGATGGACGTGGATCCCGAGGTCGAGCTCCTGCTTCGTCACATCCAGCTGTTCGATCCAGCGACCTACAGGCCAGCGATACACGTGCTTCCTCCTGACGGCCTTCGCCACTTCTGGAGCCATGCACGAGGCGAGCCACCAGAGCTTCTGCTGCGCGAGCCAGAGTCACATCTGTCCTATGGTGCTTCTGAGGTACACTCTTCCCTGTTTCATTTTCTGCAAAGTAGAATACATAACTGCAATAGTTGATTCTGTTCTTTAAATGTTTGGCCCGGATACACCGATACATCGCATGCTGTAGTTCACTGTGAGCACCCCCGCACCCGATATCTGTTTAAATCTTAACATGTGTACACACGTTGTATTCTCAATTGAACCACTCAAACATACTAATACATCAAATGCTGTAGTTCACTGCGAGCACACCTGCACCCGATATCTGTCTGAATCTGAACATGCGCACACACGCTATATTTTCACTGAACCACTCAAACACACTGATACATCACATGCTGTAGTTCACTACAAGCACACCTGCACATGTGAACAAGCATACAAACATGCAAGCATGTGACA
>NW_021026683.1:188147-249106 GCF_004153795.1 Camellia sinensis | reverse complement strand
GGACATCCTCGGGTCTCAACAAATGGGTTGCGACAAAAGCGGGTTAGGTTATGGTGCAACAGCTCACAAGGGGCAGGCCTCCACTTCTTATGACATGAAGACTCAAGCAAAGGGAAAATTGAAGGTAGACCAGGCTGATCTCTCTCTTCATCTACCTAAAGTTGTTAAGATCAACAAAAGGGAGGTAAAACCTATTTTTATTTGTCACCATTGTGGTAGGTATGGCCACATTCGTCCTTATTGCTTTGAATTGTTTGGTAAGGTGTCTCAAAAGGGTAGAAATTCGAATACTTTTTGGGTTAGGAGACAACCTTACATGTCTAGGCGGAATACCAAGATTCATGAGGGTGTTCACAATGCCAAGACAGTGACCAAGACCAAAAAGATTTGGGTGAGAAAAGATGATTTGACTTGTTTAGTTGTTCACACTACCCTAAAAGCACGTGACTCACACATGTGGTATCTAGATAGTGGCTGCTCTCGTCACATGTCCGGTAACAAATCCTACTTCACCTCCCTTGAAAAATATGAAGGAGGAATTGTTACCTTTAGAGATGGCGGCACTTCTAGAGTCATTGGTAAGGGCTCTATAAGTGTTGCTAGTCTTCCCAAGCTCGAAAATGTTCTTCTTGTTGATGGTCTGAAAGCAAATCTTTTGAGCATTAGTCAAATGTGTGATTCCTATCATGAAGTATTGTTTTCAAAAAATAAATGTGAAATTTTGGATAAAAAGGGAAATACTGTCTTACATGGGGTTCGCAGATCTGATAACTGCTATGGGATTGTTACTACTAATGATCTCACTTGTCACTCTGCCATCATAAGTAACATTGATTTGTGGCATCAAAGATTAGGTCACATGAATTTCAAAGACCTAAATAAGATAGCCAACAAAGAGCTTGTGAGAGGAGTACCTAAACTGGGTAAGAATTTGAGCCATGTGTGTGGACCATGTCAACTTGGAAAGCAAACCCGTGCCCCTCATAAAAAGGTGAATAGCTTTACAACCAAGCGTCCTCTTGAATTGGTTCACATGGACTTAATGGGACCCACTCGCATTGAAAGCATCAGAGGTAAAAGATACATTTTTTTAACTGTTGATGATTTTACTCGATTTTCGTGGGTAAATTTTTTAAGGGAAAAATCCGATACGTTTGATGCTTTCCAGGCCTTGGTCCTTAAAATCCAAAATGAACAGGGTGTTTCCATTAGGCATATCATAAGAATCCGAACTGATCATGGTCGTGAGTTTGAAAATAGTTCGTTTTCGGATTTTTGTGATATGCATGGAATTAAGCATGAATTTTCTGCACCTGTTACTCCACAACAAAATGGAGTTGTTGAGAGGAAGAACAGAGTTGTTCAAGAAATGGTTAGGGTCATGCTCCTTAGTAAGAAACTTCCTCCAAAGTTTTGGGCTGAAACCCTAAATACTGCTGTTTATGTCATAAATCGTGTGTATTTAAGGCCCGACACTTTACAAACTCCATATGAATTATGGAAGGGATTGAAACCTAATGTAAAATACTTCAAAACCTTTGGGAGTAAGTGTTACATCTTCAAAGATAGAGAGCCCTTGGGAAAATTTGGCTCCCGAAGTGATGAAGGTATTTTTCTAGGGTATTCAACCACCAGTAGGGCTTTTCGAGTCTGTAACCTACGAACTTCTTCTTTAATGGAATCTATCAATGTGGTTATAGATGATATAGGTTCCCCTACTCCAGCAACAAATAAGGATGACAATGGTGAGTCTCCAATCTTGGATACTGAACCACAAAGTCAAAGAGAAGCTGAGGTCCAAGCACAAGAAGTTGAGACGGCACCATCCTCACAGGTAAGTCAAAGCCCAAAGTGTGCACAAAGAAACATCACTCCTGATGCTTCTGTCACCGCAAGTCCTGAGTTCAAACCATCAGCAAGGGTGAAACTGAATCATCCAGCTCAACAAGTGATTGGAAGTGTATCGGATCGAATGAAAATTTGAAGACAGATTCGAGATGAGGTATCACATATGTGTTATGTTTCATTAATTGAACCTAAGAATTTCAAAGAGGCCTTGCTAGATGATAATTGGGTCAATGCTATGCATGAAGAATTAAGTCAATTTGAACGTGACAATGTTTGGACTCTAGTTCCCAGACCTAGAGACATGAATGTGATAGGTACCAAGTGGATCTTTAAAAATAAATCTGATGAGAATGGTACTGTGGTTAGGAATAAAGCCAGGTTGGTTGCTCAAGGTTACACTCAAGTAGAAGGTGTTGACTATGATGAGAGGTTTGCCCCAGTTGCACGTCTCGAATCTATTCGTATTTTACTTGGTGTTGCTTGTTATCTTGGTTTCAAATTGTTTCAAATGGATATAAAAAGTGCCTTTCTGAATGGGTACTTGAAAGAAGAGGCGTATGTTGAGCAACCAAAAGGGTTTGAGGACCCTAAATGTCCTAATCATGTCTACAAGTTAGACAAGGCTTTGTATGGGTTGAAACAAGCCCCTCGGGCTTGGTATGACAGACTTACTACCTTTTTTCTTGATAATGACTTTCAAAGGGGTAGTGTGGATAAGACTCTATTTGTGAAACATACTAAGTCTCATATTCTTGTTGCTCAGATTTATGTTGATGATATTGTGTTTGGATCCACTGCTGATCATCTTGTGAAATATTTTTCGGATTGCATGACACATGAGTTTGAGATGAGCATGATGGGAGAGTTGTCTTATTTCTTGGGTCTTCAAATTAAACAGTCTCCTTTTGGAATGTTTGTTTCTCAGACTAAGTATGCCAAAAGTCTTGTGTCTAAGTTTGATCTTGAGTCTGCCAAACGTGCCTGTACTCTCATGAGCACCAGTCTTCACCTTTCCAAAGATTCCTCTGGTATTGATGTTGATCCTACCCTTTATAGGAGTATGATAGGGAGTCTTCTTTACCTCACAGCCAGTCGTCCTGATATTGCCTTCAGTGTAGGTGTTTGTGCCTGTTACCAAGCCAGTCCTGAAGAGTCTCATCTTCTTGCGGTTAAACGCATCATCAAATATGTGAATGGGACATTCGGGTATGGGGTTTGGTTTTCTACTGGTACTACAGCCGAAATTACTAGTTTTTCTGATGCCGACTGGGCAGGGTGTGCGGATGATAGGAAGTACATCCGGGGGTTGTTTTTACCATGGAAATAATTTGGTTTCCTAGCATAGTAAAAAGCAAAATGCCATCTCTCTTTCGACTGTTGAGGCTGAGTACATTGCTGCAGGGAGTTGTTGTGCACAGATGTTGTGGATGAAGCAAATGCTTCATGATTATGGAATAGAACAGAACACTCTCACACTTTTTTGTGATAACACAAGTGCCATAAACATTTCAAAAAATCTTGTCCAACACTCTCGCACCAAACACATTGACATTTGTCATCATTTTATTCGAGAGTTAGTGGAAGAGGGCCTTGTTGTTCTTGAGCATGTTCCCACTGAGCATCAAAAAGCTGATATTTTTACAAAACCCTTGATTTTCTTTGGTTTGAGTTTCTTAGAAAGACCTTGGGTGTCATCCTTGATCACTAGAGTGTTTCTTGTTCCATAAGTGTGAGTGTTTGGCCTAGTGTGTGCTTGGATGCTATAATCTCATTGTCATTGATATCTGTTTTTCTTGCATCCAAATTTTTATGTACACTACTCATGCTGCTTACAAGATCTCATTGTTCTTTGTTCATAGTTCATTTTGAATGCCCATACTCATTAACCTCATGATCTCATTCTGTACACATCCTTAAGATAAATTGTTGTAGGGGTTTCCGCACAAGTGATCAAAGTTCTCTATGGACCACTAACAGTGTTTCTTGTACTTTTACAGTGGAATTGACTGATACTAGTATATCATGGGTGATGTTGAGTCTCTTAACCATCTACCATCTATTTTCACTTCCACAGTTTCTCCCTCAGTTCCTTGAAGTCCGGGCATTAGGAAAAGGCTACCTCAGAGGCACCAACCAGGCCATCCTTTATGATTTCATTCTTCTCTGGTTTGGTTTCCATACTCTTGAGAGTGAAAGCCACCTGTGAGTGCCCACAAGAAAGAAAATGTTAAAAAAAAAAGAAAAAAAAGAAAGGGGACTCATTGATTGAGGGGGAGCCTCCGCATTTACTCAACAAATACCCCGTGATTCCTAGTGGTTTGACTTTTCTCTGTTGATAGTTGGGTCAATGCTATGCATGAAGAATTAGGTCAATTTGAACGTAACAAAGTCTGGACCCTAGTTCCTAGACCTAGAGACATGAATGTGATAGGTACCAAGTGGATCTTTAAAAATAAATCTGATGAGAATGGTACAGTTGTTAGGAACAAAGCTAGGTTGGTTGCTCAAGGCTACACACAAGTAGAGGGTGTTGACTATGATGAGACGTTTGCCCCAGTTGCACGTCTCGAATCTATTCGTATTTTTGATGTGCGGATTGATTCATCTTAGTGTCAATTTTGGCCCAATGTGATCATCTACTTGTGTTCCAGGTCTCACTTCATGATATTGAGTCTCATGGTTTTTTATTGTTTAAAAAAAAAAAGAGTTTTTTTTTATTTTGTTTTTTTTCTCTTCTTCGCTCGAGCGAAGGAGTCCTCACTCGAGCGTGCTTCTGCTACTGAGTTAGACCTGAGAGCGTGTGTTTTTGGCTCGAGCGACCCTTTTGCATTCTTGTCCTCGCTCGAGCGAGAAAGTCTTCTCTCGAGCGACCTGTCGCGGTTCAAATTCTGAATTTCTGTCTATTCCGTTCATTTTTTCCCACCTCTTCGTGTTCTCTCGCCCCTAGGGTTTTTGGGCCCTCCATTGCTGGCGTGTCTGAGGTTTCTCTCTTGATTTTGGGTCTTTTCCATTCATTCATCTGCATCCTACCGCAGTTGGTAAGTTTTTTTTTTTCTCTTTGTTTTTTTTTTCTTCTTCTTCTTTGTTTGCATATGACTGTGCCTCTGCTCTACCTTCATCTAGGCTTTCTCTTTATTATTTTTGGTCCATCTATCCTGTTTTAGAGTTCTCTCATTGCATCTAGGGTTCGTACTTTGTAGCAGTTTGCTAGGGTTTCATTCGGTTTTTTATGTTTGGGTTTAAATTAGGGATTTTAATTTCTAAACTACATTGCCCTGTGATACTATTTTTTTTTTTTTTTATTTTGCCTTACTGATCTTCTCACCCTGTTGGACTAATGTGTTTATTTCGTGTTTAACATTTCCATGCTTCCTTTTTGGTCTTAGTACATTGATTAGTCTATGTCTGTTCTTTTCTGATTCAGTCTGGTGTTTATAACATTCATCTTCTGTTCATTTTTTATGTTTAATCATGACATTTTTTTCTGCTAAAGTTCTGAGTTTTATGTTGACTCACATTGCTGGCTTGCTAATGTTGTTGCTGTGTTTTTTTGGTTTCGATTTGGGGGTTTTCTGATGTTGTTTATTGGGTGTTCCTTGTCTGTTTGGGCTCTATGTCTGTCTTGTTTCTGTGTGTTTTGTTTAGTCATGGCTAAGTCGTCTAAACGTCGCAAGACCACTGTTTTCCGTCCCCCTTTCAACACTGATAAGTTTGAGTCAAAAGAAAAGGCTAAGTTATTTAGGGAGTTGTTTGCGTTTCGTAAAGTCCATTTAGAGCGACATGTCCTCCCAAATGCCTTTGAGGTTCTTCCCATTCGGTCTTTATTTGATTCATTAGGCGGAGATCAAGTGTTGTATTTTTTGGGTCCACAAAATTTGAGTCTCATCCGGGAATTCTATTGCAATATCCATTCCATTTGGAAAGAACTTCCGGTATCCTTTAAGACTTGGGTTAGGAAGAAATCACTTGTTATCACTGGGGATGTGTTTCGGGTGTTTCTTGATCTTCCTAAAGTTAGTAATTGTCATTTTCCGTTTCTTACTCGGTCCGGTGTTGATTTTGATCGTGTTGCGTCTGAATTATGTGGAGTTGACCAGACTTGGTTTGTTGGGGCACTCATTCAGCAAAATGAGTTGCTTCCTCGGTTCCGTCTCTTGAATATCATTGTGTGTGTAAGTCTTTATGTCACCACCCGTTCCTCGCATATTACTCAGGACCAAGGTTATATATGTTTTGTACTATATTCACCACCGACTTTCTATTGATCTTCCAGAGATGATTGTTTCAAAAATGATTGGGGTCTTTGAGGGTAGAAAGTCTTTGGGGCTTCCTTATGGGTGTTTGCTTACCCATTTTCTCACTTCTCTTGATGTTCCTTTTTCTGATGATGATGAGTTTGCTCACCCTATCAAACACATTACCAAATTGATGGTCTCCCAGAGTCAAGCTCATGTGAGGCGGGGTGTGTCAGGGGTTGGGAGTTCTGGTGCAGGTGATGATGATCCCATTGCGGAGGAGGAGGAGTTTGAGGCAGCCACTGCTGGTGCTCCTGATCTACCCGAGTTACAACCTCGCTCATTTCGTGGCCAGCTACAGATGTTTGAGCAGTCTCTCACTCGTCGTCTTGATCAGTTGGATGCTCGCCTCGATTCCATTGATGGCCGTCTTGACCAACAGAATATCATACTTGCTCAGTTCCTCTCTATGCTTCAGATGCAGCATCCCCCTCCTCTTTTCTAGTTTTTGGACTATGGTTCTTGTTGGACAGTTTTTTGTTGTTTCTTCTCTTGGACAGTTTTGGTTATTTTCTGGATAGTTTTGGTTTCTTTCTTTGGCTGGTATTTATTCAGGTGTATTTGACTGTTTTTTTGTCACTCCCGGCCAAAAAGGGGGAGTATGTATTTGGGGGGTGTATTTGGGGGGTTGTTTTGGGATATATGTTTTTTTCCTACTCATGATGTATCTTTGCAGATAGGACTGGATTTTTTGTGTATGGAATATATGATGCTGTCTTGATGTTTTTTTATGTTGCATAACAAATTCTCTTTAGTTTATGTTATGCAGATTGGTTCATTTTTTGCAGAATGTTTGTCCATCAAGATTAATTTGCGAGTTATTTCTTTTCCAGGTTTTTAGTTGGTTTGTTTAGCTTGATTTGTTTGGTTAGGAAATTATGTTAGAAAGTTTTGTCTGGGTATTGACAAAGGGGGAGATTGTTAGGTCCCTAAGTCTTGTCAATCCCGTGAACAAACTTGTGTAATCGAGTTGTAATTTTCTGTGCTGTTTTGTCTTGCTCACTTGAGCGCAGAAGTCCTTGCTCGAGCGAAGGACTACGTCTGGCTTAAAACCTAAAAGAGGTGATTGTGCGCTCGAGCAAAGCATTGGTGGCTCGAGCGAAGAACTGCGTTTGCATAAAACCTGAAAGAGTTTATTCCTCGCTCGAGCGAAGGTTTCGTGGCTCGAGCGAATGCACTTATGGAAATCACGCGAGTTAAGGTTCTCGTTCGAGCGAGAGAAGCTTCGCTCGAGCGAGCTTCAGAATCTGGATTTCTATAAGTAGTTGGTTTTCTCCAAAAACTGGGATTACTTTTCCAGATCTACTTTGAGGTTTTCTAAGGTTTTCTTCTGGAGAGTTTTTTGTGAGTTTTCCTTGATAACATTGAATGAGTATTCAACTCATGAATTGAGAAGCACATATCAAGGAGGTTGATCGAATACATACAAGAGTGTTGTTCTTCGGTGGATTCCGAAGATTCAAACGTGTAGTTTCAAAAAGGCGTTTGATTCTGTACGTAGTCGTTAATTCGACAAGTGAAGTTGTGGATTCAACTTCAGGTGGATTAGTTCCGAGATGAAGGCTTGGTGAAAGAGTTACAGAAGATTCAAAGGCAAATTGACTGAGTTGGGTAATTTGTGTATTATTTTTGTAATCTTTCTTTCTTCAGTAGTGGATTGATTAGTGGCGTTTTTCCCGTGGTTTTTGATGAAGGTTCTTCAATTGTGGTTTTTTCCACGTAAAAATTGTTTGTGTCGATTTATTGTTTATTCAAAAAAACAACAATCTAAATCACTTTCGTAAGTGCTTGATGATTTAGATTGCGTGTTTTGAATAATTGGGATTTGGAATATTTTAATCTTGATCTAATCATGAATCACTTAGAATTTTCAATTATAACTTTAAATAATTTAATAGAGTGTACTGAGAAATTAAACCTATTTAATGATTTTTTAGGCGCAAATAGAATCCCTCGCCGATTCTGCATGAGGTGGGCCACAGAAAATAAAAAACAATAAAAATCTTATATAGGCCAAGCCCATTAGACATAGCTTGAGCTTAAGGTTTTTGACCTTGGACTAGTCTGACTCGGCTTGATAGAAAAAAACTTGTAAGGCTTAGCCTATAGGTGAGTTTGGGCACTAATTTCGCAAGCTAGGCCAACCAGATGCGACCTTACCTGGAGCTCCTCGTTAGTTTTTTTTTAAAAAAAATGTAAAAAAAAAAAGAAGCTAGTTTACCTAGTTTGTCTCTGACATAGAATACTTTATCCTTAGCCCAAGATTGGTAATCATATCCATTGGTCCAACCACTAGAGTCACCAACCCAATAATCAGTAGCCATGGTGACTGAAGGAAGAACAATTGCCACAATGGCAAGGATGACAAGCAAATTGTTAGAAGCCATTAGAGCTCTCTTTGATTCACTTTTTTAGAAATGTTTTTTTTTTGGTATTGGTTTCAATGAGCTCTAATGGCTGTCTCTGGATAGGACACTATGCCCTCAGGGTCTATTTGTAGTGGTTTTTTCTGTTGCAAAATATTCATTAAATGCCTTAAAAATAAAAATAAAAATAAAAATTGAGAAACAGGCTATGGTCGGCATAGAATCACATTGGGTTGTACGAGGGAGACTTTAAATTCGTGAGAGAAAGTTTTGATTTTACGACAAAAATTTGGATGGTGGAAGCTAGAAAAGTGATTCTTCGGCATACAAATATGTTATATATAAATATGTCAATATTGTCATTTTTTGTTTGTTTCAAGGGCTACCAATGATTTTGTTTTCAGCCTTTGTATATGGGGGGGTGATGTTTATTTCTATTTTATGATGAAATTAATTTTGTTAAAAAAAATGAAATTAATTTTGTTCCACCCACTTATTAGTGGGTAAATAAAACTCTATTGTGTGACTGGTTAAAACAAATGGGTGGATTCCATTTAAAATAATAAATTTTCTCGTTTTAATTAAGTGTCATTTTATTTACACAATACTCTTTTATTTTTTATTTTGGTCATTACACTCAATTTCTAATTGGGTTACGTATAAAAAAAATGTTTTTCTCTTTTTACACTCACTATAATACCAAATTTGTTCTCATCTTTAAATCCCAAATTTTCAAACCCTAATCCTACTCCACCCTCTAAACACCACTTTCGGTAGCCATTGTGAACACCTCCGACCACAAACCTCAACTCCTTTCCCATCGGCAACCTCCCTTCCCCACTATAAACTCTCTCCCCCTCTGGTGACCCCTTTCACCACCGCTATCCCTTTATTGCCTTTTGCAACCACCACCTTCGACTACAATGACCCCTCCCCAATGCGATCACCTTGTAAGCCGCCCCTCCCCACTATTACTCCCTTTCTAGTCTCCCTTCCCATTGCAATTCCCTCCTTAGCCCTATCCATTATGACTCATCAGCCCAGCTCCATTGTGCAACCTTGCAAGAAAGAGAGAGAGAGAGAGAGAAAGAGAGAGACTAGGATTTCAAATATAAAGAAAAAGAAAAAGAGGATGAGTGAGGCAAAGAGGGGGCTGTGGTGCCAAAGTAGTGGTGGCATCGCTGATTACTGGTAGTGGTGGCATGGAAATGATAGTGAAGGAGTGGGTGGGTTGAGAGAAGTTTCAGGTAAGTTTTGAGAAATTTTTTGATACTTTTAGATAATGGTAAGATTGTAATAAAAGAAAAAGGAAATTAAGTGTGTAATGAAATAAAAGTGCAATGTAAATAAAATCACTCTTTAACCAATTAGGGTTGTGGGTTTTGTTTTGTAGGTTTTGTTCAAACACTTGTTAGGTGGGTGAACAAATTATACTCGTATGAGTGGCTGTATAAACACAAAGTCTTGTTGTAATAAGAAATAAACCAATAGTTTCATGTTGCATTTTAGATAGGAAAATGTAATACATAAACGGATTTCTTACTTGATTGATTACTATTTGATACAAAGACACGAGTTTCGCGTGTATTTATTAATGTTTTTTTTTTTTTTTGAATGGCAAAATAAAACTTTATTAATGAAAAAAGCAATATACATGCAAAAATACATCAACAAAGCCGGGAAGCGCATTGAGCATCATAGCAAACGTCAACAATCCCAACTAGATTGGCATCGCGAAAGAAGCAAAATCATTTGCTAGCACTTGATCCAAGATTGGTGAGAAACCAATCAAAACAACCAACGAAGGAAAGGAAAAAACAGAACTATCAAACCAACCAGAACAATCAAAAACATTTATTAATGTTAATCCTACATACATATATATTTAGTTAAAATAAAATTTAATGCAAAATTCATTTATATAATACATTATTCTTTTACATACCGTGCATGCCTGCATTTATATACGATGGATTTACATGTACCAAGCAATAAATAAACCGAATCCTGCAAGTTTGGACCCTAAAAGTAGGATTTTAGCTTGGTTGACATACATGAAAAAACTATAATGATCTAACCCAAAACTTCGTACATTGGATTAAGATTTAAGAATGAGCTTTCAATTTCAGATTTCAGCTTTATTTATTTATTTTCAAGATACCATACTTTTCAAATTAGCTTAGACACTTACAAACAAGAGTGGAATTGTTAAGGGACCGTTGAAATATAAAAAATTTTATTTATACTAAAAATCCTAAGTGATTCGTGATTAGATCAAGATTAAAATATTCCAAATCCCAATAATACAAAACATGCAATCTAAATCATCAAGTACTTATGAAAGTGATTTAGATTGTTGTTTTTCTGAATAAACAATAAATCGACACAAACGATTTTTCCGTGGAAAAAACCACAATTGAAGAACCTTCAATTGTAATAAAAAACCACGGGCGAAACGCCACTAATCAATCCACTACTGAAGAAAGAAAGATTACAAAGATAATACACAAATTATCCAACTCAATCAATTTGTCTTCGAATCTTCTGTAACTCTTTTACCACCCCTTCGTCTTGGAACTGATCAATCCTGAAGTTGAATCCACAACTTCACTTGTCGAATTAACGACTACGTACAGAATCAAAAGCCTTTTGAAACTCTACGCTTGAATCTTCGGAATCCATCGAAGAGAACTCTCTTGAATATAAAGTAACAAACTCCTTGATGTATGAATCTCAAATCATAAGTTTAGAACTCTCTCAAAAACATCAAGGAAAACTCACAAAAAACCTCAGAAGAAAACTTCAAACAAAACCCTAAGACTTTTGAATAAGATCTGGGAAAAGTAAAACCTAAAATCAACCTAAACAGGTATAAAAAGGCAACCTAAGTCCGCGATCTCCGCTCGAGCGCCCAACATCCTGCTCGAGCGACTTCAGCAAAACATGCGTGTGATAAAACAAAGTTCCGCTCGCGCGCTTGATAACCCGCTTGAGCGCGAAATCACACCTTCGAGTATTTTTACAGACCTAACAAAATACTGAGAGACCCCAATCTCCGCTCGAGCGCCAATGGTCCCGCTCGAGCGGGAAAGACAAAAACATAGAAAAAATTACAACTTTTTCAACACAAAGTTTTGTACCCGGATTTGACAATAAAGGGACCTAACAATCTCCCCCTTTGTCAATTCCCGGACAAAACCTTTTTTCAACACAAAGTTTTGTACCCGGATTTGACAATAAAGGGACCTAACAATCTCCCCCTTTGTCAAGTCCCAGATAAAACCTTTCTAAACAATTGTCCTTAAACACAAGCACTAGACAAGATTAATAACAAAGAAAAAAGACTCTAAACAACTCTATTATCAAACAATCTTGCCATGTGATCAATCCATCCATCTAACTTCATCCAACATTCACCTGTGAAATAGCTAGCAACATACCAGAAAAACAAAACTTGTGGAACTGTATAAGAATATATCAAAACATACATAGAAAGATAACCATGATACAGCATCCATAATGACCACAACAATATCCAAACAAATCAGACTTAACCACCAACTACAATATTCAAAATATCCAAATATCAACAAAGTATCCAACATATCCAAACATGAACAAAATATCCAAATATCAAAATATGTACCACAAATGTCCAAAAATCAAAATATCAAAAATCAAGCATCAGGGGGAGGCTGGGGCTGCCGAAGCTGAAGTAGGGAAACGATGTGTGCAGCGTCAAACTCAGCCTCCTCAGCTAGACCAGCAGTGGTACCTACAGAAGCACCGGCCCGAGAAGACTCCCCCTTAACATGAGCACGACTTTGAGAAACAGTTTTTTTTGTGAATGGTCGGGAGGGGAAGGCAAACTCATCATCCTCTAACACTTGAACCTTAAGCTCGGACAAAAGACGGTTGATCATACAACCATAAGGAAGTCCTAACTGTTTATTCCCAGAAAGACCTATCATCTTATTAATAATCAGTGTGGCTAGATCAATAGACATGTGACGGGTGATACAGAACAAAACAAATCCTTGGTCTTGATTAATTTCGGATGAGTGAGTGGTCACAAGGATGTTGGCACAAACAATAAGATTAAGCAGTCTAAACTCCGGAAGGAGTTCAAACTGTTTAATCAATGCACCCGTAGGCCAAGTGCGAGAAGCACCACATAACACCTCAGCCACATTATTGAAATCACATGTAGGACGGCCTGGAACTGGAAAAGGATAGTGTTCAGGGAACATTTGATCAATCTTAAGAAGTCTGCGAATGAGATCAGGTGTGACAGAAATGGATTTTGACCGAACCCAAGTAGTGAATAAAGGCTCAATGTCACTAATTTACTGAATATTGCAGTAGAATTCTCGAACCCAGTCGAGATTTTGACAACCAGAAAAAGACAACACCAAATCACCACCTAAGGGGTCAAACAATTGACGGATTTGAATGGACTCGAAAGTGTTAGGCTGGACATTCCGTTCTAGATGAACAGTTCGAGCTTCAAAAGATTTATGGAACAATGTGGCCTGTTTGGCTATTTGAAACCTCTCAGTATTAAAGGCAGGATGAGACACTGTAGCCTTTCGGCGCTTAGGGGCAGACATGATGAGATGAGACACAACTACAACCCGAAAACCCAACAAAGCCAAAAACCAAACCAAACAAAGACCAAAGCAAACCATTAGTAACAAGAGTAATAATGAGATGGAGATTGACAATACTTAAAACGAATATAAAAATAATAGAAGAAGTAAATCAACAACCACAATTCATAATAGTGATGACATAGTGCAGGGCAAGAATTGGCAAAGACAAGCTCAAAGCATGGGATAGCAAAATCAAGTCTAAGCATAGCTACTGAGGATCGAAATACTTGTAAATCAGAATCAATACCCCCAAATCAACACTATGGGATACCCAAGTTAGCACATTCGAACTCAAACCCATCAAAAACATGAGACCAGAAAAAAATGAACAATGAGAAACCTTAGGTCTAGGACACAACAAAACACAGAAAAAACATGAAAACCACCATGAAAAGTCAAGACAACTCAGTGAAAGTGTGTGAGAGAATGGAACAAACAAATCGCGACACAAAACATCAAAAAAAACGAAATACAACCCCCATGCTAGCTGAAATTACAAAAAAAAAAAAAACAGAGAAGAAGAGAGGGAAAAACTTACCAAAGGTGAAATCGGCAAGGAAGAAGAAGAAGGAAGACGAAATCCAACCCACAAAGACCACAATCCAAACCCTAGGGAGAGAGATTGGAAAAGAGAGAAAAACAATGACCTGAAGAGTCGAGAGCTAGAGTTTTATACAAAAGAAGTCCGCTCGAGCATGATGTTTAACGCTCGAGCGTGATGTTTAACGCTCGAGCGTGAGTCAAAACACGCAGAGACCCGTTCGAGCGCGAACAAGGACGCTCGACCGCCAATTCACCCCTCTTAGAACTGTAAAGCAAAGAGCAAACTACTGCAAGGCTCAAAAACACGCTCGAGCGTGGGAATATCTGCTCGAGCGGGGGAAAAAAACAAAAAAATTTTTTAAATAAAAAACAAGATACTCAATATCTAGAAGAAAGACTTGGAACATAAGTAGATGATCACATTTGGCCAAAAAGAATACTAAGATGAAATAATCCGCAATTCATGAATTCTGTAAACTTGCAATTTTAAAAAACAATGACACTTAAATCATGAGCAAAGCAGATAAAATATAATCAGTGATCATAAGCTACATAAGAATGTATAACTCAAAATCCAACATGAGAGCTCACAACATGAAAGTGTGTGTGTGCAATCCTTGAAAGTCCACTGAGCTGGAGTTAATCCTCGTAGTGATCGGATGGCTGGACCTCTGGCAAGAGTAACTGAACATCACAGAGAAAAGTCAAACCACTAGGAATCACGAGGTATTTGTTGAGTAAATGCGGAGGCTCCCCCTCAATCAATGAGTCCCTTTTTTTTTTTTTGACTTTTTCTTTCTTGTGGGCACTCACTGGTGGCATTCACGCTCAAGAGTATGGAAACCAAACCAGAAAAGAATGAAATCAAAAAGGATGGCCTGGTTGGTGCCTCTGAGGTAGCCTTTTCCTAATGCCCGGACTTCAAGGAACTGAGGGAGAAACCGTAGAAGTGAAAACAGATAGTAGATGGTTAAGAGACTCAACATCACCCATGATAAACTAGTATCAGTCAATTCCACTGTAAAAGTATAAGAAACACTGTTAGTGGTCCATAGAGAACTTTGATCACTTGTGCGGAAACCCCTGCAGCAATTTATCTCAAGGATGTGTACAGAATGAGATCATGAGGTTAATGAGCATGGGCATTCAAAATGAGCTATGAACAATGAACAATGAGATCTTGTAAGCAGCATGAGTAGTGTACATAAAACGTTGGATGCAAGAAAAACAGATATCAATGACAATGAGATTATGGCATCCAAGCACACATAAGGCAAAACACTTACACCTACTCAAGGAACAAGTAACACTCTAGTGATCGAGCATGACACCCAAGGTCTTTTTAAGGAACTCAAACCGAAGAAGATCAAGGGATTTTGTAAAAATATCAGCTTTTTGATGCTCAGTGGGAACATGCTAAAGAACAACAAGGCCCTCTTCCACTAACTCTCGAATAAAATGATGACGAATGTCAATGTGTTTGGTGCGAGAGTGTTGGATAGGATTTTTTGAAATGTTTATGGCACTTGTGTTATCACAAAAAATAGTGAGAGTGTTCTGTTTTATCCCATAATCATGAAGCATTTGCTTCATTCATAGCATTTGTGCACAACAACTACCTGCAGCAATGTACTCAGCCTCTGCAGTCGAAAGAGAGATGACATTTTTCTTTTTATTATGCCAGGAAACCAAATTATTCCCAAGGTAAAAACACCCCCCGGATGTACTTTTCCTATCATCAGCACACCCTGCCTAGTCGACATCAGAAAAACCAGTAATTTCAGTTGTAGTATTAGTGGAAAACCAAAGTCCCCATACCCCAAGGTCCCATTAACATATTTGATGATGCGTTTTACCGCAAGAATGTGAGACTCTTTAGGACTGGCTTGGTAACCGGCACAAACACCGACGCTGAAAAAAATATCAGGACGACTAGCTGTGAGATACAAAAGACTCCCTATCATACTCCTATAAAGGGTAGGATCAACATCAATACTAGAGGAATCTTTGGAGAGGTGAAGACTGGTGCTCATGGGAGTGCGTGCATGTTTGGCAGACTCAAGACCAAACTTGGACACAAGATTTTTCGCATACTTAGACTGAGAAACAAACATACCAGAAGGAGACTGTTTAATTTGAAGACCCAAAAAATAAGACAACTCTCCCATCATGCTCATCTCAAACTCATGTGTCATGCAATCTGAAAAATATTTCACAAGATGATCAGCAGTGGATCCAAACACAATATCATCAACATAAATCTGAGTAACAAGAATATGAGACTTAGTATGTTTCACAAATAAAGTCTTATCCACACTACCCCTTTGAAAGGCATTATCAAGAAGAAATGTAGTAAGTCTATCATACCAAGCCCGATGAGCTTGTTTCAATCCATACAAAGCCTTGTCTAACTTGTAGACATGATTTGGACATTTAAGGTCCTCAAACCCTTTTGGTTGCTCAACATATGCCTCTTCTTTCAAGTACCCATTCAGGAAGGCACTTTTCACATCCATTTGAAACAATTTAAAGCCAAGAAAACATGCAACACCAAGCAAAATACGAATAGATTCGAGACGTGCAACTGGGGCAAATGTTTCATCATAGTCAACACCCTCTACTTATGTGTAGCCTTGAGCAACTAACCTGGCTTTATTCCTAACAACAGTACCATTCTCATCAGATTTATTTTTAAAGATCCACTTGGTACCTATCACATTCATGTCTCTAAGTCTGGGAACTAGAGTTCAAACTTTGTTACGTTCAAATTGACCTAATTCTTCATGCATAGCATTGACCCAACTATCATCTAGCAAGGCCTCTTTAAAGTTCTTAGGTTCAATTAATGAAACATAACACATATGTGATACGTTATCCTGAATCTGTCTTCGGGTTTTCATTCGATCCGAGACACTTCCAATCACCTGTTGAGCTGGATGATTCAGTTTCACCCTTGCTGATGGTTTAAGCTCAGGACTTGCGGTGACAGAAGCAACATGAGTGATGTCCCTTTGAGCACTCTTTGGACTTGAACTTACCTGTGAGGATGGTGCTGTAACAATTTCTTGTGATTGGTCCGCAGCTTCTCCTTGATTTTGTGGTTCAGTATCCAAGATTGGAGACTCGCCATTGTCATCCTCATTTGTTGCTGGAGTAGGTGCACCTGTGTCATCTATAACCATATTGATAGATTCCATTAAAGATGAAGTTCGCAGGTTATAGACTCGAAAAGCCCTACTGTTGGTTGAATACCCTAGAAAAATACCTTCATCACTTCGGGAGTCAAATTTGCCCAGGGGCTCTCTATCTTTGAAGATGTAACACTTACTCCCAAAAGTTTTGAAGTATTTTACATTAGGTTTCAAACCCTTCCACAATTCATATGGAGTTTGTAAAGTGTCGGGCCTTAAATACACGCGATTTATGACATAAACAGCAGTATTTAGGGCTTCGGCCCAAAACTTTGGAGGAAGACTCTTACTAAGGAGCATGACCCTAGCCATTTCTTGAACAACTCTGTTCTTCCTCTCAACAACTCCATTTTGTTGTGGAGTAACAGGTGCAGAAAATTCATGCTTAATTCCATGCATATCACAAAAATTCGAAAACGAACTATTTTCAAATTCACGACCATGATCAGTTCGGATTCTTATGATACGCCCAATGGAAACATCCTGTTCATTTTGGATTTTAAGGACTAAAGCCTGGAAAGCATCAAACGTATCAGATTTTTTCCTTAAAAAGTTTACCCACGAAAACCGATTAAAATCATCAACAGTTAGAAAAATGTATCTTTTACCTCCAATGCTTTTAGTGCGAGTAGGACCCATTAAATCCATGTGAACCAATTCAAGAGGACGTTTGGTTGTAAAGCTATTCACATTTTTATGAGGGGCACAGGTTTGCTTTCCAAGTTGACATGGTCCACACACATGGCTCAAATTCTTACCCAGTTTAGGTACTCCTCTCACAAGCTCTTTGTTGGCTATCTTAGTTAGGTCTTTGAAATTCATGTGACCTAATCTTTGATGCCACAGGTCAATGTTACTAATGATGGCAGAGTGACAAGTGAGATCATTAGTAGTAACAATCCCATAGCAGTTATCAGATGTGCGAACCCCATGTAAGACAGTATTTCCCTTTTTATCCAAAATTTCACATTTATTTTTTGAAAACAATGCTTCATGATGGGAATCATACATTTGACTAATGCTCAAAAGATTTTCTTTAAGACCATCAACAAGTAGAGCATTATCCAACTTGGGAAGACCAGTAACACTTATAAAGCCCTTACCAATGACTATAGAAGTGCCGCCATCTCCAAAGGTAACAATTCCTCCTTCATATTTTTCAAGGGAGGTGAAGTAGGATTTGTTACCGGACATATGACGAGAACATCCACTATCAAGATACCACATGTGTGAATCACGTGCTTTTAGAGCAATATGAACAACTAAACAAGTCAAATCTTCTTTTCTCACCCAAATCTTTTTAGTCTTGGTATTCCGCCTAGACATATAAGGTTGTCTCCTAGCTCAAAAAGTTTTTGAATTTCTACCCTTTTGAGACACCTTACCAAACAATTCATAGCAATAAGGACGAATGTGGCCATACCTACCACAGTGATGACAAATAAAAACAAGTTTTACCTCCTTTTTGTTGATCTTACCAACTTTAGGTAGATGAAAAGAGAGATCAGCCTGGTCTACCTTCAACTTTCCCTTTGCTTGAGTCTTCATGTCATGTGAAGTAGAGGCCTGTCCCTTGTGAGCTGTCGCACCATAGCCTAGCCCGCTTTTGTCACAACCCATTTGTTGAGACCCGAGGATGTCTTCTAAAGATTTGGAACCTTTGTTCCACATGGCAATAGTGGCTCTAGCAACACGGAGCTCTTCATTTTTTTGACAGACTATCTCTTCCAATATAGCTTGTGACATCTCAAGACTTTCAAGCTTTTCTTCATATGTGGAATACACCTTCAGAAGTTCATTCCTTTCAGTTTCACAGGATAGAAGTTTTCCACATAAGTCTTGCCTGTCACTCGAGATCTTGATGATATTCTGCTTTGCTGCTACAAGTTCTCCTTTCAGTCTGACATTCTCACTCTCACATGTTTTGAGCTTGAGAGAGAGTTTGTCATTGATTTTGGACAAATTCAGAGATTCCTTGTACAGCTTTTCGTAAGCTTGTTGTAGTTCATCGCTATTGATCTCATCATTGTCTTCAGATGTTTCATCATCCTCTTTTTGCTCTTCATTCTCCTTGACCTCATCTAATCTAGCAACTAAGACAGAAAAGTTGCTGGATGGTGGTGAAGGTGAATTTCCTCTTTCATGGAATTGGCTCAAAATTTCCCATGCCTCTTTAGCCTTTGTGCAATGAACAACCCATTGCTGTTCTTCAGCAAAAATTGCTCCACGAATAGTGATCAGGGCTCTCTAATTGCTCGGATTGTCAGCACTTTCTGTATCTTCTTCAATGGCTTGCCAGCCTTCTGGGTCAAAAGCTCTCAGAAACGCCCTCATTCTGATCTTCCAATACAGGTAGTTACTCCCATCAAAGGTGGGAGCATGATGCAGGTTCTGACAACGAGCTAATTCTGCTGGCTTTGGAAGAGGTTGAGTGAAAGTGGACCAAAATGCCATGAAAGCACTATCCCCGTCTTCACCGGATTCAGGTTCTTTGGGTTCTTGCTCCGACCCGTTTTCATCATCCCAGGTCACAGTGTAGACTTTCTTTCGATTCTTTTTCGAAGGGCATTCAAGGGCAATGTGACCATACCCTTGACATTCATAGCACTTGACCCCTTGCCCCTTTACAATCTTCTTTTCAGTTTTTGGAGCAAGTTTTGGTGGAAAAGTTTTGGGTTTTTCATTACTCTTGTCTTTTGAAATAGGGTATCTGAAATTAGGCTTCTTTTTCTTCAAATTTTTTTTAAACTGTTTAGTAAACATAGCCGTCCTCTCAGACTCTAAATCAAATTCAGTCTCCGGAGTTTTTGCAGTCTCATGAGCACTAGTGAAAGCCACACTATCTTTTTGTTTTTTCTTTGAAATCTGATGGGCTTCATAAGTCTGCAAGTTTCCAACCAACTGATCAAGCTTGAGGATATCAACATTCTGAGCCTCCTCAATGGCTGTCACTTTTGATTGGAACCTCTCAGGTAAGGACCTCAAAAATTTTCCAACAACTTTAGCTTCCGGGATTTTTCCCCCGAGTGTGAAACAGGAATTCACGATATCACTAAGTTTTGCATAGAAATCATCAAACGTCTCATCATCGCGCATAAAAAGGGTTTCAAAGGCGAAGGTGAGACGTTGAAGTTTTGACCTTTTGACAGAAGTAGTACCTTCGTGAATCGTTTCAAGAATGTCCAAGCCTCTTTTGCTACCTCACATGTGCAGATACGACGAAACTCTTCAAGTGTGATGGAGCAAAACAGGGAATTGAGAGCCTTAGTGTTCCAACTCGAGTTTTGGTAATCAGTTGTGTCCCATTTATCAAGGGGTTTAGGAATATCAACACCATCAATGGTGATAGTAGGTTCACTCCACCCATAGATCACGCAGTGCCAGACTTTCTCATCGATGGATTTTAAAAACGCTCTCATATGAGCTTTCCAGTAAGAATAGTTTGTACCATCGAGTAAAGGAGGTCTATGGGTCGAGTTACCTTCACGAATAGAATCCATATCACTAGTCACACAAAATCACACTCCTATAGTTTAGATAAAAACAAAGAGTGACCTGCTCTGATACCAAATGAAAATCCTAAGTGATTCATGATTAGATCAAGATTAAAATATTCCAAATCCCAATAATACAAAACACGCAATCTAAATCATCAAGTGCTTATGAAAGTGATTTAGATTGTTGTTTTTCTGAATAAATAATAAATCGACACAAACGATTTTTACGTAGAAAAAACTACAATTGAAGAACCTTCAATTGTAATAAAAAATCACGGGCGAAACGCCACTAATCAATCCACTACTGAAGAAAGAAAGATTACAAAGATAATACACAAATTACCCAACTCAGTCAATTTGTCTTCGAATCTTCTGTAACTCTTTCACCACACCTTCGTCTCGGAACTGATCAATCCTGAAGTTGAATCCACAACTTCACTTGTCGAATTAATGACTACGTACAGAATCAAATGCCTTTTGAAACTCTACGCTTGAATCTTCGGAATCCACCGACGAGAACTCTCTTGAATATAAAGTAACAAACTCCTTGATGTATGAATTTCAAATCATAAGTTTAGAACTCTCTCAAAAACATCAAGGAAAACTCACAAAAGTCCTCAGAAGAAAACTTCAAACAAAACCCTAGGACTCTTGAATAAGATCTAGGAAAAGTAAAACCTAAAATCAACCTAAACAGGTATAAAAAGGCAACCTGAGTCCGCGATCTCCGCTCGAGCGCCCAACATCCCGCTCGAGCGGCTTCAGCAAAACATGCGTGTGATAAAACAGAGTTCTGCTCGCGCGCTTGATAACCTGCTCGAGCGCGAAATCACACCTTCTAGTATTTTTACAGACCTGACAAAATACTGAGAGACCCCAATCTCCGCTCGAGCGCCAATGGTCCTGCCCGAGTGGGAAAGACAAAAACATAGAAAAAATTACAACTTTTTCAACACAAAGTTTTGTACCTGAATTTGACAATAAAGGGACCTAACATATACCCTATATAATTTTGAGTATTTATAATATAATTAGTATATTAGTTCTAAATTTTAAATAAATTTAGTTTGATCCCTTCAAAATTCGAATAATTTTTTTGTTGTCCCTTAAAATCTCCTCTTGATTTTTTACTTATCATAATATTTTTCAACTACTTCTTATAGTTAGATCAACAATTCAGACACAAAAATATCAAGAAAAAATAATATGTGGTCTAGATTTAGTTTGTGTATAGTGGAATTTACACATAAAATGAATTTGAATCACACATTATTTTCTTGATACTTTCTCTGTCTTTAGCATTATTGTAGTCACATATTTTATTAATATCAATTATAAATAAATAAAAAATCATGAAAATAATGAATACCTTACACCATTATATAATTAACAATATAAATATTATAAGTTTCAAATCCCAAAAAAAAAAAAGAAGACAAAAAATATTAAATAATAATAAGCAATGTGATAAACTCTGTACATCAATAATGCTTTTGAAATTTTATTGTTGTTAAAGAATATATATTGAAAGAATTTAAAAGATATGACTTACTTTGGCCTCTCTCGATTGAAAATCCTAAATCTATCCTTGCTTACAAAATCTCTTTCAGCTTTAAATCTCACTGATCAATTTAGGTTTGTATGTGATGGTACCACTAAATAATGTGAGAGTTCTTACATCGCAGTTGCAAAGGTTATATAGTTCAGTAAGCAAGAGAGACGATAGTTGTTTACATAATCCTAAATTAGTGTTTCACTCGTGCTATGTACGGGTTGTATTTATAATTATTTATACGAGGGGATTTTGATCAAAACTCTCAAAAGACATGTGGAAAGGCATTGTATTTATAATTATTTGTATGAGGGGATTTTGACCAAAGCTCTCAAAAGGCATGTGAAAAGACATGTGGATTGGAAAAAGTTAATAAATGTTGAGGTTTTTTTTTTTTCAATCAAAAAATTAGAAAATTAAGATTGGGATATTGAAATTCCCACAACGCGTGGGGGTTAGAACCCCTATTTGTATGAGGGGATTTTGACTAAAGCTCTCAAAAGGCATGTAAAAAGGCATGTCGACTGGAAAAAGTTAATAAATGCTGATGTTTTTTTTTTTAAATCAAAAAATTTAAAAATTAAGATTGAAATATTGAAACTCGCTTGGGAGTTAGAAACCCCATTTTCCTCTTATATGTATACTAGTGGTAACCCGTGCTATGCACGAGATTTGATAAATTAAAAAAAAAATTATTATAATTATTTGGAAATAATTTAATATTTTATCTTGTGGTATACATGAAATTTATAAATTAACTTTTATGTTTATAACTTTTTAAATTATTAGTTTAAAAAAAATAAAAATATATATATATACATATATATATATATATATAAATCTATTTAGTGCACTTTTGATAATTTGTATTAAAAAAAAAAAGTTAAACATGATTAAATGAGATTAAATGAGTTATGACATATCTCTTCTTGTTATGAAAATATACAAATTTAAAAGTTATAATTAAGACAAATATACAATTTTATTATTAAATGAGAAGTGAAATGATATTTAACAATAATTAATATAGTGTTTCTATTATTAATTCAATAATTTTAAGTTACATTTCTTTTTATTTTAATTTCGTAACTAAAAATACAATATGAATATAATACACACACGGATTTCTAATCTTTAAGAATAAGAAAGTTTCAAAATATTTTCAAATTTTCAACATTTTCTTTTAATTTTTTTTTATCTAATTTGATTTTAAATTTGAATAAAAATTTTGATTTGATATGAATTACTTTAACTTTTTCATTAAATTTAATTAATTCTCTTATCATATTTGTATAAAAACTGACACTTATGACTATATCACTATAAATCAAATTATGAAAAAAAATTTGAGGTGTCAAACATTTTCCATTTGTAAATATCCTACATATTAAAAAAAGAAAAAGAAAAAAATTGTGTAGTTTTTGGATATGTGTTTATTAGTTTTTATTTAATGGACATAAACAATTAATGTTTCAATTTAAAAAATTAAAAAGTAAAAAAAAATAGATTGAGATTTTTAGAGATAAAAGAAGCCATCTAATTCTTCTATATACTATTTAATATGGACTATTTAATCACATAAAAAAATATAAATTATATTTAGAGATTATCCCTATATATTATGCTATTATATACAACTATATCTGTGACAAATTAACTATAATATATATGAAAAATTATATTAATCTTTCATTTTCAATTAATTGAATTGTAATTAACAAACTAACAAATAATAGTAATATGGTATAATGGGATAGAAAGATGATAAAAATAAAGAACACGATGATATTTAAAAGTTTTAAATTTACCTAGTTATATAAAAATCTAATATTATAGTAAAATCTTGAATTCTCAATAAATTTTCACATTTTCTATAAAATAAAATGACAATAAAAAATAAAAAAGTTTGATACCCATTTTTTTTTTTTACTTCAATTTTATGGTCTTCATTGAAGAAAACAAAATCCGATCAAAATCATTGGCACAGAACAGACAAAGATACTTCGATTGAAACCATAATCACTAATAATTTTTCTCCACCATGCAAACTTGTAAAGAAACACATAAACCTTACTAAAACCAAAACCAAACCAACAGTCACAAAGGAAAAAGTAAATAAAATTAAAAAATAAATAAATTTATGGAATGGCAGAATGTTACCTCAAACAACTTAGATCTCATCTAACCCAATCCGCTAGCTCATCCACTAGTGCCCGCGAAGTCTAGGGGTTGGAATGACTAATCAGATTATTCTTTAAATAAGACTTGAAATTGATTAATTTGTCTCATTAAGTGATTTAAAATTTTGATAGATATACATCAAAAAGTAGATAATCACTAATAATTTTTTTTGAAAATTGGTGAAAGAGATTATCATGGAGAGATTATGAAATATTTTTGTTATCTTTCCATTTGAAATCCATAAATTAATGGATAATTATTATTTCTAAAATAATTAAATGAATAAATCAGCCAATAGTTTTTTTAATCTATTTTATAAATTAAAAAATTAATAATTTTAGAATGAGAGTTTAGAGTTCTTAGGAGGCTTCTCTCTAAAAACATCTTTTTCCTTGAATAATATATAAGTGAAATAAGTCACTTTTTCTTCTTTTCCCGATATGGGATTGTGTAAAATAAAAATTAACAATTGTTTGGCGAGAAATTTATTTCGAATCAAGCAATCTTAGCCATTTAATCTTATCAAAAAATTTAGATTGAGAGATTGGAGCTCCCACAAGACTTGGGGTTAAAAATTTCATTTTGCTTAATATATAGTATAGATACTAGTCTATCACCCGTGCTATGCACGAGATAGTTATAGATATTTATATTTGTTTTAAATTTTTTATAATCTATAAATTATATTTTTTAATATTTTTTATAAAAATAATTTAACAATCTTATCACTAACCATAGTATATAAGAGAAATTAAAAATGTTACTGCAGTAACTATGCACGGCCTATATCTATAATTATTTGTATGGGGGATTTTAAATGTTGATCAGAGATTTTGACCAAATCAATAAATGCAGGCATGTGAAAAGACATGTGGATTAAAAAAAGTTAATAAATGCTGATCAGAGATTTTGACCAAATCAATAAATGCTGAGTTTTATTTTTTTTAATAAAAAATTTAGAAAATTCATATTTGAATATTGAAGCTCCCATAAGCTTTGGGGGTTAAAAATCCCCTTTTACTTAATATATAGTATAGATAATAATGAAAGTTGTCATTAAGCTCCATCCTCATGTTTTGTTCTTAGTAATAAATGAGTTAGTTCAATTTCTTTGCAAATAGGTTGTGGATTCGTTTCATCCAAATCTACTGTCTTTTTCGAAAATCAACGTTTTATAGGAAAAGTTATCGAAAATTTAGAATAATCAACGGGTTGGAAAAGTTATCAGATTTAAACTTAAGAGAAGTTCAATTCATTGATTTATTCTAAATTTTTGATAACTTTTCTTACAGGACATTGGTTTTCAAAGAAGAAGAGTAGATTTGGGTGAAGTCGAATGCATAACCTATTTGCAGAGAATATGAAAGCCTATACGCAAAAGTTATCAAATATCCCAACTATAAACTTTAGGAAAAAAAAAACCTTCAAATAATTTCTAAATAAAACAAACATTAGTCAGACAATGTATTCAATATAATGAATGTAAATGTGAAACTGACACGATATGCTATGTTAATGATTAGTTATCATATGGTATTTATTAGACTTCGAGAAATCTTTTTGTAATGGTTCAACCATATCAAACTTCATTGTCACTTTTTATCATATTATACGTCAATTAATAAGTTATGATGATATCAATAAATAGATGGTATATGGATCGAGTTAGACGATGGCTAGCTAGCTATATGGAGAGGGGTTGGACCTTCTTCCTCATCTATATTTGCAAAACAAGGCCTTAGGATGCATTGCCGAGTGTGCTCTGAGAGCCTTTTGACGTTTAAGTTAACAAAAGCTAGAGTAAGGGTGTCGACGGTTTGGTTTGATCAGTATTGAGGACATATTTAGTATTGAATCAATCTTTTCGATTTTTATGATTGAGAAACCGAAACATACCGTATGTTATGGTTCGATTTTATCAATTTTGTTAGTTTGATGTAAAAAGAAATTGTTATAAGGCTTTAAAGGGTTTTATAGTGGATTATAGAATTTACTTTGAAAATAAATAAAGAAAATTTATTAAAATTGCTCTATAAATATTTTTCTTCCTAGTTTTTATCACAAAAGTGTATTACATTAATTACTTCTCATATAATTTAGAGAAAATTGATGAAAAGTCCAATCTGGTAATTGCTAAAGGCATTAGGTTCAGTCGATATTTTTGTTGGTGAGAGATCCACCTCTTGTGAAATAGATTGGTGAAAAATCCATTTGTTGTTTTGAAAACATTTTATTTTTAATTTTATCCCTTAATCTATTTGTTGAATTTTTTTGACCATCTATTCAAATATTTTTTTATCTATTTAATTTTTTAACTATCTATTCATTTTTTTCCCTTTATCTGTTCAAATTTTATTATCTGTTTAATTTTTTCGCTTATCTATTTAAATCTATTTGTCCAAATTTTAGGGTTAATTACACAAAAAACCCCAGGGTTTCGTGCCTTTTTTCATTTTAAACCCTAAGTTTTCAATTTTTACAAATGAAACCCCATCATTCCACCCTCGTTTCAATCTGGCCCCTTTGTTCTTCTCCGTCATATTGAACTAACGAAAATCTGGAAAAAATTTCAAATTCAAATCCATGTGTTCAACCACTTGTATCTCCCTCGTCGTAACTACGTTTTGCCTCATTTTTATGTCATTGGATTTACTTCATGGCTTAGTTTTCATTCCATTCCTCATATGCCTTATTCCATCCCTTTTTGCTTGTCGTCGAAGCTCCGAAAGTTGGTCAAAAATAAAAAAAAAAATTCTCTTTAGGCAAAATTTTCAAATTCAAACTCACATATGCAAGCACTTGTATCTCTCTCGTTGTAACTCTGTTTCGCCTCATTTTTGCATGTTGGATTCATTTCATGGCCTAGTTGTCATTCCACCCCTCATATTCCTTGTTCCACCTCTTTTTGGAAAGTTGGCCAAAAATAAGATTTTTCTCTCAATTTTTTTTCCTTTTCCCTCTATCTTCTATCTTCATGTTTCTTCTTTCCACATTCCTTTCCACAATTATTCTCTATTTTTCTCTTCTTTCATGGCCCTTACATCGGAGGTTCGATGGCTACCATGAGCTCGGTGGAAGGGTTATGAAAGAAGAGGAAAAGAGAGAATAATTGTGGAAGAAAAAAAGGAGGAATGAAGAAGTATGAAGATAGAAGATAGAAAGGAAAAAAAAGAAAAAAATGAGAAAAAAAATCTTATTTTCAGTCAATCATTGCAGCTCTGACGATACGCAAAAAGAGGTGGAATAAGGCGTATGAGGGGTAGAATAAAAACTAGGCCATAATCTAACGACATGAAAACGAGGCGAAATGAAGTTATGACAAAGGAGATACAAGTGCTTGAACATGTGGGCTTGAATATGAAAATTTTGCCCCAAAGAGAAAATTTTTATTTTTGGTCAATTTTCAGAGCTTTGATGACACGCAAAAAGAGATGAAACAAGACATATGAGGGGTGAAATAAAAACTAGGCCATGAGGTGAATACAATGACGCGAAAATGAGGCAAAACAAAAATACGACGAGAGAGATACAAGTGTTTGAACATGTAGGTTTGAATCTGAAATTTTGTCCAGATTTCTGTTAGTTCAATATGACGGAGATGGACGGGAGGGCCAGATTAAAACATGGGTGGAAGAATGGAGTTCAATTTATCGAATTGAAAACCTGGGGTTTAAAATGGAAAAGGCACAAAACCTTGGGATTTTTGTGTGTAATTAACCCCAAATTTTATTATCTGTTCAATTTTTTTCCTGAATTCTGTATGTCGAAATTTTGATTCTATCTGTTCAAAATCTATCTGTGTGAAATGCTATCTGTTGAAATTCTTGTCCTAATTTTTGCAAACTCAAACTCTATTGGAATAGATCAGAAGAAGAAGATAATGATGAAAATGAAGATGAAGATGAACGAGATGGTGAGTTTCGTGTTCGGACTTCCAAAACCGAACAAAATGAATTTGTTCAAACTTCCAGAACCAAACAAATTCACTTTGTTCGGCTATACATTGTCGAATAAAGTGGATTTATATGGTTCTGAAAGTCCGAACAACAATGATAAAAAAAAGGCTAAATATTCCCTTTTGTGTAAAAAAAACACACATAAATCAATAATTGTACTTTGATATTTACATAAATACTTATCTCATCTTTGATGGATTGTTTTAAAAAATTATTTTGATTATTACTCTCATTCATTGTTTGATTTTGGTCAAATTTTTTTCTATGTGCAAGTAACAACATAATAAAAAATAATGATATTGATGATAATGGTGAGTTTTGAAGGGGCGGATTGGAGTTTGGGAGTGAGGAAGAAAAAGAAGAGAAAATAGTTAAAACATGAGGAAAAAATGAAGAGATTTGAATAGGAAGACTGTATATAATTAATTAGGGTGTGTCATGAGAAAAAAATAATATTTTATTTTAAAATTTAATATGTGTTATCCTTATTAGAAAATTTATATTAAGATATACTAAGAATTGAAATTTTAAAATTTAAGTTAGACGTACTAAGATAATTTTTGAATTCAAACAGAATAACCATATATATCAAGTTATACAAAAAAAAGACAAAATAAGTTAAAAAAAGTCAATAAGACAAAATATTATATTCAAATCATAATCATTTCACTTTTTATCTCTTAAAAATAAAAAAAATCTAATCAAAACAAAATTTTTAATCCTAAATTAAAATAGTCAAACCCTAAAAAATCAATCCCTTCCCATACGAACCCTCTATAACAACATGGGTAGCTTTCAAACGACCATACTTATATGACAGGACATGTGTGTCGTATTCTCTATTTATTATGTCACGTGTCCCAAAATTTATTAAGAATTTTTTGAACAACACCATATTTTTTTATACCTTCCTAAAATATGAATATAAAATTAATAAATTAAATTCTATTATTTAGATGAATACCTATTAATTTAAAATTTCATCTAAATTTGGGCTTCTTTTGTTTTGCCATAATGTACAATAATTTTGTCTAATTTTTTTTTCAGCGTAATTTGGGCTTCTTTTGTTTTGCCATAATGTACAATAATTTTGTCTAATTTTTTTTTTCAACATTTAATTAATATTTAAAATATTTTTTACAACAAAAATCATAGTAAAACTAAATATAGAGTAAATTTAAAAAATATATATGATATTTATATATAATTTTCATATAGAATTGAACATTTGAATGATATTTATACCTTCCTAAAATATGAATATAAAATTAATAAATTAAATTCTATTATTTAGATGAATACCTATTAATTTAAAATTTCATCTAAATTTGGGCTTCTTTTGTTTTGCCATAATGTACAATAATTTTGTCTAATTTTTTTTTCAGCGTTTAATTAATATTTAAAATATTTTTTACAACAAAAATCATAGTAAAACTAATTATAGAGTAAATTTAAAAAATATATATATGGTATTTATATATAATTTTCATATAGAATTGAACATTTGAATGATATGGCAATGATAATATTACAATCATAAACAACAGTATAGGAATTTTGACTTTATGTGACATCATTACATATATATTTTTTATACATACATTTTATTTGTGAATCATTACTCAAATAAAACAAGATAAGAATTGATTACAACAATGTCTCCTGTCAAAGCAACAAGGGGAGGGATGAAACTGTTAACAGCATAACCGGAGGTGATCAATTTTCAAATTTTTGCAGAGAAAGGGAGGAAGATGTGAATGACGTGGCCCAACAAGAGGATGAGGGGCATATGAAAAGGTTGTGTGGGTGTTGATTTTCGACCACACAACCAAAAGGGGGAACTCAACTGGAGAGCACCGACAGAATATATTTAGCCCAAACAACTTGTCACAGAAAGATAAGAATCCCGTGGTGGTTCATCCACCCAGGAGCATTCCAACGCTCAAGTCAGTAATCAAATATCTCTAAAAAATAACCAATGGTGCTTAACTCACTAGATAGAACATAAAAAGCATACCCTAGACCCATGAGGGTGCCTCCCTTTTATAGCCAACACAAACTTAGTCTCAATAGAAGCCTAACTTTAATGGACTCTGGATTACTGTTAATCTTGGACTCCCAGTAGGATTGGGATAAACTCTCTAAGAGTCTTATTTTTATTCAAACTGAAGTCCTCTCCAATTCTAGGACTCTTGTCCCTTATCTGTTTATCCCAGATTCCGGTATTCTCGTAGATGACCTCGTCCTAGCCGAGATTACCTCGGCATCATGTCCAGGACACGTGGCACCTCGGCTGACACTTCGGTGCCACCTCGGCCACGTGCTGTCACTCAAAAATTATGTCCCCATAACTGCCCCTAGGTTCTATTACCTCGGCATCCTGAGGTGATGGAACCTATATCATTTATTCCACTTGCACGTCAGCTAAGCTCGCTTTGTCTTTCATTACCGAGGTCATCATTCGTTGGCCCCATATGACCAAGACCTGTAATCTGTTTTCATCAACGCCTTAGAACAAATAACCAAGTCGGTTCAAATTATTTAGCCGAGATCATCCGCCTAGTCCAGGTCCTCCTTCATTAAATCAAGAACTCCCAGAGTTTCTTTACGCGTATGAGTTGTCATGCATAACAACTCAACCATTTTAGCCATGCGTCTTTCCCTCACTAGTTCGTACTTGACACGCGCCTCGAGGTTGCCTTGCGTCTGCGTGCGCCATCTGACAAGCACGTCACCCTAGGCACATTGATTACAATTTTGCCGCCATTTTGTGGTTTTGATCAAAATCACTTCTCTCTCACCGTCTTTTCACTTTTGCATCCTCAACTTCATGCTAACTCTCTCTCTCTCTACTCTCCCAAATCCGTCATTGTTTTCAAGCTCGCAGCTCTGTAACCACTTCCACTCTTCTCTTCCGGTGAAGCCTTTGCTAATCTTTTCCGGTTGTTGTCATCATCTGACTCCGCGTACTCAACACCGGCTTCATTTTCTTCAGTGAGTTACTGTTCCTCTTTGTTTCAATTTCTTGTTCTACTTCAAAGAACTCTACTGCTTTACTTGCTGCCTTTCCGAACTTGCTCATGTCCTTGATCGTTTAATTTGTATATCAATTTCCACCATGTATTGAGCATGTTTGCTTCATAATTTTGTTTTTGCTCAATCCATTATTGAGTATACTGCTTACATATTTGTTGATTTTTGCCACTGTTCTTGGCCTTACACACCTGCACAAACTTTATCACTTCGGCCAGATCAGGGATCAACTTCCAATCTAGCTGAGCAACCATCAAACTCGGCTCCGCATCTGATCCCTCCATCTCAACGTAAACGCCGACGCCGAACTGCAATCGCTGCCGAGATGGGTCGCAAGAAAGCAGTTGCAGACGATCTTCTGGCCGACATCCCTGACACTGTCAACGCACAAGTAGCACTATCCTAGCCTCAGCCAAAGCCGAAACCAAAAAGGTTGAAGAAAGCCCAACCCAAGGCAACGGTGACTCAAATCGATATTGAGGACACCTTGCTGATCTCCAAAATAGCTGAGGCAAAAAAAAGTGCCTCCGTCGCCGAAAAGAGGCCCATCGAGGCCGCACCCTTCGAATCAACTAGGTCAAAGAGACCGAGGTCTGAATCAGCAACAACCTCGGGCTCTATGAAATCTAATGCCCCCTGGGCTCCTCCCATTACAATTGAGGACAAGCCAGTTAGAGCTAGCGACAGCGCCGATGATATTGAAGTCGACATTGCACTCTCTACCACGCTGCTCCTCCCCCAAGATCTCAATTGCAATGCTGAGATGAGCGAGTATGAGAACTTCGTTCGCTCTAATGTTGTAGCACTCCGTGCAAGTAAGCCCCTAAAACTTGGTGCTTTTCATTCTCTATTTTTCTGTGCTTAGAAAATTTTTCTAACTTTTTGTCTTGTCCATTTCTTCTAGGCGATCCAGCATGGCCATCCCTTCATAATGCAAGTATAACTTTCTTCTTTCAATGTGATTGTATGTTTGTCTTCCTTTTACTGTCTTGTATGATTCTATACTTAGAATAATTGACATGTCTTCAACGCACACCTTAACTGTGTAATCTTCTCGGTGTGGAGTACTTCGACTATACCCACTAACAGTTTATCTCGACTTTGTCCTAACACTTGAAAATATTCATAATATTTTCACAAGTGTTAGTTACAACTTGCCACCTTACTCAAGACCGTTGTCTTCTATTATTGCAACATAATCTTGGGTTAACTTCAACTTGTAAACTTTTCTTAAAATTTCAACAAGTATTAAACCAACTTCCTTTGACATAACCTCGGCTTAACTTCAACTTGTAAATTTTTCTTAAAATTTCAACAAGTGTTAAACTAACTTTAGCTTGTAAATTTCAATTCCTAAGCATCATTCTCCAGCTCTCTGCCCCCTAATGTGAACCTAAGTTCCACTTGGGTTCTCATTAAGCATGGGGCTTTGACCTTGTCACCAAGGTCAGATTCAAACAAAAAGTGGCTGAGGTTTCCAACCCTAGTCTCTTTGTTAATCTGATTGACATATACTTAGTTCCAATCTGTGTTTGACTCTGCCAACATGGCAAGTTCAAATTGATTCAACTTAGTTCAACTCTATTATATGCAAGTTGGAACTCTGCCATATAATAAGTCTAAGTTTATTTGTCATGTTTCAATCAGAAACATTGTCAACTTAGTTCAACTCTATTATATGCAAGTAGAAACTCTGCCATATAATAAGTCTAAGTTATTCGTCATGTTTCAATTAGAAATATCGCCAACTTAGTTCAACTCTATTATATGCAAGTAGAAACTCTGCCATATAATAAGTCTAAGTTATTGGTCATGTTTCAATCAGAAAAATCGCCAACTTAGTTCAACTATATTATATGCAAGTAGAAACTCTGCCATATAATAAGTCTAAGTTATTCGTCATGTTTCAATCAGAAACATCGCCAACTTAGTTCAACTCTACGCAAGTAGAATTCAACTTTGCCATATAATAAGTCTAAGTTATTCATCATGTTTCAATCAAAAACATCGCCAACTTAGTTCAACTCTATTATATGCAAGTAGAAACACGGCCATATAATAAGTTCAAGTTATTCGCCATGTTTCAATCAGAAACATCGCCAACTTAGTTCGATTCTATTATATGCAAGTATAATTCAACTCTGCCATATAATAAGTCTAAGTTATTCGTCATGTTCACCATAGGAACATCGTTATAAGACTATTCAGTCTTATCGCACAATCATGGATTCCAATAACATTTTCACACTTCTTTACATAGACTTCGACATCATTTTGCATGTAGGGCCACCAGAATCCCTGTGATATAGCTCTGTGGGCAAGGGATCTACCCCCTACATGGCTTCCACACACTCCTTCGTGGATCTCGTATAAAAAGTCTTCAACTTGGAAATGATGTACACATCGCAATACAAGCCTAGTAAAAGTCCTTCTATATAGATGGCCTTCTGCCAACAGGTAGAACCTGGTCGACTTCAATCTGATCTTGTGTGCTTCCTCTTTGTTTTTTGGGATCTGGGATTTGCTCACTTAGATTGAGCTATTCTCTTCTCAGACCTAATCATTTAGGTCAAGATCTTGTCTTTTGGAATCTTGGATCTGCTCACTTAGGCTGAGCTCTTGTCTTCTCGGACCTACTCATCTAGGCCGAGATCTTGTCTTCTGGGATCTTGGATCCAGGATCTGGAATCCAGGATCTGCTCGCTTGGGCTGAGCTCTTGTCTTCTCGGACCTAATCATTTAGGCCGAGATCTTGTCTTCTAGGATCTGGGATCCGGGATTTGGAATTCAGGATCTACTCACTTAGACTGAGCTCTTGTCTTCTCAGACCTACTCATCTAGGCCGAGATCCTGTCTTCTAGGATCTGGGATCCGGGATCTGCTCGCTTGGGCTGAGCTCTTGTCTTCTCGGACCTAATCATCTAGGCCGAGATCTTGTTTTCCAAGATCTCGGATCCGGGATGTCGTCCTCAATCTTTTCTCCCTGCTCGTTGTTGGCCATCTATTCTCCTTAAGTTCCCACAGACGGCGCCAAATTGTGGGTGTTGATTTTCGATCACACAACCAAAAGGGGGAACTCAACTGGAGAGCATCAGCAGAATAGATTAAGCCCAAACAACCTGTCACAGAAAGATAAGAATCCCGCGGTGGTTCGTCCACCTGGGGGCACACCGATGCTCAAGTCAGTAATCAAATATCTCTCAAAGATAACCAATAGTGCTTAACTCACTAGATAGAACAAAAAAAGCATACCTTAGACCCATGAAGGTGCCTCCATTTTATAGCCAACACAAACCTAGTCCCAATAGAAGCCTAGCTTCAATGGACTTTGGATTATTGCTAATCTTGGACTCCCAGTAGGATTGAGATAAACTCTCTAAGAGTCTTATCTTTATCCAAACTGAAGTCCTCTCCAATTCTAGGACTTTTGTCCCTTATCCGCTTATCCCGGATTCCGGTATTCTCGCAGATGACCTCGTCTTAGCTGAGATTACCTCGACATCATGTCCAGGACACGTGGCACCTTGGCTGACACTTCGGTGCCATCTCGGCCACATGCTATCACTCAAAAATTATGTCCCCACAGGTTGTGTCACAAGCTGTAAATAGAAGTGATAGAATTGAGGCAAAGTCTGCATCAGAATTGGCCCATAGATGCCGTGATGACACCTCAGAGCTTTTTTTTTTTTTTCTAATCAGAAAAAAAAAAAAGCACAACTTGAAGCGCAGGTGCACCAAAATAAAGATGAGGATGAGATTGAATGTGGAGGAAACAAACGATATGATTTTTTGGCAATCCAGGACCAAAATCATAACAATAAAATGAAAGGAAAGGAGAAGAGGGACAATATACAAAGAAAGGAAAGAGAAAAGTAAGCAAAAAAGAAAAGGGAAAGCACCAAATTCTGGACAAAAGCTACACTAACCTGGCAAGAAGACATGGGCATAAACGGCCATCAACAAGCAAGCCAGGTCCAAGAAATGCAATATATCGAGTAGCAGTGGCAGCACTTTCATTATCTACTTCAACTAGTAGTGGACCTAACAAAGGCAGACTCATTCTCAACGAAGCACAAGCTACACTGCAGATTGGAAAAATTTTGGACCTACAACTCAATGGGAAAGAAGCTGAAGCTGTCAACAAAATAGTGTATCTTGAGTTGAAAGATAAGAAGATGATTGATGGGGAACTTGGGGCAGCTTTGTAAAGGAAGTTGCTAGGGGTATAAGGGTGTCAATCAGGTTATTATGAAGATACTATCTTGGAATGTAAGAGTGTTAAGAGGAAAGAAAAGAGAGGCAAAATAAGAAAGCTAATGAAGGAAAGAAATATAGACATTGCTATGCTTCAGGAGACAATGAAGGCTTCTATTTCTGAAGAGCAGATCGGATAGATCATTTTTTTTTTATCGGAAAAAAAGAAACTTTATTGATTACGATGAAAGGTATAAGATGTACACATAAAAACATCAAAACATCAATAAAGAGAGGAGGGTGCACCAAGTATCACAATGGGCTAGATCATGCAACTAGGTTGGCACTAAAAAACCCATCCTATCATATGCTAAGCACCCCCCACAGGAAGCAACAAACAGAACAACAATAACAAAGAAAAATAGATCAGCAATGCATCAATAACAAAGAGAAGAGATCAGGAAATTGGCTCTAACAAAAGCAAAAAATCAGACCAAAGGACCACCACTCCAGAAGAGCAGATTAGCACTACACAACTCTAGTAACAATGCCTCAGTCCATTTTATATACCAGATAATCACAGGAACAAATCCCAGATCACACAACAAAGAGATAGAGCAATAAAAATACAGACCATCCCAAAACAGATCAGTAGTGCATTGCAGGACAGATCAACACAAAACAACAGATCAACAAATCAGCAATACCTCAATGTGCCAATGTGTAGCCTATATATTCACAGATCAGCAATACCTCAAATAGACAGAACCAACAAAAAACACTGCACTGACAGAAACAGAACAGATAAAACTCACACCTAACCAGGTAAACTCTCAAGCCATAGACACACTAAAAAGTCCTTTGTTTCAAAATAATGTGCTCCTTTGTTTCAAAATAAGGCATCTAGACTTGGATTTTTCTTCACCAACTAACAAAGCAAGCAGCCAAAACAAGCAGCAGTAACAGAAACCAAATCAAGCAGCATCAGTAGTAACCAAATCAAGCAGCGGCAGCAGGAGCACACCAAGCAGCAGATTGAAAAAAAAGAAAGAAAACCACTAGGAACAAAAGCAACCAAATCCACTAGCAACAGCAACCAAGTAGCAGCAACCAAATCAGATGTGCTTTCAACTTCTTCTCCCTGAACCAATAGAATTTCTCACCTGCTATAAATTAGCCACAAAGTCATGAACAGAATAAAATTTGCCCAGAGAGTGGTTCTTCATCCATATTGCCACCCTTATCTTGATAAGATCAACCAATTCCATGTAATCTGGCTGAGCACTGTTGAAAATGATGTCATTCCTATGCTTCCAGATTGACCACAATACTGCACATGGCAAAACTTTCCAAATCTGCAATTCACATTTCTTGAATTTCCACCCATTTCACCAACTAAGCAACCTTACAATGGATTCACGAGTTACCCATTGGCACCCCCCACCAGTTGATTATCTCAATCCATATCCTCCAAACAAAAGGGCAGTTAAGCATTATATGATCTATTATTTTTGGTTCAGAATTACAAAGCACACAGGTTAAATCTACACTATCATGTAGGACACAATCCTCTAAAGCCACACTGATGTTTTTAATCTGCCCTTCCAAACTAGCCAAGTGAAGAATTGTGTCTTTGGAGGGGCATGATTATTCCAGATCAAGGGAGGTAAGGCTAAATTTGGACCCCAAAGTGATTCACACCAGTTGAACACTGATTTGACTATATAAGTCCTAGAGTTATCAGGTTTCCAAATCAGTGAGTCCTCTGCTCCTGGAAGCAACACTAGGCCTGATTCCAGTAGGCTATGTAACCTTGCAACTTCCTCCTCCTCCCATGCCAAAAGTTGTCTCATGAACCTTAGATTCCAATTGCACAAACTTAGTTTATTATTGACAAAAAACACTTCAGTGATTCATTCGTGTCCAATGATAGACTGAAGAGTCTAGGGAAATGTTCTAGCAATCTTATTTCCCCGAACCAAATGTCTCTCCAAAATGAAATTCTATTACCATCCCCAATTATAATTTTAATATTCCCCATGAAGTAGCTTAGGAGTCTATTATTAGAGGATAGAACACCGATGATATCATTCCAAACATTTGACATGGCTGCATTCACAGCCTGGTTAGGGAACCAATTACCTCCTTCAGTCTTGTATTTGTTGCATATAAGAGGTTTCCACAAAGCATTCTTCTCAAAACCAAACCTCCACCACCATTTCATTAACAAGCATGCGTTTACAGTTCTGATATCACGGATTCCCAGTCCACCTTTAGATTTGTTTATTGCTAACTCTTTCCACTTTCCAAGGTGAACTTTTCTTCTCACTGCTGTGTCTCCCCACAAAAAAGCATCTTGAACCTTCTCTATTTCTTTAGAAACCCCCACAGGTATTCTAAAAATAGACATATAATAAATAGGAAGATTAGATAGATCATTATGGTCAAGGAACAAGATGGAATACATGGCTATGGATTCTGAAGGCTCAACTGGAGACCTGCTATGCATATGGGACCCAGAGGTACTGCAATTACCTGAATGTTGCTGTAATAGAAAGTTCATAGTCATACTAATATTAGGTACTCTTTTTAACTAATTTGAATGTGCCATCTTAAATGTTTATGCTCTGAATGAGGTGAGCAGTAGGGGTGAGTTATGGAATTGTTTGATTAAGTTAAAGAAGGAATTTCCAAAACCTTGGTGCTTGGGTGGTGACTTTAATGAAATAAAAAATATAGGTGAAAGGAGGGGTTGCTCTAGAAGGGATAAAGAGATGAAAGAACTCAATGATTTTATTGATAAGCATGAAGTAATTGATCTGCCACTACTAGGTAGGAAATTAACTTGGTGCAATGCAATGGAGGGAGAAAAATGGAGCAAAATTAATAGATTCTTGATGAATCCACAATTGGTGGAGAAATTTAATATGAAACTATGGGGATTACCTAGAATTATATATGATCACTGTCCTCTATTGTTAATGGAGGATGGAAAAGATTAGGGCCCTAGGCCTTTTAGGTTCCTAAATGCTTGGACTCTACATCCATTATTCCCTTCCTTTTTAGAAAGTCATGGAATGAATCATCACTTGTGGGATGGGCTGGTTTTATACTAAGAAAATTGTAGGCTTTGAAATTAGCTCTAAAACAGTGGAGTAGAGAAGTCTTTAGAAATGTTCACAAACTAAAGCAAGCAGAGGAAGAGCTGCATGATCTTGACCTCTTGGCTAAAGGAATGGACATAAATGCTATGGAGAAAGCAAGAAGAAGAGAGGTTAGACTTAAAGTGGGGAGATTGAGTAGGATGGTAAAATGGATATGGTTACAAAAGTCTAGGTTAAACTGGGCTTTAAAGGGGGATAAGAATACCAGGTTCTTTCATATCATGTCCAGAAGTAGACAAAACAGAAATGATATTAATTCTGTTAAGGTGAGGGATGTGGTGCTTGACGATCCTAGTGAGGTTAACTCTAGGGTGTATAATCATTTCAAGAACCACTTTTTGGAGTCATGGAAGTCAAGACCTAAGCTTGGTGGCCAATTCAAATCAGTGAGGAGGAGCCCAGCTTTTAATAAATTAGAAGCTGCTCTCTCAGAAGAAGAAATCAAGGCTATAGTGTTCGAATGTGATGGTAACAAAGCACCGGGTCTAGATGGCTTTAACCTGGCTTACTTCTAGAAATTTTGGAAGATTATGAAAGGTGAAGTGGTCAAGTTCATGAATGGCTTTCATAGAAATAGCAGTCTAGTTACTGAGATCAATAGTGCCTTTATCACACTGGTACCAAAGAAACAGAACCCACTTGGCTTGTCTGATTATAGGCCTATAAGCCTAGTTGGATCACTATACAAAATAGTAGCTAAGGTGTTGATAGGAAGACTTAAAGTTGTGCTATCAAAGGTGATAGGTGAAGCCCAATCCATTTTTTTAGGTGGCAGAAATATCCTTGATAGTGTGTTAATAGATAATGAGGTGGTTGATGGATGGAAAAAAGCTAAAAAGAAAGGTGTAATCATCAAACTGGACTTTGAGAAAGACTTTGACTCTATCAATTGGGAATTCTTGCTCTCTACATCGGAAAATTTTGAGTTTGGTGCTAAGTGGAAGGTCTGGATTCAAGAATGTATTTCATCAGCTAGGTTGTCAATCCTAGTCAATGGTCCTCCAACTAAAGAGTTCAGTCCACAAAGAGGCCTTATGCAAGGAGACCCCTTATCACCATTCTTGTTTAAATGGCAGTTGAAGGGTTTAACATTCTACTCTCCAGAGCTTGGGATTTGGGGCTTATTAAAGGTATGAAAGTGGGAAGTAATGAGGTAAAGCTCACCCACATGCAATTTGCTAATGATTCCATATTATTTTGTGATGCTAATTTGGTTGAAGTGGAGAACCTCAAAAGGATCTAAGATGTTTTGAAATCATCTCTAACTTCAGGATTAACTACCACAAAAGTGTAGTGTGTAGTTTTGGTGTGCCCGATGATATCTTGTCTAGCTTTGCCTCCAAACTCAACTGCAAAGTTCAATTTCTCCCTCTCAAATATCTTGGTTTACCGTTAATAACCCAAATAGGAAAGCAACCTGAAAACTTGTTTTGGATAGTGTGAAGAGCAAATTGGTTGGGTGGAAGAGAAGATTCTTGTCTTTTGCAAGTAGACTTACTTTAATTAAATTTGTAGTCTCTTCTTTGCCAATTTACTACCTATCTCTCTTCAAAATGCTTGAAGGTGTAGCCAAGGAAATTGAGAAGCTTCAAGCATCATTTTTATAGGGAGGGTCTGATCTGAGAAAAAAGATTCACTTAGTTAAATAGGATGATATCACAAAAAGGGTGATCAAGGAGGCTTAGGCATTAGAAGAGTAAAGGATGTTAATGTAAGAAGCTGAAATTTTGGACAACTAATTAGTTTGTTAATAATAATATTAAGTTAATTAATAGTGATTATTAAATTATTAAATTATAATGTTAATAGCATCATGATTAATATCAATATTAAATTCCTTTAAATACATTTATTTATCTTTCTGTGATTAAATTTCTGTATCTAAATACAATTGTGGAAATTAAATGAGTTAAATAAATAGTAACTAAATTAATCAGAGGATAATAAGGAGCAAAATATCTAGTGACTAGGCTATATATATACATTGATTTTTATTTTTGTACACACACTCAAAAAAAAAAAAAAATGAAACCAAACTTTTTTGGGGTAGAGGAATTCGACCACCGTTCCTTCCCAAGGAAGGAGGCTATTGAGAGGAAGCATGCTAAGGCATGCCAAGGCATGTATACAACCACATCCTAAGCCTATACATGTAGGTAATATTTTCCAAGCCAAGAGGAAAAAAATAAAAATAAAATAAAATAAATTGAAAATAGGCCTCCAAACTCCTACAAATAGAACATTATTTCAGCCCTTTCATTTCTATACACACGGTTGAGGAAAAAAGAAAAAGAGAGGAGAAAATAAAAGAAAAAGAGAGGAAGATGAGAGGGTAATTGGTGGTCACCATTTCAAAACTAATCTTGAGAATAGTTTGTAAAAGCTCTTGAGGTAGTAATACTCAACCTCTATCCTCCCTTAGATATTTTCATTTTATTGAATCTATATATTAAAAATATGCAAGAGTGTGCATTGTTAATACATACATAGCAAGAATAGCTCAATGCATGTTTACATTTTGATGGAATAATAATTTTATGATTATATGATTTCTATTCCTTCTTACAAGCATAGATTAGATGGTTTAACTACTGATTTTATCTTCTTATGTGTTCAAATATTCTTCATTATTTGAAATAATCTTGCATGGGGGTAAAAGCAGATAAGATTGGTTCACTTTTACTTGAAACTTATATTTTCTTTCCTATCTCAGATTTTATCGAAGGTAAAATGCTTTAATAAATTGAAAATAACTTGTGTCAAAAATCTGTTGGTACTGGGAGTATATATAGGTGTTCTATACATGTGTAAATTTTTATAAAATCATTGGACGCCATTGTCTTACCAAAGTAACTATTTGTCCTAAGTGTTGTTCATGACATAGCCGAAACAGTGACTTCAAACAAGTTCCATTTTCTCTGGAAATGGTATTTTTATGCACGACCACTTGGGATAGTTAGATATAAGAGTTATCTTTCATTTGTCGCCAATTTCACAAAAAGATAAGTCTAAAAAGAGAAATTGTAGTTTTACAAAAATGCGACAAAATCTGTCCTATTTTCTTAGAAAAATTATTTCACCATTTTCTATTGGTTTTCAGTCTTCAAACTTTTCTAGAAATATGTTCTAAACTCAAATATCTAGCAATCCATTTTGACCATACCTCTTTTTGACACTGTTAGATGGCCCTTTTTATTTTTCAAACATAGATCACCTGTGTAAGTCACTGCCCTAGAAACCAGTTTTCTTCCAAATTTTATTTCTCCATATTAAAATCTTTTTTAGCCTTGGTATTCATTGTGAAATCTTTTCCTAACTCAATGAACTAGCACCAGCTAAAATATTGTAATAATTAAACTTTGTTTGATGTGGTTTCATTATTTTTAGTCTGACCATACAGTGCTGAAAAGAAAAAGTGTGAGAAATTCATTGAAATTTTGTGATGATTCCTAAGACATTCTATAATATTTATTTTGGTTTCCATACATGATTATGTTGTGCTATATAAACCTTATATCACTGTGGTTTGCAAACTAAAACTCGTACCTGCATCAAAATGTGAATTCGACGAAGTAAAGAAACATGAAATTGAACCGATGCATTAAAGTTTAAAAGTGATGGGGTGAGCCCGATTTAGAGTGTTGCGTAAGTGAGTTGCGAACCCTAACATGGCACGGGAAGGTATTCGGCTCTTATTAGTATAGGTGATATAAGGTTGGTGGTGTGTGTGACGGCCCAAATTTTGATAATATAATACAACGATGCACCGGGGTTTAACTAGAGGATACACATCATTTTTAAGCACAAAATACAAATAATTACACTAAAATAAAATATTAATAATAATTACAGATAAAATTCTTCAAGTCTTTAAATACATATCGGTTCCTTGATACAAAAAGATTATCCAAAATACAAAAAATATACAATCTAATTTCTAAGGCAGCCACGGTTCCACAAAGCTTTTAGGGATTCTGTTCTTGGGGTAAAACTCGCCTTCACCTGGCATAAAACGCCATGAGCTTGGAATGACCAGTAAACACACACACCCTGACCCTTTTCCCATTCCAAATACACAAGTAACATAACGACACGTTCATAACATACATCGAAAGTAATAATCAAGCAGAGATTATAATTAAATTTCAGTTCTCATGAATAATAGTCAATTTTAGTTAGTTCTAGGCAACTCCCGGTGGAATGTCGTTCCTACCCAACCACCAACTCTGGCCACGGGCAATTCTGACTCCCCCTTGGTTAATACAATACCAATGCGTTGCTTACCGCATAACCACCAGTGCGTCGCTTACCGCACAATTACCAATGATGCCCACGCACCTAGGTTACATACCCAAGTGGTGGCTTCACGGTCTGCCCCAAGGAAACGAGCTTCCAGGGATACTCTCCCTGTGTGAGACCCTCACTGCCACCCTTATGCCTCCTATTTCCGTTAAGCAGCCAGAATACCTCTCGTGCCATGTTAGGGTTCGGAAACACACTTGCACAAGACTTCACAAAAATGGAATACATTCCACTATATCATACTCTTGAATCCATCGTTCATTATCTCATAAAATTTAATACAATGATCGCAACCCATTACCATCCCATTTGATTTCCCCTTTATTAAGCGCATTATGTTCTCAGTTATAGCAAAGCATGGTCAATATAATTACGAATCCAAACTAAACAACAAGTAATTTATTCATGGTAAAGAAAATTTACAATTTATCATAGATTACATATCAAGACTAAAACATTCAAGAAACATAAAATATAAGAGTTGCAAACCAAATAAGAGCATATTAACATAAATTTCCAGATTTCCAGATTTGAACCAGTTTGAAAATAATGATGAAAAAAATACTTTTATTGGCCCTAAGTACCTGGCCTCTTGTGAGTTTGTATATAAATAATTCTAGTTTCAAACTCAATTTACGAAAGTAGGATAGGTATTTTATATTTTAAGATAATTCAGAATTACCAAGATCTATCCAGATTCGTTGATCGTTACGCAAATCAGTTTTTCTCTCAAACCCCTCACTCTCTTGAGTTCAAACAAATTTTAGTTAAAATATAACACCAAGATTAAGATTTTGACATAAAATTGGGCTCAAGATTATTTTTCTGAAATTTTATAAAAATAGAGAAAGTTCACTGTTTTTCTGGTTCTGTGAGTAACAAACTTAGAAAAATTGTTTAGGTTATAAAAAAACATCCTTAGGACCTAAACAAATTACCACATACTCTAGACATACCAAATATTAGACCATAAAAACAGATTTTGAGTTTATGGATTTTTGATAGGAAAATAAATTCAAGAGAGGGAAAAGATTTGCTGCTGGAAATTTAAGAAAGAAAGAGAAGCACACCATTTCTTGATTAATACACCTTTATACAAGAGTGTAGGCCTAGACTACAAAAAATATATACAAATAGCATGTATTAGGAGGGGAAAAACAAGTGGTAAGAGAACTTGAGAGAAGAGGTGTTGTATGTTTACCTTTGTTGTACAAGACTCTAACACAATTCTTCATTTTCTTCTCCTCTTCTCTCTCACTCTCTCCCTCTCTCTTTTTTTCCAAGATCACTCTCTCTCGAGAAAAGATTGGGAAGGTTTCTTAAGGACTAAGTTCCCTAAGTGCAAATTGTCAAAGTTGCCATTATGGCCCTTTCATCCATCACATAGTCAACAACTTGGGCTCCAAGACATATATATATATATATATATGAGATATTTTTATTTATAAACATAATATAATAGCCACAAGTACATTAATTAATAAAATATTACAATTAAGGGTTGGAATGAAATAAAATAAAAGTATATAGGGACCAAGTCTAAATTTATGAAACCTTGATATATGTTATTAATATACTAACATTAGAAAATAGTTAAAATAATAAATTCGGGTCCTGTTAAATTAAAGCGCAAACAAATGCGATAAACCGAGCAAAAACGGCATTACCGGGAATTAAGATTTTAGAGTGATTAATATATAATGATAGGGTCTAATAATTAATAATATGGTTTTAAAGGTGATTATTAATCTACGGGATCGATTAGGGTTTACTCGAATTAATTTGCGATGCTTCCCGATTCTAGGGTTTGAAATACAATTAAGCAAAAATTCAAGGGCTTTATCGAAATAAACTCAAGGTTAGGGATTTAATGGTAATTACAAAAATTAGGGTCTCTACAGTGTGAGTGTCACAACATAGACCGTTTCCTTGGGGCAGACCATGATGTCACAACTCAGGTATGTAACCCTGGTGCGTGGGCATCATTGGTAGTTATAGCAAGTAACATTTGAATATTTGACCAAGGGGGAGTCAGAATTGCAGCGATTGAGTGAAAATAGTGCTGTACGGGGAGTTACTTAGACTTACTTGATAAACTAAACTTATGTGAATTTTAAAAAAAAAGTTAACATTTTCCTTATGATGAGTTACTACTTCCGCTTGCCATTATTCTTATTATCTATTGTTATTATTTCAATTGATAGCATTCCTATTATGCTTATTAAATGCTACTTGTTACTCTGGTACTATATATTATCCATTAATTGTGAGTATTGTTATCGGGGTGGGTATTTTCAGGTTGTAGTATCTTATCGAGCTCATTGCTCATTGACATTCCCATTGCCCTGGCGTTTTATGTTAGGTACGGAAGAAATCGAAGGAAACACCGAGGTCTTAGAAAGCGGCATTCAGCCTTGGTTAGCTTAAAGTATGCCCAAGTTCCATGAACCCTTTTTTTGAATTTTTTTCTAGTTTTTCTCTAGTTTTATTTTTTTATTTTTTTATTTGTGTCTTTCTTTCATGTTCTTAAGTTTATTGGAGTTGTAATTTAAGAACTTTTAATTTCTTTGTTGTTAATTAATGGATGATGATAAACTTAGTGGCAACATTGATGATGAGTTCTTAATTAAGAAAATTGATTTTAAGTTCTAAACCTTATTATGATGTCCTTAAATTTTGGGGCGCCACAACTTGGTATCAGAGCATAGGTTAAGAAACCCTTGAGACCTTAAGGAATCGTAAGCTTACTTGTTAAATAACTTATTAGTGGTTATAGTGACCATTTTTAGTTACTAAGTAAAATTTTGATTTTTGTATATGGCAAACAAAAATCGGAATGGATGATTGGAGAAGGAACCTGAGATGATAGAAGAACCTATTGATTGGGAGGAGGATCCAGAAGAAGAACCAGAAGAAAATGTAGAAGAAGAATTCAGAGTAGAAGTTGAGGGTGATTTCGATTCTGATTCCGAGTCTGACTCTGATAAGGAAATGGAGGAGTCTAATCTTAAATCCTCGATAGAGGACGACCCTAAGGCGGCCTTGAGACACATGAAGGTGCCGTCCATCCTACTGTACGGGAAGATAGTATTTGTAAGGGTTACCCCTATTAGGATGTGCTATTGGAGAAGCTCTCCTAGAATGGACATGTTTATCGGGCCAGTCCAGATAATAGAATATTTGGACAACAATTTCTATTGAGTATGAAACGTACCACCGCAGTACGTCGCAAACAAGGGTAATGCATTTCTGCTCCAAGATATCCAGACTACACAACCTTCTTTCGGTCATGTTGTCTGAACACTAGACTCATTGGTGAATTTTTTATAGAGCTACCACATATCATGAGATCCCTACCTATGTGATTAGGCGAATGGTTTGTCAGAATGGGGAACGGATGGTCCTTGTCCGCTGGGAGTGTTATAGACTACTCGATGAGGCATGGGAGTTGGAGGAGACAGTACGTCAACGTTGTGCCCACTTGCTTGGTTAGGAGATGGCAAGTGTAAAAGTTAGGACAACAAAATTTTTTGTAGTACTTAATTGTAATAGTCCCAGTTTCTAACTTAGGATTTTTTGGGCAAAAGTACCGCAATGAAATAGGAAGGGGTAGAATGAATTTTTTCTTTTTCTTTTTCTTTTATGAATGTACTGATCTTTTATTATTATTAATGAAATCCTAGTATTTAAAAGTTTGTGTGTTCAACTTGGACTGTTTTCCATGCATTTTATCTTTAAATAGATAAATAAATAAATAATGATAATAATAATAATAATAATAATAATAATAATAATAATAATAATAATAATAATAATAATAATAAAAAATAAATAAATAAATAGAGGGTGTAACAACAATATCCTTCGTACAAAAAATGGCAGGAAGAACTAAGGGAAATGGATCCAATGACAACAACAACAATGACAACAACAACAGTGACGTCATGAACTTCGTTCGGGCAATTACTAATGAACTAAGAAACCAACCTAAGCATGAAAACAACAAAGTAGAATTAATAGTGAAATTTCAAAAATTTAGACCCCAAATTTTTTTCGGAGAACCCAATCCCTATATAGCTTAGGCTTGGATAAGGCAAGGGAAGAAAATATTGGAGATGCTAGAAATTCAGAACGAGTAGGACCAAGTGTCCCTCGCCTCATTTCTCTTCGACGGGGAGGCCGATTTCTAGTGGATGATGATTAAGGAAAGCCGTCAAGTGGCAGAATTATCTTGGAGATAGTTTGAGGAATTGTTTATGGAAAAGTACTTCCTAAACTCGGTAAGGCGGGAGATGATCTAAGAATTTCTCCTACTGAAACAGAGGGGCATGACTGTGACATAGTATGCCAATCGATTTGAGGCCCTTTCTCGCCATGCCACAACTATAGTAGAAAATGAAACAGACAAAGTAAGGCGCTTTGAGTGGGGACTGACTCGTGAATCCGAGACAAGTTGGTTACAGTGCAACTACTTACTTATGCACAGGTAGTAGATAGGACTTTTATTTTAGAAAGAGATAAGATGGACACTGCAAGAACTCAAGGTCAGCAGTCCAGAGCCAGCCAGCAAAGAAGTGGAGGACCCTCAAGGAACAAAAGGACTCCTGTTACTTCGGTACCCTATGCTAGGGTGCCACAACAACAGCAAGGGTACAATCCTGAACAACGTGGTAAGGAAGGAGCTAGAAGGTGTTACGAATGTGGCCAAGAAGGGTACTTTAGGAACAACTGTCCTCAAAGGTCAGGCTACTACATCAATCAAGGGGGAGCCACTCAACGAAACAAATGCGCGCCAACTCAGGGAACACGAGCTATGCAAAATTCCCAATCCGGCAAAGGTCAGCCGCCAGCTAATCAGAATGTGGGACAATTGGGGACTCAACAACTAGGGGATGCCAATGCAAGGAAACCTTGGGTGCCAAATTAGGGTGCCACTGGAAGAGTCTTTGTACTCCAAAAAGGAGAAGACACTTGAAATCCTTCACTGATTCAAGGTATACTCATCCTTATGAACTCTTGTGTATAAGTCTTGTTAGAGCCTGAACGTTTAGGAACACGTATGAGTGTAGCTTCACCGCTAGGAGGTCAAACTCGAGTAGATCTCGTATGCAAATCATGTGAACAAGGAGTCTCTAATTTGTGTTTAACTTGCGACCTATGAGTCATGGAAATGTCAAACTTTGATGTTATCCTAGGAATGGATTGGTTATCAGCCCATAGAGTCACTATTGATTGCTATCGAAAGACGGTGACAGCTTACTTTCAGGACGGAATGCGATTCCAATTTAAGGGGGGTAGACAAGATTCTCTATCACCGACACTTCAAAAGTCAAAGTGGCACGATCACTTAGCTGGGTGACTAGCCAACTTAGTTCCAGAAGATAAAGATCGTATGAAACTAGGGCTACCTCGTGTGGTGTGTAAGTATGCTGATGTATTTCCAGAGGAACTACCAGAACTACCCCCAAAGCGAGAAGTAACTACAACCTGGTACATCACCGATCTCAATGGCACCACACCGTATGGCACCAGCTGAATTGAGAGAGATAAAAACACAGTTGCAAGAATTATTAGACAAGGAATTTATAAGGCCAAGCACGTTCTTATGGGGAGCACCAGACTTATTTGCTAAAAAGAAAGATGGGACACTTAGGTTATGCATTGATTATCGACAACTCAATTGAGTCACCATTAAGAATTGGTATCCACAACCTAGGATTGATGACCTTTTCGATCAGCTTAGAGGGGCAAAGTTTTTCTCAAAGATATCTCAGATCTAAGTATCACCAGTTGCATATTCGGGAAGAAGATATTCTTAAGATTGCGTTTCGAACCCGTTACGATCACTATGAGTTTGTAGTGATGCCATTCGGCCTAACCAATGCACTAGGCGTGTTCATGAGCTTATTGACCAAAATATTCATGCCTTACTTAGATCAATTTGTGGTAGTTTTCATTGATGATATTTGGTGTATTCCAGGTCTGAAGGAGACCATGAACAACATTTGAGAACAGTACTTCAAACCTTGAGAGAGAACTAACTGTATGCTAAGGCTAGTAAATGTGAGTTATGGATGGAGGAAGTAAAGTTTTTGGGTCACGTGGTGTCTAAAAAGGCAATATCAGTGGACCCAACTAAAGTAGAAACAGTGACATAATGGAAGCAACTTGAGAACACATTTGAGATTCGTAGTTTCTTAGGATTGGCTGGTTACTATTGAAGATTCATTTAAGACTTCTCAAAATTGGCCAAACCAATGACACATTTGACTCAAAAGGGAGTTAAGTTTGAACGGAACGAGTCTTGTGAAAATTCATTCCAAGAACTCAAGAAAAGATTGACGAGTGCCCTTATTCTCATAGTACCAGAACGTGACGTTGGGTACAATGTGTATTGTGATGCTTCCAAAGAAGGTCTAGGGTGTGTATTAATGCAAAATGGCAAGGTGGTGGCATATGGATCAAGGCAAGTAAAGAATGATGAGAAAAATTATCCCACTCATGACTTGGAGTTAGCAGTTATAGTTCATGCACTCAAAATTTGAAAACATTACCTTTATGGTGAAAAGTTTGAGATATTTACTGATCACAAAATCTTGAAGTATTTGTTCACCCAAAAGGACTTGAACATGCGTCAGAGACGCTAGATGGAGTATCTCGAGGATTACCAATTTACTATTTTCTATCATCTCGACAAGGCTAACGTGGTGGCAGATGCGCTAAGTCGCAAGAATAGAAGGATTGCTACTAGTTTAGCACTTAGAGAATGGAATATTGTTAGAACGCTCAATGAATTTGGGGTACAGATGGAGGTTCAAAATGAAAGGGCTTACCTTGGTGCTCAGATTGCTATGCCTAAAATTTTGAGCGAGATATTAGAATCACAAAAGTACGATCAGGAGGTAGCATTCATCAAGGCGCGAATGGAATGTGGTGAAACCATACATGGTTGGGAAATTTTGAAATATCAAGGTCGAATCTTCGTGCCAAGCGACGACTCACTAAGGGAAAAGGTACTTAAAGAATTCCACCATTTAGTATTCGCAGTACATCTAGGAGGTACTAAGATGTACCAAGACTTAAAATGCCAATGTTGATGGGGCAGAATGAAAATGGATGTAGCAAAGTTTGTGTCTCAGTACCTGACATGTCAACAAGTAAAGGCTGAACGCTAAAGACCGGCAGGAACACTTCAACCCTTACCAATCCCAGAGTGGAAATGGGAACACATAACCATGGATTTCATGGCGGGTTTGCCTTGATCACCACAGGGATGTGACGATGTGTGGGTAGTGGTAGATCAACTAACTAAGACAGCCCGATTCTTACCTGTTGAATCGAGGATCACGATCAAACATGATGCTAACTAGTATTCCATGTAATCTGATCACTTCTTTGATGAACAATCTACTGAGTGAATCTAACGTATGGGGCATAATGAAAAGGGATGTAGCAAAGTTTATGTCTTAGTGCCTGACATGTCAACAAGTAAAGGCTGAACGCTAAAGACCGGCAAGAACACTTCAACCCTTACCAATCCCAGAGTGGAAATGGGAACACATAACCATGGATTTCATGGCGGGTTTGCCTTGATCACCACAGGGACTTGACGGCGTGTGGGTAGTGGTAGATCAACTAACTAAGACAGCCCGATTCTTACCTGTTGAGTCATCAGACACGTTAGATTCACTCAGTAGATTGTTCATCAAAGAAGTGATCAGATTACATGGAATACCAGTTAGCATCATGTTTGATCATGATCCTCGATTCACTTCACAATTTTGGTAGAGCTTGCAGAAGGCAATGGGAACGAACCTATGTTGTAGCACGATATTTCATCCACAAACAGATGGACAATCTGAAAGGACGATACAAACCTTGGAGGATATGCTTTGAGTTTGCATTATGGATTTTAATGGAAGTTTGGAGAAACACCTACCTCTCGTTGAGTTCGTTTCTAACAATAGTTTTTAGGCTAGTATTGGGATGGCACCGTATGAAGCACTTATGGGCTACATTATCAATCACCAGTCTGTTGGACTGAAGTAGGGGAAACAACCTTGTTAGGACCAGACTTGGTTCAGGAGACCACTGAGAAGATAAAACTGATCAGACAACAGCTAATCACAGCCCAATGTCGACAAAAGAGCTATACGGATCAAAGGAGAAGACCCTTAACGTTTGAGGTTGAGGATCATGTTTTCCTCAAAGTTTGACCTCGTCGAGGTACTACACGATTTGGGGAAAAAAAGAAACTTGCACCTCGTTATGTAGGACCCTTTGAAATTCTGAACCATTTGGTGCGAGTGTTGTGGTAGCATGGATGTAACGTCCCAAATTTCTAGCCCAAATGATAATACAACAATCATGGCTCTTTCAAGGAAAATCGAATATAAATATCCAAACTTACATTACATGATACAATAGTTCTTCATGCAACAATACATTAATCAAACAGCAAGTAAATAAACAAATAAATACCCATAAGGGTTTACAAGTTTCCAAGGCTTGAGCCTGGTTACACAAAACGGTTATTCAAACCCACACGCATACAACCCTTGGCTTACACACAAAGTCACAGCAAAATAAGAGTCTCGTACTCTCAACACACATTTCCTCACCTTTAGTTAGGTGGCATCACTACATCTTTTCTTGCAAAAAAATCCCTTAGGGTGAGTATAAAGCCCAGTAGGAAATCCTTAACAAAGTACATACATTTTATACAAGTCTCAAGAGATAAAATGCACATGCCATGTTATGCTCTTTTGAAAGAAAATCACATCTTCATCTTTGAAAACCCTCATGCTCAATGATGTCATGCAATTTCAATTCCTCAAAACTTAACAATTCACTTCAAGAGCGGTAAATACGACTATGGTAATTCCTAAGTCATTGTCTGCAAGTAGACTATACAAGTACTACTAATTTGTCATTTTTACTGTTATTAACCGGAAGGCTCGACACCTATCTGCGCGGGTTTTCGGTCTTTTACCCCGGACTATCAGGCCAACTTATTCAATATCATCTACACCACCTATCAAGACTTACCAACGTATTTATCCCAAAATCATTCCATGAAAACTTGTTTATCAACATTCTTTTCTCAATGCAAGGTTTCAAATCAACTTTCAAAGTTCAATGTAATCAAATGAATTGATATGCCAATAACACAAGATGAATATAAATACTTTTATTCCAATTAATCATCCAAGGAATAAGACAATTCCCTCTGTCATTTCAAGACTATTTCAACGTTTTGAACAATAATTTTCAAAATGAACAATAATTCTCATATTCCCTGAAATTCATCATTTATATAAATATAAATAAGAAATTTTCCAAACATCCATTTATTTTGACACACAAAATAAATATAACAATATCATTTATGGATTTTCAGTCTCTTTAAAAAAGAATCTCCAAATTCTAGGTTTTCTCACCAAAATTATACAACTCAAATCTTTTGAAACAAAACTTTCCAAAATCATCTTTTCTTCAATCAACGAAGATCAAAACCCATAAGATCATTTTAAAAGAACAAGAGACAAATCCACTTTCAAAATCGCTCAACTTCTTGAATCAACAATCAATTTTCAAAGCTATCGAAAGATGATTTCGAAAATCATATAGATCTTGCAAAAACATATATATAACTCTAAGAAAATCCCTACCTCAAGTTTTGAAGAAGAAATTAGATGAAACCCCCAAAATCAACGGTGTCGAAACTCGATTTTCACCGCACACAACAAAGTCTTCGAGAAGTTAACCAACTTTGATGAAAAAAACTATGGTAGAACTCTAATTGATCTTGAGAAATCAAGGTTTTGATCCAATTTGGCGTAGGAAAATGTAGAGAGAAGGGAGAGGAAAGGGTTTTTAGAGAGAGAGAGAGACCTAACAAAAGTGAGATACACTCAGCCTAAAGAGAAGAAAAGATTAAAATTTTGGACTCACCTACCACCGCACGTGCGGCGCTTCTCCCGCACTTGCACTCCTGTACCTGCATTTATTGCAGTAGCCAAACAAGCCCTCTCCTATTTTCCGCATGTGCGGCTCAAGCAACTTTGAATACATTTTGTATTTTTGCTTCGGGGGCGTTGCCCCTCGACCCTGCCAGGGTGCTGCCCTCGGACCTGCCAAGGGGCGCTGCCCCTTGCACCTCCATAAGCTGACCGGGCAGCTCGATCCTCGACCTACCCAGTCGAAGTGGCAAAACATGAAAGAAGGATCGAAACCGGGATCGCTACAATGGAGGAGTGGAGGAGTCTACTTGGAAAAAAGAGGATACAATACGAGCCAACTACCCTCAGTTGTTTGAAGATAAAGGTACATATTAAAATTTTGAGCTTGAATTTTTGGACAACTAATTAGTTTGTTAATAAAAATATTAAGTCAATTAATAGTGATTATTAAATTATAAAGTTAATAGCATCATGATTAATACCAATATTAAATTCCTTTATAAATAAATTTATTTATCTTTCTGTGATTAAATTTCTGTATCTAAATACAGTTATGGAAACTAAATGAGTTAAATAAATAGTAACTAAATTAATCAGAGGATAGTAGAGAGCAAAACATCTAGTGACTAGGCTATATATATACATTGATTTTTATTTTTTTACACACACTCAAAAAAAAAAAAATGAAATCAGACTTTTTTGGGGCAGAGGAATTCGGCCACCCTTCCTTCCCAAGGAAGAAGACTGCTAAGAGCAAGCATGCTAAGGCATGCATACAACCACACCCTAAGCCTATATATGTAGGTAATATTTCCCAAGCCAAGAGTAAACATAAAATAAAATAAAAATAAGCCTACACACTCCTACAATTAGAACACTATTTCAGCACGGCTGCGGAAAAAAGAAAAAGAGAGGAGAAAAGAAAAGAAAAAGAGAGGAAGAGGAGAGGGTGCTTGGTGATGATCACCATTTCAAAACTAATCTTGAGAATAGTTTGTAAAAACTCTTTAGGTAGGAATACTCAATCTCTATTTTCCCTTAGATATATGTATATTTTTTACTGAATCTATATATTAAAAATATGCAAGAGTGTGCATTGTTAATACACACATCGCAAGAATAGCTCAATGCATGTTTACATTTTCATGGAATAATAATTTCATGATGATATGATTTCTATTCCTTCTTGCAAGCATATATTAGATGGTTTAGCTACTGATTTTATCTTCTTATATGTTCAAATATTCTCCATTGTTTGAAATAATCTTGCATAGGGTAAAATGAGATAAGGTTGGTTCACTTTTACTCAAAACTTATATTTTCTTCAATGTCTCAGATTTTATCAAAGGTAAAATGCATTAATAAATTGCAAATAACTTGTGTCAAAAATCTGTTGGTACTAGGAGTATATGTAGATGTTCTATACACGTGTAAATTTTTATAAAATCATTGGACACCATTTTTTTACCGAAGTAAATATTTATCCTAAGTGTTGTTCACAATATAGCAGAAATAGTGACTTCAATCAGGTCCCATTTTCTTTGCAAATGCTATTTTTCTGCACGACCATGTGGGATAGTTAGATATAAGAGTTATCTTTCATTTTCTGCCGATTTCACAAAAAATGGATAAGTCTAAAAGGAGAAATTGTAGTTTTACTAAAATGCGACAGAATCTGTCATATTTTCTTAGAAAATTATTTCACTATCTTTCATTGGTTTTCAATCTTCAAACTATTCTGGAAATATGTTCTAAACTCAAACATCTAGCAAGCCGTTTTGACCATACCTCTTTTTGACACTGTTTGCTGGCCCTTTTTATTTTTCAAACACAGATCACCTGTGCTAGAAGTTACTGTAAGTCACTTCCTTAGAAACCAGTTTTCTTCCAAATTTTATTTCTCCATATTAAAATCGTTTTTAGCCATGGTATTCATTGTGGAATATTTTCCTAACTCAATGAACTAGCACAAATTAAAATATTGTAATAATTAAACTTTGTTTGATATGGGTTTCATTATTTTTAGTCTGACCATACAATGCTGAAAAGAAAAAGTGTAAGAAATTCATTGAAATTTTGTGATGATTCCTAAGACATTCTATAATATTTATTTTGGTTGCCACACATGATTATGTTGTGCTATATAAACCTTATGTCACTGTGGTTTGCAAACTAAAACTTGTACATGCATCAAAATGTGAATTCGACGAAGTAAAGAAACACGAAATTGAACCGATGCATTAAAGTTTAAAAGTGATGTGGTGAGCCTGGTTTAGAGTCTTGTGCAAGTGAGTTGTGAACCCTAACATGTCACGGGAAGGTATTTCGGCTCTTATCGGTATAGGCGATATAAGGTTGGTGGTGCGGGTGTCACAACATAGACCGTTCCCTTAGCGCAGACCATGATGTCACGACTCAGGTACGTAACCTTGGTGTGTGGGAATCATTGGTAGTTATAGCAAGTAACATTTGAACATTTGACCAAGGGGGAGTCAGAATTGCCCGTGGCCATTGCTTAGTGGTTGAGTAGAAATAGTGCTCCGCGGGGAGTTACTTAGACTTACTTAATAAACTAAACTTATGTGAATTTAAAAGAAAAGTTAAAATTTTCCTTATGATGAATTACTGCTTCCGCTTGCCATTGTTCTTATTATCTATTGTTATTATTTCAACTGATAGCATTCTTGTTATGCTTATTAAACACTGCTTGGTACTTTGGTACTACACATTATTCATTAATTGTGAGTATTTTTATTGGGGTGGGTATTTTTGGGTTGTAGTATCTTATTGAGCTTGTTGCTCATTGGCATTCCCGTTGCCCTGGCGTTTTATGCTATGTAGCCAAGAAACCAAAGGAAACACCGAGGTCTTAGAAGGCAACATTCAGCCTTGGTTAACTTGAAGTGTGCTTATGAACCTCTTTTTTTTTTTTTTTTCATGTACTAAGATTAAGTCTGAAGTTTATTGGAGTTGTAATTTAATAACTTTAAATTTCTGTGTTGTTAATTAATGAATGATGATAAACTTAGTGGCAACATTGATAAAAAGTTCTTAATTAAGAAAGTTGATTTTAAGTTCTAAACATTATTATAATGTCCTTAAATTTTGGGGCATCACAGTTAATGCCTGCCTTTTGATAAAGTGGTAATGGAGGTTTGGTAGTGAAAAGGATGCTCTGTGGAAAAGGATCATTTGTAGCAAGTACAAGTTGAATATTGATAGTTGGCTCCCATCATTTAGCCCTTTTAACAGTTACTCATGGGTATAGAAAGGATTAGTTTTAATTGCTAAACATAGGCACAAGCTTTATGGATTCTTCTTGGCATATTTTCATATCAATATTGGGAATGGTAATAGAGTCAAATTCTGGACTAACAGGTGGTGTGGTACCACAAGTTTAACAGAAGAATTCCCAAGCCTGTTTAGCCTCTCTTTGGAAAAAATGAGGATTCAGTAAGAATGATGTTTGAGAAAAAAGGTAACTCAGGGGAGTGGGTTCTTCAGTTCAGAAGATCTCTCTATGAGTAGGAGGCCCAAGAGGTCATTAAACTATATAATCTTTTGGTGGTTGCACCTGATCTGTGTAGTAATCACCCTGATAAAGCTGTGTGGGTAGCCTGTGCTTCATCTCCAAGTATATACTCTGTGTCTTCAGCCTATAAAGCTGAAGAGGATTCTTTTGGTCCCAAGCTTAAAACCTACAATCTGGTGTGGATCATTACATCCTTCCAAAGGTCCAATTTTTTGGATGGTTGGCTTGGAAGAATAGGATCAAGACTATTGAGCACTTTCATAGAATTGGAGTTCTTCAAAGCCTTACTCCATCTTTGTGTGTGTTCTATAAGGCTGGTTGTGAATCTTTGAACCATGTTTTGCTATTTATGTCCCTTTTCTTGGCAAGTTTGGACTAATTAATTTAACTGGTGGGATGTGCAAGGTGTAACGCTAGCATCAGTGAAACAATTCTCCATTGGTGGGCTGGGGATGTAACATCGCCCAAGGGGTTCCTACACGCGCTAAACAGTTCAGACCCTCGATCTCTTAGGTCTAGTCTCACGAGTGTAGTGTGAAACATAGATGATAGTCCAAATTTGGCAACTTTATAGAAAATCTATTTTTTTGCTAAAAACCTTGCTAGAAATGTACTACATCACCAGATCTTAGTCACCACCTAATATTTTAAAAAAATTAGGAAACTCGTGACTCGTGCCAAGGCCACTGTTCATCATAACCAAGGATGCTTGGCTCAGAACCTTAGGTATGAGGGGGGAATGTCATTAATTGAGTACCCCCGCTCACCTGATCAAAGATCGGCATCTACTAAACCATGATATGATTTTTATTTAATTTATATGTTCATATTTCAATTATTAATAATCCTAAAAATTACTATGTGAAGCAAACACATATAAACTATGTCGTTTATTTTGGAACAACTTGATTTCATTATTTTGAAAATGTTTTGAATAGTGTACAAGACACAGAAAATTGAATTTTACAAACATGAAAATCAATTTTATTCTAAATCAAACAACACAACCTTCACCTACCAGCATGCATAGAGTTATATCACATAAGCAAAAAGCCTTATGGTAGAATGCTAAACATAGTAAATAAAACATACACAAATGGGATGCTAAAGCATAAAAGCTTACATATTTACCGATGTCTTGCAAACAGTTACAAAACAAAGTTAGTAAAATATGCATGATCTTATATACAAAATCCTAATGCAATTCACTCATGAAATGCAACTAAAGATTTGGCTTCTAATATATGACATGTGAATCATCTCAAGAACATGACATAGCACACAAATCACATAATAAACGATTAAACCCACATATGAAAATTTAACCGAATCTTAAGGCATGAAACATGGATGCAAAACATGGATATGATGACAATCAAAATATACTACATATTTACAGAATAAGGAAAGCAAGTAAAAGAATGAGATATAAAGAAATGAGGTGGAAAATTATTACATCACTTTGAATATTACATGTCCGAATAAGGGAGGAGAGGAAGAAAAATATTACAACAAAATATATCCTCACAAATCTCTCTAATTGAGTTGACTAAGCTGTGCACGATGGTTGCACGGTCTTTGAGAGTTCTAGTGTTGGTGTGTTTGGTCCCTTAGGAGTCTGCAGTTAAAAACCAAGTGTAAGTGGCATCACGGTCGCGCATATGAGCTTGATTTTAGCTCGGTCACATTGAGTGCGCTTGGTAGCTCGACCTATTTGGTTACCTCGGTCGTGCAAGCAGGCCAGATATTAGCTCGGTCACACAATCTGAGTATTGGGTAGCCTGGTTTTCCGCCCCCCACTCCATGAACAACAAATTTGCCCGATCGACTAGTCCTTTCAAATCAAAAAGGTGCTTCGAGCCCAACTGAACCTAGATCCGCACCTGTTCATCACAGGAGATGATGAACAGTGGAAAACTAGGGGCACGGGAGCCTTTAGATGTCAAAAGCAACGCAAAAACCCTAACCCTATTCCATTCTTGGTACTATTTGGGTGTTTTAATCTTCCTCAATGAATGAATATGAGAATTGGAGTTCGAAAATATAGGAAAAACATGAAGAACAGACAAAGAACACAAAGAGCAGTGCAAAACTTACCAAATCGAAGCTTCAGACGTCGCTCCAATCGTCGGAGAGCATTTCGGAGGTGACGGTGGCAAAAAGCTGGTGAAATAGATGCTTTGATAGGGACGACGAACGTAGGAAATGGGGCTTGGATGGTTAGGATCGATGGATTGCCATTGGAGAAGAGAATGAACAGTAGGTATAAGGAACTGAAGAGGCGTGTCAATATATGTGAGAGAGGAGGGGGCGCCAAAAAATTGAATCTGAAGGGACAATGCAAGACAGCTATATTGGCAGTACGGGACCAATGGATGAACGCCATGTGGCCATGACGAGATCAACATCAATTATGAAGCGACAGGCTGAAAAGATGAATCCCCAACCGGGCAAGTCATTAGGTCGAGCACGAGAATTAGTGTGGTCGAAGATAGCGGACCGATTCGAAATAGTGGACGATCAAGCAACGAAACGAGCCCGTTCTGTAAATGTAATCTTGGCCACACTGGCGCGGACAGAATTAATGAGCAATTGAGAGGGAGGTTTATGACCAAATAGTGGGCCGAGCTGGTTTGGGCCAGAGTTAGGGTCCTTGCTTGGTGGAAAGAAGATTTCGCCGTCCGTACACGTCAATATCGTTTGGCAGTTTCATTATTTGGTGTTTAGCTATATAAGCACTGACATGTGGGAGAACGTAAGAGGAGAGTAGGTCCACGCATCCAGAGGGGAATGGAAGTAGAGGCGCGTGCAAAAACTATATAAACGATATTGCGCCTCCATACACAGGTCTGGAACATCTTCTGATCAGAGCTCAAGAACCACTTTGTCCCCTCTCTCTCTTCTCCCCCTCTCTCTCTCTCTCTCTATGTGCTAACTTGATCGTTGGAGGGGTTTTCCGGCAACCACTCGCCGGGTAGCTCACCGTTATTGTGGTCTCAAGTTGAACGACGTCATCCGGAGCCACGAAGAGCTTGGACAACAAGGAGTATAGAAGCAAGATAATATTTGCTCCTCATACAGAAAATGTCTAAAAGATTTAGTAAACAAAATTAATAAGAATTTTGTTAATGTCTACTATTAGGTATATGTTAAAAGGCCTAAAAGTGCTGTACATTTTACATGAAAGTGAGAATACTTTCAAGGGTATTATAACTAGCATCATTACATTTTAATCTCTTCAATGGACTAACTATTACAATAGTTGTTTTAACAAAAAATTTCAAAGGTTAGCTACATTTGAAGAGTTTTGAAAGACTTTTTAAACAGTTTGTATATGTAGATATGTAAAATAAAATGTAGTATTGGAGTCTATAGATAAAAAAAAATAAAGAGTATATCCCTTTTATATTTTAGCCAGTGAAACATGAAAAGTATGTCTAGAATTGCTCTTAGTGCAACAAAAAATGTATAATCTTTTTGAGTTGACTTAACATATATCTTAATGATACACGCTAATAATATTTAAGTTTTTAAGACTATAAATACTAACATCATGTTCAAATCTCAAGATATGAATTACGAATTAAAAATTCCATTCATTTGAGCAAGAAAAGAAAAAATTCAAATGAATCAATAATAATAGAGTCAATTAGGACTTATCTACAACACATTTCCTCTTGCCAAGAAAGAAAGAAAAAAAAAACCGCAATAATATAAATATAAACCTAAATACATTAAAAGGTGAATAACTCGAAATAATTACATTTTTACAAAGGTATAATCGAGTTGGTTGTAGCGTGGTATACAAGTCTCGCTTCCTTTGACTTGCATTTTCATGAAAGTGCAATACTTTGAATTATTTTCACTTAAATACATTTGTCTTAAAATCAAAACTTGTTACATGATTTTGTATTAAATTCTTGAATTATATTTTTTCCCCCCTTTTGTTAAAAGGAAAAATTGCTATTCATGAAGGTTTTTAAAAATTATTACACATTAGTAAAAAGGTTTATGATTTTAATTATTAATATTTATAATATTTATCACATTTTTATAAATATTTTTTTTTGACAATTACTGATGTGTAATTTTTCGATGTTAAAACAGTGTCCCCTATCCATTGTATTCACCCAACTCTATCATTGGTTATTTTATTGAAAAAAAAAAAAAAACTATCATAAAATATAAATGAGTAAACAGATTCTTAAGGGCCTGTTTGGTAACGTTTACATTTTCAGTTTATATTTACAAAAATTTTATAAACTGATTTTTGTATTTTTTGTTTATTTTTAGAAAAACATTAACTACAAACGCGTTTGGTTTAGACAAAATGTTTAACAAAATTTAAAAATATAAAAAAGAGTGAGAAATGGCAAGTAGTGGCGGGTGGTGGGTGGAGACGAGTGGTGGTGGCGAAAGACGGTGGTGGAAAATGATGGCGGGTGGTGGTGGCAGAAGACGGTGGTGGAAAATGGTAGCAAGTGGGTGGTGGTGGTGGTAATGGGTGGGTGGGTGACGGTGGCGGGTAGTGGGTGGTGGTGGCAGGTAGGTGGCGGATGGCGGGTGGTGGCAGGTGGTGGTGGTGGCAGGTAGGTGGCAGATGGCGGGTGGTGGCAGATGGTGACGGGGAGGTAGCGGGGGGTGGTGGTGGTGGGGGGGGGGTGGTGACAGTGGCAAGTGGTGGGGTGGTG